>OZ012700.1:21803405-21808405 GCA_963942565.1 Maea johnstoni
GATGGGGACCATCAGCCTTTCTGAAAGATTGAATGTAACAGTTGTATTTACAGGTTAAAAGTGATAATTATGGTGTATATATGGTAAAAGTGTGGCTGATACAAAACCGTGAGGCCCAGTGTCTCAATTTAACCCTTATGCTGCTATTGGCTGATTTGGCCAATACAAAATAATGCAAAAATCCTGAGAAATCACTGAAACACTAGCATATGGGTACTCATATAAAAGGTCTCAGTGAGAGCTATCCAATGAGTACCAACATGACAGGGTTTAGATGATTTTCAAAAATATTTGCATTCTTGTACTTTGCACGAAACTAGCCTCAGCATTGGAAGGGTTAAGGTGTTAAGTTTAACCTATGATGGAACTGAGAGCCTTGGTTATGTAAACAGTTACAAACATTAAGTATTATTTACGTACCTTCTGTGCAGTTGACTCCGTGTCTTGCGTACGGACACAGACAGGTATAGGTGGCGCCCTCTTGCAGACAGGTACCGCCGTGCTGACAGGGGTTGCGGTCACACAAACGCCGCTCACATAGACTGCCGGTATACCCAGCCTGACACTCACAGAACCACTGTTCACCGTCACTAACAATAAGAGAAAAACAATGTGATTTAATTACACTCGCAAAACCATTGTTCACCATCACTAACAATAAGATTTAATTACATTCTCATAACCATTGTTCTACATCATTAACAAAAAGAGAAAAACAATGAGATTTAATTACACTCGCAAAACCATTGTTCACCATCACTAACAATAAGATTTAATTACATTCTCATAACCATTGTTCTACATAACTAACAATAAGAGAAAAACAATGAGATTTAATTACACTCGCAAAACCATTGTTCACCATCACTAACAATAAGATTTAATTACATTCTCATAACCATTGTTCTACATCATTAACAAAAAGAGAAAAACAATGTGATTTAATTACACACGCAGATCCACTGTTCACCATCACTAACCAAAAGAGAGAACAAAATGATTTAGTTACACACACAAACCATTGTTCAGCATCACTAACAATAAGAGAAAAACAATGAGATTTAATTACATTCACATAACCATTGTTCTACATCACTGACAATAAGAGAAAAACAATGAGATTTTGTTACTCATGCAGAACCATTGTTCACCATCACTAACCAAAAGAGAGAACAAAGTGATTTAGTTACACACACAAACCATTATTCAGCATCACTAACAATTATAAAGGCCAGTCCAAGTAGGTTTCTGGTCTTACGGAACCGCCTACCGATTTTTGGGCAAATTAAAAAAAAAAATAGAATTCCAGAATTTCAAACTTCTTTTTTATATTTTGCGCCAAGGTACTTCTCAATTACACGGGTCTGGCGGTTTTGGTTGCTACAGACATGAATGGGTTAAATGAAATTTAACGGCATGATTGGCCAATTATTCTTTAATAAAAATAATGAAAAATACCATTTGTACTTACATTTTTCAAAAATCCTTTAAAGGGATTTCAATACTCAATAAATTAAGCCTAAACGAACAGTTGTTCGCTAAAATATCCCTACCCTCAAGTTTTTTTCCTGCTTTCAACTTCCAATCAACATAAATACAGATTATAACGCTGCATTACAACTACAGCTGCCATGAAACATTCATACAATGTTTGAAAAAAAAAATCTGAAAAAATTATTTTATCTACCTACCTAACCTATTTTTTTTCGGACTGTTACAGGAAATAAACTTATTATGAACAGAGGGATTTGATTGGATGACATTCTTGAGGAAATATTCTTAAATTGCGTTGGTACTTACATTTTGCATGTGCCTTTATTCCTGCAGGGCTCGTAGCTGCATGCAGGGACCTGACACTCTCCGATGTTCTGCCCGCGGACCGCATCCCCGTAAACTTCTCGCTCAACTCCGTCCACCTGTAGGTGGCGCATGCAGCCAACATATCCCCGCAACGGCACCGCCCTAGGAATAAACAAACTATTCAATATTGATATGTAAAATATAAAAATATCATTATCAAGAAAAAATTGAAATTATTAATAATTCATCATTAAGGTAGAACCATACTCGAAACCCGGGTCATTTTTAATACTCGAATATCTGAATACTGAGTTAAAAGAAGACAATGGCACTCAGGCTATTGTATAGGTAACATCTCATAGTTTACCGATTAGTGATAAACTTATCCATAAATGACTATTTTGATGTGATGTGGCACCCTAAAGCACATGCCAATAGAAAGTCGCTTGGTTGAGATTTGTGGCCAGTGATCATTGCTTGTGTGTAATCTTTTGTTTTGATATCAATACTTAATGGATGGTTTGATATTGTTGGGTACACCCCCCCCCCCCCCCACCCCCCTAGGTACCCCTAGGTACAGGGCACCCCCATTTCACATGCCCTTCTGTGATTTCTACTTATCAAGGACATTACTGACTCACCTAGGAGAGGGTATGATGTTGTTGGGTATGCCGCCCAGGTACATGGCGCCCCCTAGGGTGTCTCTGTCCATGTCAGCGGGGGTGGTGGTCAGGGTGGAGTTGATGGCCTGACCGCTATCTACCTGCAAACTGACCATGCACTGCCCACCTCGCTCTCGTCTCTGGCTGCAGAGAGAAAAATAGGCTGAATATTACATATACTGATTTTACCTTTTATTTCATTTTTAACTCTTCCAATGCTAAGGTTACTTTTATCCAAAGACCGGATACAAATAATTTTGAAAACTATCAAAACCCTGTTATGTTGGTATTCATTGGAAGGCTATCGCTGAATACTGTCAGATGAGTACCCATGTGCCAACTGAAGGTTGCAGTCATTTTAAATTATTTTTGTATTGGGCAAAATAGCCACCACCAGCATAATGTAGGAGTGTGATCGGTATCCAAGGTTTGGAATCGGAATCGGTAAAAAAATATTCCGATTCTTTCCGATTCCGATTCCGATTCCTACCGACTTATATAGGGGGAAGAATCATAGCATTTAGGTTTAAAAGTGTATCAGATGCTACACTGTTTCTTAGAAGACCAACACATGGAATGGAAACCAGCCGGTCAACCTGAACATGCTAGCCTCAACCAGTGTCAATTAATAGTCGCTAATAGGTGCTCTGGGCACCCCCAGCAGGTGGTGGAGATAAGATTTCTCTGTAATGTAATCGATGCGGGAGCCCTGATTGGTCCTTGTTCCCACGTGACCTCGTGCTGCTGCCTTATCTGCTAGTCCTGGCATGAGGCTAGCATGTAACTATATGGCATATAGTAATTGGTCTCTCGTTACATATCCATTCTTTTCTTAATCCAAGACTGTTTCAACATTCCAATGCTAATAATTTCGTTTTTAGGTAGTAGATTAGATTACCTGGTGTACTGAGCTACTGACTGGCGTTGTCTCGTTACTTTGTCATCTTATTGCATTGCAATAATATGACAAAGTAAGCGTCAATTAGTATCAACATTTTACCGATTCCGGAATCGGAATGATCGCTATGAGATTTTATACCAATCTTTTCCATAGGATCGTCGATACCATCCGATTCCTTGGTATCGATTACACTCCTAGCATAATGGTTAATAGATTTAATCCTAATTTCTTATATATATATATATATATATATATATATATATATATATATATATATATATATATATATATATATATATATATATATATAAATATATATATATATATATATATATATATATATATATATATATATATATATATATATATATATATATATATATATATATATATATATATATATATATACTGTAAATCACTTAAATATAGCGGGAACAATAATATAGCGATAATAGCGCCCTGCCCTAAGCGCTATTTTAAAATCCCATCTTTATTAACTTGCCCAAAATACATATTGAAGGGCAAAACAAAAGCCTAGTTATGGGGAGGCACATGGATACTGCATGCAGCCATTAACCACTTCCTTCACAATCTGGCAGGGGCCCCGGGGGTCAAGTACTAGACCCCTGATCCCTAGTGAGCCCGGCTAACTGCAATTCTATGTGGTTAGAAATGAAGAGTGGGGATCTCCCACCGCTGTAATTAGATCACGCTATCAAGGGCAGTACCGTAATTGCGCTACATAATGTTCACGCCATATTTAAGTGATTTACAGTATATCTATATTATAAGAGAGGAGGCCCAATCCTTTGCAACGCATGATCTCCGTTGCCGCGCCTGTTTGCCTAATTCTGAGTTGGCAGTTCGGTGGACGAGTGTATCTAGATGGTTCTTAATGTAAACACATTTCAAAATATTAATCAAAAAGATGATTTTGATGATGATTTTTAAACCTGTATAGCTCTCCGGGACGTCCGATCACCACTCGCGCAACACCCAATAAGTTATGTCGTTCGGGCAGTCTCAGGAGAGCCTACTACGGCTTACTACAGCTCTCTGGGACGCCCGTTCACCACTCGCACAGCACCCAATAAGTTACGTCGTTCGGGCAGTCTCAGGAGAGCCGTATCGATATTCTTTGCAACCGGCAATCTCCGTTGCCACACCTGTTTCCCCTATTCAGAGTTGATCGTATGGTGGACAAGTGTGTCTAGAAGGTTTTTACCCTAAACAAATTTCAAATATATTTAATCAAAAAGGTCCGTGACCACTCACACAGAGGCCAACTGTACCACCCCAGGAGGTTGCAAGGACCAAGGTGCATGCTGTCAGATAGATACTTATCTCAGGTATGGGCAGAGAGATAGAGAGAGATAGAGAGAGAGAGAGAGAGAGAGAGAGAGAGAGAGAGGAGAGAGAGAGAGAGAGAGAGGAGAGAGAGAGAGAGAGAGAGAGAGAGAGAGAGAGAGAGAGAGAGAGAGAGAGAGAGAGAGAGAGAGAGAGAGAGAGGGAAAGAGGGGACAGAGAGAGAGAGAGAAGAGAGAGGGGGGAAGAGAGAGAGGCGGCAGAGGGAAAGAGGGGGACAGAGAGAGAAAGAAAGGGTGGACAGAGAGAGAGAGAAAGAGAGAGGGGGGAAG
>OZ012700.1:21810905-21813405 GCA_963942565.1 Maea johnstoni
ATATATATATATATATATATATATATATATATATATATATATATATATATATATATATATATATATATATATATATATATATATATATATATATATATATATATATATATATATATTAGGGCTCCCGCGATACACTCGTATACTCGCTGCACCGCGGATTGCCGCGATACGAAAAGTATTCGAATATACGCATTTGTATATTCGAATACAGACGAATATACATAAAAATGAAAAGCCCTACCTGTTTGCGGCCATAGAAGTTGAGGAAATCACTTCAAATCAGTAGCGCTGAGTGCACTGAGTTTTGAAGTGCCTCCATTTTACGTTGTGGGCGCACGATTACCAATGCCGGTGGGCGCACGATTTCTTATACCGGTTGAGCTTGGGGACCATTCCTGTCCTTATAAGGTAAAACGGCACTGTGGTTTTCAGATCGTTCGCTGCCATTCTACGAATATTAGTATTCATATTCGTGACCCTATATTCGTGAATATATTCGTATTCACCACCTACTGTATTTGTGAGAGCCCTAATATATATATATATATATATATATATATATATATATATATATATATATATATATATATATATATATATATATATATATATATATATATATATATACATATATATATATATATATATATATATATATATATATATATATATATATATATATATATATATATATATATATATATATATATATATATATATATATATATATATATATATATATATATATATATATATATATACACATTTCTTTTCAAGTGGAACTCGACCCAATAATGGACTAACAAAACGATTATAGACAAACTACTCACTGCCATTGTGGAATTGATGATCCTGTAAGGTCTATTATTGAGCTGAAGTCCTCCTATGCAGCCAGAGAAGTTACCAGCAGCTTGGGGTATCTGCTGGAGATTTGCAGGGAGGCCACCTATGTAAATCTGGGCCAGGGTGGTAAATTTTAGACTGTCAAACACAAATGGTAATCCTTTCTCGACATTGGTGACCCCCTCGGGGCTAGCTGTCTGTAGTATGGCCCTGCAAGCACTCATCAGGCTGTTAGAGAACAAAAATGAGCAAAATTAACCCTTATGCTGCTGGTGGCTAATTTTGCCATTACAAAATGCTGTAAAAAACCTGAAAAATGACTGAAACCCTGGCACATGGGTACTCAACTGAGAGTACTCAGCAGGAGCTTTCCAATGAATACCAACAAGGCAGGGTTTAGATGTTTTCCAAAGATCTTTGCCTTCTCCTTGTGCTTTGGACGAAAGTAGCCTAAGAATTGGAAGGATTAACCCTTATATTGCTGGTATCTTATTTGACTAAAACAAAATGATGCAAAAAAATGAAAAATGACAAAAACCCTGGCACATCGGTACTCAACTGAGAATTCTCCGTGAGAGCTATTCAATGAATACCAACATGGCAGGGCTTAGATGGTTTTCAAATATCTCTGAAATCTGCATCTTTGTACTAAAGTAGCCTTAGCATTGGAAGGGTTAACCCATTCATAGATGGAGATCTAATTTACCAGTGTCGCCTGGACCTGTCATACTTTTGAAAATAATTTTAGAATTAACGTGTGCCAACTTTGTGTCTAATACACCACTTGTCAATGGGTAAGGAAATTATGCCTTGGAGGCGATGTTTCATTTACAAATGAATTTGGAATCTCTTCCAAAACATGCCTTTTTCAGGGAGATATGGCATTGAGGCAGGTTATTTTTGTTGCCACTGAGCATACACGAATGGTTCGGAGGCTTGGCATTTCCACCTATATCTTTTCAAACAAAGCATGTTTTTGAAAAACAAGTCAAGGAGAAAGGCTTATCAGAATTCTACCTACAATTTCCTATCAAATTTCTTTAAATCATACTGAAACTTTCATTTTCCTGATATTCAAAAACTAATTTATATCCAAGATAAAATCTTCATGTCCATGATGGATGCCATCTTGTATTTTCTATTGGTGTATATTTTATTATTATCCATATTTGAATTAATAAAGATGATTATCATTGATTGCTTCTAGCATGCATTTGATCTGCTAAAATTTAAGTGTACCAGGCATCTTTGGACATTTTAGCAAAATCAAATATATAAATTCAAAACAATGAGTTCAATTAATGTGTAACTTGGCATTTTTCTCTATCCTATGGTTGAAAAGTATATTTAGTAAAATGGAATTTAGCACATGCAATACTTACGTTATTGTCACGTTTACCACCTGATTTGTGTTGACCTTGAGTCTACTGTCAAGGTCAAAGGACTGGATGATGCAAGAAAATTGGAACTGGAAGAGAAAATAATGAATAGGTATCATGTGAGTTATACAAATAAAACTTTAATGGCATTAATGGGTTAAACTAATTTTACAATTTTTTTTCAAACTAAATATACAACTAAATCTTTTCCAAATCCTTACTTGCATGATTGAAAGAGTATTTCTAAAAATGTTTCTAAAAGTCTCATTTTACAGATC
>OZ012700.1:21818405-21820905 GCA_963942565.1 Maea johnstoni
TGGATACTATGGATACAGTTGCAGTGCTGGACATTCTTGTAGATGGTTGCAATACTGTTGCAGTGCTGAGCACACCAGAAGATGGTGAAATTACTGTTGCAGTGCTAAGTGTTCCTGTAGATGTTGACAATACTATCACTGTGCTTGCCATACCGGTAGATGGTGGCAATACTGTGCTGAATGCAGTGCTAGTGACTTCAGTTGATAATGAAGACGCAATTGCAGTGCTAGGCATGCCTGTAGATGGTGACAAAATTGTTGTATTGGGGGACATGCTTGCTGTTGCTTGCAACGTGCTTTGGGAAGTGGTTATCTTACTTAAAGATAATTGAGAAGTTATCACAGAGCTTTCAGCCATGCTGGTTGTAAGCTGTAGATCACTTGTAGTAGCCATGCTGGTTGTGACCTGTAGATCACTTGCAGAAGCCATGCTGGTTGTGACCTGTAGATCACTTGTGGCAGCCATGCTGGTTGTGACCTGTAGATCACTTGTGGCAGCCATGCTGGTTGTGAGCTGTAGATCACTTGTAGCAGCCATGCTGGTTGTGACCTGTAGATCACTTGTGGCAGCCATGCTGGTTGTGACCTGTAGATCACTTGTAGCAGCCATGCTGGTTGTGACCTGTAGATCACTTGTGGGAGCCATGCTGGTTGTGACCTGTAGATCACTTGTGGCGGCCATGCTGGTTGTGACCTGTAGATCACTTGTGGCAGCCATGCTGGTTGTGAGCTGTAGATCACTTGTGGCGGCCATGCTGGTTGTGAGCTGTAGATCACTTGTGGTGGCCATGCTGGTTGTGAGCTGTAGACCACTCATTGCAGACATGAATGAAGAAGCAGTGAAAAGCATACTTGAAGTGTCACTTTGAGATGTTTGTAATGTAGACTCAATAGAGAGTGGCATGGTTTGGAATGCTGTGGTTGTAATGACTGGTGATATTTCTGTAGAGACCACAGTTAGAGAAATACCATTGCTCTTACTTTCAAACTGACTAGAAAAGGCTGATGTATGAGCGATTATTGGTGAAGTACTATAACTGCTGCTGCTCATGCTCATGCTGCTGCTGATAATGCTACTACTGCTGTCCATACTGCTAATACTGCTGCTGATACTGCTAATACTGCTGCTCATGCGAATGCTGCTGATACTGCTGGTGCTCATGCTAATGCTGCTGATACTGCTGCTGCTCATGCTGCTGATACCACTGCTCATAATGCTAATACTGCTGCTGATACTGCTGCTCATGCTAATGCTGCTGCTAATGCTGCTGATACTGCTGCTGCTCATGCTGCTGATACTACTTCTGCTGAAGCTTGTTGGTGAGGAAGAGAAATCTGGAGTGCTTTCCAAAGTTGAGGACAGCCTTCCTCTGCTGCTGATTGTGCTAGTTTGGGATGACACAATAGTGGGTAAAGTCGAGATCATGCTAGAACCCGGAGGAGACTCACTCTGCAGCTCGGGGGAAGATGAGAAGGAGGAGGTGAGGAGTTCTGTCGTCCTCCTTGTTGGCTCCTCACTCCTAGTTAGGAGGGACGAAGTACTAAGGCGGACCGTGGTGTCATGTGACTGCCGAGAACTCGGGCTACTGATTGCTGGTGTCCGATCACTGATGGAGACCTGACTGGACTCCATCATGGTAGAAACATCCACACTTCCACTCATGGAAGGGGATGATACATCGGTGATAGTAATCGGTGAAGAAAATCCTGGTCCTAACGAAGACGGCACCAATGTAGCAGATGGCACAAAGGTCTGAGTTGGGGAGGGTACATAGGGAGTAGACACAACACTTTGAGCTGAAATCTCCTCTGAGCTGAAAGAGGAAAAGGTCTCCACAGATCCAGAACTGGATGGCGCTAAAGTTGGAGAAGTTGCGAAGGTACGGTGTGAGGTGGACACCACAGAAGATGTATCCAAAATCGTCATGGGCATACTAGTAGTTTCTTCGCTTGAAACTGAAGAGGGAATGGATGTTCCGAATGCAGTCGTAGCACTAGTAGAATCATAATCTGTGCTGATGACGATAGTACTATAAGCTGTCTTGGTTGTAGAAGTGCTTGGTGTTGCGTCTGTGGTGAGGGAGGGGGTGGGAGTGTAGAGGACGGTCTGGCAGCGCTGCCCCGTGGACCAGGGGGGACACAGACAGGTGAATGTATTGAGACCGTCCACACACGTGCCTCCGCTGGAGCACCTCGGAGCGGGCAGGCAGTCGTCATAGTTGACCTCACAGTTTGTACCACCCAGACCCGCAGGACACAGGCACCTGAAATACACAACATACTTGGGCTTACACAACTGCATGGGAAAAAAGTAACAATGAAATTTCAGTAATATCTTCCCACCAAATGCATAGTTAGGAAAATATGTGATGGAGAAATGTTGATAAGAATACAACGAACAACTGCGTTGTTAACTCATTCTTAATTCCAAGTTTTTGTCAAAAGCATCAAAGATCCAGAAAACAACTTCATAAGTAATTCTTACTCACTTCTTATGCTA
>OZ012700.1:21831026-21841026 GCA_963942565.1 Maea johnstoni
ATGGATGCCATGTTGTATTTTCTATTGGTGTATATTTTATTATTATCCATATTTGAATTAATAAAGATGATTATCATTGATTGCTTCTAGCATGCATTTGATCTGCTAAAATTTAAGTGTACCAGACATCTTTGGACATTTTAGCAAAATCAAATATATAAATTCAAAATAATGAGTTCAATTAATGTGTAACTTGGCATTTTTCCCTATCCTATGGTTGAAAAGTATATTTAGTAAAATGGAATTTAGCACATGCAATACTTACGTTATTGTCACGTTTACCACCTGATTTGTGTTGACCTTGAGTCTACTGTCAAGGTCAAAGGACTGGATGACGCAAGAAAATTGGAACTGGAAGAGAAAATAATGAATAGGTATCATGTGAGTTATACAAATAAAACTCTAATGGCATTAATGGGTTAAACTAATCATACAAATAAAACTTTAATGGCATTAATGGGTTAAACTAATTTTACAATTTTTTCCAAACTAAATATACAATATCTTTTCCAAATCCTGACTTGCATGATTAAAATAGAGCATACAATGTTTCTAAAAGTCTCATTTTTACAGATCCTTTTGTTTTTAATGCAACTGCTAATCAGTTTTTAACACATCTACACTTCCTCTAGAAAGTATGGTCTGCTACTCTCATACTTTTGAAAATAACTTGGGAATAATATGAAACAAAATATTTGACAGAGTTTTGTTGTTTGACTTCTGATAAACATTTCTCCTTCAAATATTTTACAAAAACTGCTCTTGTTATGTAAATGTCAGGCTTGTTTTGGTCGATATGAGTGTGAATGGTTTTAAAACACCTACCTTACCAATGTAATGTTTTAGCCTTGCATGGAAATGAACCAAGGTGAATTTACAACATAAGAAAATAACAATTTGAAATATGCTCAATCTATCAACATATCGCCTTGTTAGTTACTTAATCCTTATGCTGGTGGTGGCTAATTTTGCCAATACAAAATGATGCAAAAAGGCTAAAAAATGACTGAAACCCTGGCATATGGGTACTCATCTGAGAGTACTCGGCAAGAGCTATCTGATGAATATCGACATGACAGGTTTTAGATGGTTATCAAATATCTTTGCATCCTTGTGTTTAAGAAAAAAGTAGCCTAAATAAGGGTTAAGATTATCTTATTTTCAGACACTATTGTTCATAACCCTTCCAATGCTGAGGCTACTTCTGTTCAAAGCACAAGAACACAAGGATTTTTGAGAAACATCTAAACCCTGTCATACTGGTATTCATTGGATAGCTCTCCCTGAGTACTCTCAGATGAGTACCCACGTGCCAGGGGTTCAGCCATTTTTTCAAGGATTATTTCATTATTTTGTATTGGCCAAATTAGGCACCAGGTTTCACATTACAATTTCAAAGAGAGATTTACCTTTAAGACACCACCCTTGACATAGAGATGGATGAAATGAGTTTGGCCCTTAACAGCATAATCCTTTGCAGAATAAAGCACAGTTCCCTCGTCCTGGAAAAACAAACAAAATGCCATATTAATTCATCTACCTCAAGCGTACACTTTCTGTCTAGATGCTAATCATTGATTCTTTGGAAAATAAATAAATGATAATAACAAACAATAATTGGCAAAGGTAAGATTCCTATAAGGTGAGAGCCGCTTGCTCGCTTAGGCCTAGAAAAAAAATTGTTTGTTTCCTGTAACGGTCTGAAAGAAAATAGGGTAGGTAGGTCAGTAAAAGATTTATTTTTGTATTATTCTTTTGGTCAAAAATGTGTGTTTTATGCATGTTTTAAGTTGATTGGGAGTTGGGAGGGTGGAAAAAACTTTAGGGTAGGGATTTTTTTGAATAAAAACTTGTTAGGGAGGGGTTACTGGAAACAAACAACTTTTTTTAGGCCTTAACTGCATTCAGTTCGCATGCAGGCTTGGCAACATCATGTACCATTAGTTGTTCTTTCCTCATGCCAGCTTTAAGTTTCAATAGGTTAACCTATTCTGTAAAAATTGTCGCCTTGGTCTATGATACTTTTGATAATAATTGTGAAAGTGATATTATCTTCACAAAATATTTGAGGATAAGGTGTTGGAAGTGTTCTAATAAACACTTCTCCTTTGAACAAATATTTTTCCAACTTTGCTTTTGCCTGGAGAATTTCATTACCTCCTCTTTCCATCCACGAGTGATGGAACCTGTTTCTCCCACGATAAAAAGGAGTAATTTACATGTTTAACCATGAGGTTAGCTAGCTAAACTAGGTCAGCCAAAGGTCACCTGCGCACTAGTTCAACAATGGTAATAGGTGTTTGTTGTGACGTGCACCGTTTGTTTCCCCAGAAACTGGCGCTAGATCACGTACTTGACGCTTGTTCAAATCCACGCGCGCTATTGTTAGGTCTTCCTTTCACCTAGCAGCAGCGATCCCTTGATTGAAATTGAGAGATCTGATTGGACAGTTACACTAGTTTGACCTTTCACCCCATTGAAGACAGCCCATTGAGGACAACTTATCCTTAACTGTAAAACGCACCTCAGAGTGGAAGAAATAGCACTCTACCTGAGAAGTCTTTAAGTGTAGTTGGATGGTATTTCTGTCCTCCAAGGTGGGAGGTGGGAACTCCAGCAATGATAGGCCACCAAACTGAGGAAACACGTAGCTCAGCTCTGGAAAAAACAGCAAGTATTGTAACGAGGTGAAGGCAAATAACCTGTCATAACCTGTATTCATGTTAAGATTATCATATAAGTATGGAAAACTATATAAGGGACACCTCTAAGTTAAGTGAGTAACTGCTTAATTTCATCAATTGCTATCGATAGTGTGATATTATCATTATGAGTAGTAATATAATCATTATCATTATCACTACTATTATTATCATTATCATTATTATTATTATTATTATTATTATTATCATTATTATTATTATTATTATTATTATTATTATTATTATTGTTATCATTTATTTTTATTATATTATAATCATCATTATCATTATTATTATTATCATTATTATTATTATTATTATTATTATTATTATTACATAACTATCATTATAAATCATCATCATCCCCTCTCCTCCTCCTCTTCATCATCATATCATCAGCAGCAGCAGTTGTAGTAGTAGTAGTAGTAGTAGTAGTAGTAGTAGTAGTAGTAGTAGTAGTAGTAGTAGTAGTAGTAGTAGTAGTAGTAGCAGTAGTAGCAGTAGTAGCAGCAGCAGCAGCAGCAGCAACAGTAGTGGTGGTAGTAATACAGGTAGAAGTAGAATTAGTAGTAGTAGTAATAGCTGAAGTAGTAGAGCTAGTAGAATTAATACCATATAACGAGAGGCAGTATATTAATGGAATCACATCCTCCTACTTCAACACTTATAACCAGCATTGTATTTGATATCCTTATAACCAGCAATGTATTTCATATACTTAGAAGTAACTCACCTGCTTGACACCTGTCTCCTGTGTACCTGTAATCACACACACACCTGAAGCCCCGCCCTCCATCAGACCCGCTGGTATTCAGGCACGTACCCATGTTCTCACAGGGTGCTTCGGCACACGAGGTGGGGTAGGGTGGCGGGGTGGTGGGTACGACTGTACTGCTTGTAGGCACCAGGGTTGCGGTGGCAGTTATGGGCACGGTGTAGTCTACACTGCCCCCACTAGACGGCAGCACTGATATTTCAAATGATGAAGCTGTAAGAATATCATTGAAAAATACAGAGGTACAATAAAATAGATGTGTGCTTGCCATGTCAAGAAAAAATCATAACAGCACAACATGGGAAGTTGAAGATCTGTAATGATACCATCTAAAATACAGAGGTACATTATAATTACTGATGTAGGTGGTTGTTGCCATGTTGCTGGTGCAGCTACAACAGTTGGAAACCCCTGCCTTTTTACTTTGAAACAGGGAAACAGGGGATCAAAACTGCAGATTTATTTAATTTTGTGGGTCAAAAGTCAGTTACCCAATTTACAAGAATAATTATACCAAACCTATATTCTAATTGACATAGCAAGCAGGGTCTCACCCAGGATTAGGAAATAGTGGATCAAAACTGTGGATTTATGAAATTTTAGGGGTGATAGCAAGAAAAAAGGGTGAAGTATTCAAGAATAACTATACCAAACCCTATATATTAACAAAGCAAGGTAAAGGGTGAAGTATCCATACCATAAGTTGAGGTGGTAAGTGGTGACAATAAGGTGCTAGAATCCAAAGTCCCAGTTAGAGATGATGGTTGTACGCTGGGTATGAACGTGCCGCGTGTCCAATCAGATGCTGAGAAACTGTAGAATGTTAGGGAGCTTTCTGATTGGCTGCTCTCTGTACGCACATAGCTAGGAGAGCCAATCACAGTGGCTGAAGTAAGGTGCGATGTTAGCGATGGTGATGACATGCTTAGAGACTCCGTAAGAGATAGGGATGATTGTGGCAAAGTGATAAAAGTCCCGTTTAAGGATTGCGATGGAAATGATATGCTTAAAGACTCTGTAGAAGATGGTGATGATTGTGACACAGTGATAAAAGTCCTGTTTAAGGATTGCGATGGAAATGACATGCTTAACGACTTTGTAGATGGCGATATTTTTGACACAGGGATAAAAGTCCCGTTTAAGGATAAGGATTGTGATGGAAACGGAATGCTGATAGACCATGTAGCAGATAATGACGATGGCACCACAGTGTTCAGAGTCTTAGTTAATGATTGTGAGGACATTGACAGGACCGCTGAAGTGCTGAATGGACCCTCAGCTGAAGGTGACAGTGGTGCAGATCTAGTTCTAAAGGTACTCACAGTCTCACCTGTAGTTTTAGTGAATATTGAGGGCAAAGTTCCAGTGCTACTAACTAATGACAGAGTGCCACTGGGAGAGAGTGGTGAAACTAAAGAGAAAGTGGTCTTGCTGGTCCTTATGGATGATGCAGACACCATTATACTACTAGGCAAAACAACTGTAGATGGTGACAATACTACAGTGCTGGGAATGTCCCTAGATGTAATTGCAGTGCTAGGTATACCTGTAGATGGTGGCATTGATGTAGCTGTGCTAAGAATATCAGTAGATGGCGACAATGCTGCAGTGCTGGGAATGTCCCTAGATGGCAAAGATGTAATTGCAGTGCTAGGTATACCTGTAGATGGTGGCATTGATGGCATTAGAATATCGGTAGATGGCGACAATGCTGTTACAGTGCTTTCTATACCTGTAGATGGTGGCAATACTGTTGTAGTGCTTAGAATATCAGTAGATGGTGGCAATACTGATGCAGTGCTGAGAATGTCTGTAGATGATTGCAATACTGATGCAGTGCTGAGAATATCTGTAGATGATTGCAATACTGATGCAGTGCGGAGAATGTCAGTAGATGGTGGCAATACTGATGCAGTGCTTGCTATACCTGTAGATGGTGGCAACACTGTTGCAGTGCTTAGAATGTCTGTAGATGGTGACAGTACTATTTTAGTGCTTGCCATACGTGTAGATTGAGGCAATACTGTAGTAGTGCTTAGAATATCAATAGATGGTGACAATACTATTGCAGTGCTTGCTATACCTGTAGATGGTTGCAATAATGATGCAGTGCTGAGAATATCAGTAGATGGTGATGATACTGTAAAAGTGCTTGCCACAGCTGTAGATGATGACAATACTGTATCAGTGTTCAGAGTTTCTGTGGATACTATGGATACAGTCGCAGTGCTCGACATACTTGTAGATGGTGGCAATACTGTTGCAGTGCTGGGAACACCTGAAGATGGTGAAATTATCGTTGCAGTGTTAAGTGTTCCTGTAGATGTTGACAATACTATTACTGTGCTTGCCATACCGGTAGATGGTGGCAATACTGTGCTGAATGCAGTGCTAGTGACTTCAGTTGATGATAAAGATGCAATTGCAGTGCTAGGCATGCCTGTAGATGGTGACAAAATTGTTGTATTGGGGGACATGCTTGCTGTTGCTTGCAACGTGCTTTGGGAAGTGGTTATCTTACTTAAAGATAATTGAGAAGTTATCACAGAGCTTTCAGCCATGCTGGTTGTAAGCTGTAGATCACTTGAAGTAGCCATGCTGGTTGTGAGCTGTATATCACTTGTGGCAGCCATGCTGGTTGTGAGCTGTATATCACTTGTAGGAGCCATGCTGGTTGTGAGCTGTAGATCACTTGTGGCGACCATGCTGGTTGTGAGCTGTAGATCACTTGTGGCAGCCATGCTGGTTGTGAGCTGTAGATCACTTGTGGCAGCCATGCTGGTTGTGAGCTGTAGATCACTTGTGGCAGCCATGCTGGTTGTAACCTGTAAATCACTTGTGTCAGCCATGCTGGTTGTGATCTGTAGATCACTTGTTGGAGCCATGCTGGTTGTGAGCTGTAGATCACTTGTGGCAGCCATGCTGGTTGTGACCTGTAGATCACTTGTGGCGGCCATGCTGGTTGTGACCTGTAGATCACTTGTGGCGGCCATGCTGGTTGTGACCTGTAGATCACTTGTGGCGGCCATGCTGGTTGTGAGCTGTAGATCACTTGTGGCAGCCATGCTGGTTGTGACCTGTAGATCACTTGTGGCGGCCATGCTGGTTGTGAGCTGTAGATCACTTGTGGCGGCCATGCTGGTTGTGACCTGAAGATCACTTGTAGGAGCCATGCTGGTCGTGAGCTGTAGATCACTTGTGGCAGCCATGCTGGTTGTGACCTGTAGATCGCTCATTGGAGACATTAATGTAGTAGCAGTGAAGAGCAAACTAGTGTCGCTTTGAGTTGTTTTTAACGTAGACTCATTAGAGAGTGGCAAGGTTTGGAACGCTGTGGTTGTAATGACTGGTGATATTTCTGTAGAGACCACAGTTAGAGAAATGCCAATACTCTTACTTTCAAACTGACTAGAAAAGGTTGATGTATGAGCGATTATTGGTGATGTACTATAACTGCTGCTGCTCATGCTCATGCTGCTGCTGATAATGCTACTACTGCTGTCCATAATGCTAATACTGCTGCTCATACTGCTAATACTGCTGCTCATACTGCTGCTCATGCTACTGCTGCTGCTCATGCTACTGATACCGCTGCTCATAATGCTGATACCGGTGCTCATGCTGCTCATGCTAATTCTGCTGCTAATGCTGCTAATACTGCTGCTCATGCTACTGATGCTGCTGATACCGCTGCTCACGCTGCTGACACCGCTGCTCATAATGCTAATACTGCTGCTCATGCTGCTGCTCATGCTAATGCTGCTGGTAATGCTGCTAATACTGCTGCTGATACTGCTGCTCATGCTAATGCTGCTGCTAATGCTGCTGATGCTGCTGCTCCTCATGCTGCTGCTGATACTGCTCATGCTGCTGCTAATGCTGCTGATGCTCGTGCTGCTAATGCTGCTGATACTGCTGCGGCTCATGCTGCTGGCTCTGCTTATACTGATACTTCTGCTGCTGAAGCTTGTTGGCAAGGAAGAGAAATCTGGAGTGCTTTCCAAAGTTGAGGACAGCCTTCCCCTGCTGCTTATTGTGCTAGTTTGTGATGACACAATAGTGGGCAAAGGTGACGTCATGCTAGAACCCGCAGGAAACTCACTCTGCAGCTCGGAGGAAGACGGAAAGGAGGTGAGGAGTTCAGTCGTCCTCCTTGTTTGCTCCACACTCCTAGTTAGGAGGGACGTAGTTCCAAGGAGGACTGTGGTGTCATGTGACGGCCGAGAACTGGGGCTACTGGTTGCTGGCGTCCGATCACTGATGGAGACTGGACTAGACTCCATCAAGGTAGAAACGTCCACACTTCCACTCATGAAAGGGGATGATACATCAGTGATAGTAATTGATGAAGAAAATCCTGGTTCAAACGAGGATGGCACCAATGTAACAGTTGGTGTGAATGTCCGAGTTTGGGAGGGTAGAAAGGGAGTAGACACAACACTTTGGGAAATCGGCTCGAAGCTGAAAGAGGAGAAACTCAATGTCTCCACAGATGCAGAACCGGAAGGCGCTAAAGTTGGAGAAGTTGCGAAGGTATGTTGTGAGGTGGACACCACAGAGGATGTATCCAAAATCGTCACGGGCATACTAGTAGTTTCTTCGCTTGAAACTGAAGAGGGAATGGATGTCCCGAATGCAGTCATAGCACTTGTAGAATCATAATCTGTGCTGATGACGATAGTACTATAAGCTGTCTTGGTTGTATAAGTGCTTGGTGTGGGTTCTGTGGTGAGGGAGGGCGTGGGAGTGTAGAGGATGGTCTGGCAGCGCTGCCCCGTGGACCAGGGGGGACACAGACAGGTGAATGTATTGAGACCGTCCACACACGTGCCCTCGTTGGAGCATCTCGGAGCGGGCAGGCAGTCGTCGTAGTTGACCTCACAGTTGGCACCACCCAGACCTGCAGGACACAGGCACCTGAAATACACAGCATACTTGGGCTTACACAACTGCATGGGAAAAGGTAACAATGAAAGCAGGCTCCTGAAATACACAGCATACTTGGGCTTACACAACTACATGGGAAAAGGTAACAATGAAAGCAGGCTCCTGAAATACACAGCATACTTGGGCTTACACAACTACATGGGAAAAGGTAACAATGAAAGTAGGCACCTGAAATACACAGCATACTTAGGCTTACACAACTACATGGGAAAAGGTAACAATGAAAGTAGGCACCTGAAATACACAGCATACTTGGACTTACACAACTACATGGGAAAAGGTAACAATGAAAGTAGGCACCTGAAATACACAGCATACTTGGGCTTACACAATTGCATGGGAAAAGGTAACAACGAAAGCTCAAAATCAGCTATCACCAGTCAGATGAAAGTGATTGACTTGAAATTAACTATGCATATATAACATATTGCTCTCAGCAGGTAGCTGCCTTTGATGTGTAGTTTAATATTTGCATACTAATGTTGAGTGACAAGCTAGTAGGACAGCATATTGTACAGTACTAGCAAAATAATCGCATGTCCAAATAATGGTGTGCAGATTAATAAATGCAGACTCCAGGGGTGTGCAAAGTATGCATTAATTTTTCTGCCGCAATATTAACACTGTATGCAGTATATTCTGAAATGATTGGATTTTGAAAAATGAATTAAAATTTTAAAAACTACAACAGAATAGATGTAGGCTCAGTTGTAATTTAAATTTCTCCTCAGAGAATTTTTTATAAACAATGCATTAATGTTGAAGAAATTGCCGAAGCAGCCAGGCTGTTTTTGGCTGCAACAATTGCAAGAGTAACTCATGGGTATTAATGGGTTAATAGGTCGATAGTGTGACTTACTGGTATCCTTTTCCTGGAGCTAGTTGTCGGCACAATCCTTGGTTCTGGCATGGCTGAGAGACACACTCATCTATATCTATCTCACACTGTGTCCCTGTCCATCCTGCAAAAACACAAATACAAGCACTGCATTTTCTTCCAAGCAAGGACATTTGCCAAATATTAGCGAAATTTCAGAATCTGACAATGCTAAATTTAACAAAATTAGGTCTCTGGGAGGCAGGCAGCATTGTTATAATTATTTCTAAGGTATTGTATTGTTAAGAAAATATTGATATCATATCGTATATTGTAATTTTTTATGGTGCCAATCTCTAGTAGGACTGGTATCGAGACGTACTGATCAACTGTGATTCGAATCTTGCATCGTTGATCGAATCGGCATTGTTAGGATCCCAATACAGGATTGATATTGGGCTCCTAACAATGAAAGTTGAGAAAAGCATTGTAAGAATCTTAATACAGTCCAGGGGCCCTAAGTATAAAACTTTACGTCGTGCTTGCGAGGTGCTTGTGGTTAGGAATACAAAGGGAGAACAATGGACTTTCAAACCACAAGCACATCGCAAGCACTACGTAGAGCTTTATACTTAGAGGCCCAGTACAACAAACAAATTGACCAATCGGCAGTGAGATTCAGAGTAGAGCGAATGATAATGTATCCTATTGCATGTGGCACAAGTGCAGATATTGCATAGTATCGCAAACATTTTAAAG
>OZ012700.1:21843526-21865282 GCA_963942565.1 Maea johnstoni
GCACACACACCTGTACGAGTTGATATCATCCCTGCAGGTGGCGCCACTCCTACACGGACCAGACAGACACTCGTCAATATCCAACTCACAATTAACACCTGCAAATATAAGAATTTTGATGTTAGATACGTAAGTGCTCAGTAAATGAATGATATTTCTTGAAATGAATATGAAATCTCATGAAAATAACAATGAATGAACATTATATTTATCTATTGATAAGATATTTTTAACCCTTTCATGCAGGTATCAACCCTACAACAATGTCCTCAGACAGTATTATTCATATATTTGTGAGTAGGGGATATATTTGTGAGTAGGGGATTTTTAGAAAATGTCTGGTGGAAGAATTACACTAGACTAAAATATACCCTGAACAGATATACAATTACAAAACTTGGTATCCAAGAGATGTTTCACTGCACTCTACTATAGATATTCAACCAAACCTGTACATGTATTGATGACAGTGGATTATACGGGATTGGCATTTAAAAAAAATTCAAAATTGGGAAACAATTTTGATATTTACTTAATGATACAATATCTTAACAACTTTTTTAACGATACCTGCCAGCAACTTAAATTTCTTAAATTAAGCAGTCCACTTCAGAAATTTCACTAATAAATAGCGAACTGCCTTTATATGGAGATATCTAGGTAGCAGTTATTCTTGTCAATTTTATATCATTAAGAAGTATTGGTATCACAGATCTTAAAAAACACTATACTATACTTAATACCAATTTTTTGGAACCAGCTGCAAGGCAACATTAAGGCTGCAAAACGTTAAGACCTAACTGTAAATATTGCTCTTTCAAGTGTTTATTTCTGTTATAACAGTCTATTTACATAATGTGTTTTAACATATACAGGTAAATCTGTATTGATGGTACCTACCTGTGTATCCCGGCCTACACTGGCATGCGTATTTAGCCACCAGGTTGCTGCATGTTGCGTTGTTCCTGCAAGGGTCGCTGGCACATTCATTGATATCCTCAGAGCAGTTCTTTCCACTGAAACCCTGGCTGCAGTTACAGGTATACCTGAAACACAGATGATATGATACAAGCAATGGGAATCAAAGTATAAGAGTCCTGGAGCACAGACAATGTATCCTAGAGCAAAGCATCATTAGTGCTACAAATAGTTCACAAAAATGTTACCAGATGGCACTATAAACTTATATCCATATCAGTAGTGAAGAACTCAATTGTTTAACAGAAAACGCCAATTAAATGATGAACTTCACAAATTTTACTACATCTGCATAACATGGTAAAATGAAAAATATATACAGTGCCCTACTAGCCACACAGTCTGATAGTTTGCTGAGTAAAAGAGTGCTTGACAGATTCAGCCTGTTGTATGTTCTGAAGCTTCTCTCCCATGCTGGTGCAAAAATGTGATGGCTGATCGACACCTCTGACAAATGTAAATGAATGGATTGATATAGGAATAGATTACACCTGCAATTACAAATGCACCAGCTACCTTAAATAGATGAATAATTAAAGAGATAGTTCAGAGGGCCACATCCTTGCATGCGTTTGAAAAAATACACATGCAAAATACAACCGAACAAAATAAAATACAACTCTTGAGGACTTACCCATTGACCAAATCAACACAACTAGCTCCATTCTGACACGGCCCAGAAAGACATTCATTGATGTCATCCTGGCAACGGTTGCCTTGGTAACCAGGTAAACAATAGCACCTGAAGGCGTCCACCCCATCCTCGCAGGACGCGCCGTTCTGACAGGGACTGGACGCACACTCATCTATATTCACCTCACAGTGAGAGCCAGTGAAACCTACAAAATAACACATAATACATTAACCCATTCAAGCTCAGAAACACCATTGAAATGTTTCTATATTCACCAGAACCAGACTTAATAATAACAGGGACTGGACGCACACTCGTCTACATTCACCTCACAGTGAGAAGCAGTAAAACCTACAAAATATCAAATAATACATTAACCCATTCAAGCTCAGAATCACCCTTGAAATGCTTTTATATTTACTTCACAGTGAGAACCAGTGAAATCTATGAAATAACAAATACCATATTAACCCATTCATGGCCAGAATAACCTTTGAAATGTTTCTATATTTACTTCACAGTGAAAGCCAGACTTAACAAAAACAGGGACTGGATGCACACTCGTCTACATTCACCTCACAGTGAGAGCCAGTGAAACCTACAAAATATCAAATAATACATTTAACCCATTTGTGCCCAGAAAAACATTGAAATGATTCTATGTTCATAGATTAACCCATTTGTACCCAATATAACCTTTGAAATGTTCCTATATTCACTTCACAGTGCGAACCAGTGAAATCTATAGAATAACAAATAACAGATTAACCCAATCATGCTCAATATGACCCTTGAAATGTTACTATATTCACTTCACAGTGAGAACCAGACCTAAAAATAACAAATACTGTAAAGTACGAAATATTAGCGTGGAACTATTATTGGCGACATTAGCGAATGGGTCAGATTCGCTAATATTACGATCCGTTAATATTTGTTCCATTTTTCAACAATTTTTCTATGTACTGTTATGTCTCTGTCGCCTTGTAGGCCAAAACATCGACACTTTTAAAAGGTTACACCCAGGAGGAAAGATAAGATGGCTGCATATCTACTTGAATTAAATTACATTATAATTAGGTGATTGCATGGTATAGGGAGGTGCAGGGGCTGATCCATGGGGGGGGGGGTTGAGGGGTTCAGCCGAACCCCCCTTTGCTGGAGAGTCCCTTTGCCACAACACGCCACCTGTGCACAAAATCGGAACTAACTTCTGTCTGGCATCGGTCACCAGATGCACTGACTCTGAGCACTGTCTACATGCCTTCATCCTGCAAATGCAATCAGTATCTACCCTGCATCCCTAATCCTGAAACCCCCGATTCAGCCAGTCAGAGTAAATGCAATTGTCCCTCGCCCTATATACTCCCTCTAGAGACCGAACCATCAGGGGTGAGAGGAGGTAGTGGAGGAGACACAGTATCTGCATTGTCTGGGGTATACCAACAATCTTGATGCGTACAGGAAATGATTAAAAACTGACCAGGTGGTGAGCGAAACCATATAACTTTAAGAATACAAAAGCCAGAATGATGCTGGGGTGGGGGGGGGGGGGGGGGGGGGGGTGGAGGTGTTCAAGGGGTTCGTCCGACCCAGTCCCCCTTTCTGGGTGAGTCACTTTTGTAACACCACTCCACTTGTGGACAAACGTTGAAACTTCATGTAGTTGTTTTTGCTCTATATTGTTATCATTATGAGATATCAATATTTTCTGTAGCAACTAAATCTAGCATGTTGATCAAAGGCCTCGATCACCTGGAGCTTGACACAGGACAAAAGATGACCATCTGGTCAATAATTACAATTATCATTTCCTGTGTTGAGTTGGGTTGTTGTGTCGTGTCCTGATTAACAGCATTTGCGTTTTTCTAGATGGTTCACACGCGAATATTACGATTCGCTATTATGGAAAAATGTATCGATTCGCTAAATTTAATCTCGCTTATATTTCGAACTTTACAGTAATAGATTAACCCATTCATGCCCAGAATAACCCTTGAATTGTTGTTCCTGACTGAAACCCTGGCACACGAATACTCATCTGACAGTTCTCAGTGAGTACTGTCTCAGCGGTGTCTGGGCATCAATTGGACATCTAAACCCATGATAATCACACTTTAGGTCACCAATATATTTTGGTCAGGTATGAATACCAACATGACAGGGTTCAGATGGTTTTGCAATAATCACACTTTAGGTCACCAATATATTTTGGTCAGGTATGAATACCAACATGACAGGGTTCAGACGTTTTTCAAAAATCTTTGCGTTCTTGTGCTTTGGACAAAAGTAGTCTCAGCATTGGGAGGGTTAACATTTTGGACCCCAAAAATTCTCATGATGCCCAATTTTGGGCCCCAACTTCCAAAATCTTGGATTAGACGGGTTGTCCAGGTGTGAGGCTTACCTCCAGTACAGTTACAGCTATATCCACCGTCCGCCTTGGTGACGCACACTGCGCCATTTTGGCACTGGTTGTAGCCAGGGTCACATGGGTCAAAGGTCACCTCGCAGCGCCACCCGGTGAAGAAAGGCGGACACACGCAGGTGAAGTTTCGAAAGGCGTCCATGCACGTTCCTCCGTTCAGACAGGGGTTGGGGGTCGTGGCGGTGCACTCGTTGACCTCAACGGAGCAGTTCCTTCCTGTCCAGCCAGGGGCACAGTCACACCTGAAGAAATACGAAACAGTATCCTTATAGAAAATATCCTTTAATTTAACCTATTCAACCACAGTGAGCCACTGTTCTACTATGATGTGTTGTAAGTATGTGGTAGTGATGTGACGCTAGATTAAGTAGTTAGTATGATTTAGTTTTGTGGTAGTCCCTAGGTTATGGGCCACTGACCAGTCACAGAAAAACCTAGCTTTGGCCACATATGTGGTATGAAATGTTCTAATTTGTTTTGTGAGAGCACTGACATGGAAACGGTGTACAAAGTGATAAAATGATAATGTTGTGATGATTTAACTCATTTTTCTCTGACCTGTAGTTACTGAATATTAGAGGATGGTATAAAAATGTTATAATTATGTTGATACTGGCACAATCATGTGATGCTCCTCTTATCTATAAGGAGATAATGCAATAAAGTACCTTAAACAATTCAATTACCATTTCATTGGTACCGATACCGATATCGTATTGCTTCATTCTCAGAGGTATCTTACCTGTAGTTGTTGAAGAGGTCGACGCAGGATCCGCCGTTCTGACAGGGCCGAGACATGCACTCATCGCGCTCCCTCTCACAGAACTGTCCCTCGAAGCCCGGGACGCAGTCACAGCGGTAGCTACGGGACAGACTCACACACGTCGCGTTATTCTGACACTTATTCTCCACGCACTCGTCCGACAGGCGCTCGCAGTTGTCGCCATGCCAACCAGGCTCGCACAGACACGTGAAGGAGTTGATATTGTCTATACAGAGTCCCCGGCCCAGGCACGGTTTTGTTCCGTTAATTGTTATACAGTCATCTATGTTGGATTGACAGGTCTTCCCTATAAACAACAATGGGGGAACATAGAACAATGAAACAACAATGCAATTGTGCTATTGTTGTGGAACATGCAATAATGCAAAAAACAATTGAAACTGAATTTATCATTATAAAGGAACATACAACTATATAAGCAATCAATCTAAGCTCGTTTTACTGTTTAAATGATGAATACTAATAAAAATAGAATAATAAGTGAGAGACAACAAGCAGTCAGTGGCAAAACCTTAGACAACTCAACCATCAGGGCAGGCCTTCAGTGGCGAGAGACCGCTAGCAGTCAGTGGCAATGTCTATTGATCACACAACCATCAGGGCAGGCCCTCAGCAGTGAGCAACTGGGCAGTCAGTGGTGATGCCTTAGACCATTCGGCCATCAGGACAGGCCCTCAGTGGTGAAAGACTGCAAGCAGTCAGTGGCACTGCCTTAGACCACTCGGCCATCAGGGCAGGCCCTCAGTGGTGAAAGACAGCAAGCAGTCAGTGGTACTGCCTTAGACTACACAGCTAGTCCGGCACAGAAAGCTGGATTTTGGGCTGAACCTTTTTTTTTTAGATATAGTTTTTTTTTCAATTGATTCTGGTAGCTAAGGGTACCCACTTTAAGAATCTGCCGGGTGCCGGGCTGGCACCCTTGAGCAATTTGAGATATTGACCCATCTTTGCCACCCCCCATGGTCAATGGACAAATTGGGCTTTCTCCGGTTTTGGTTGATCCAGATATTGAAATCTAAGAGACCTACAGACCCATAAGACCCATAAAGCTACATAGGCTCAATTTAGATAGCAAATAGATATATGTTCGTATTTGAACATCTATAGGTACCTTTATTGCTGAGAACAGGGGTCAAGAAGTAGGTCATTTAGTTAGTATATACCAATTTTCGCGTGTATTTTGCTAATATTTGAGCATCATTAAATCACAATAAAAGAGTCCACCACTATTCTAATTCTAAATATGACTTATTCAGGTAGCAAATAAATTGACATTTGTAGTTGAGCAACGTTAGGTGCCCGCTATGCTGAGAACAGGGGTCAAAAAGTAGGTCACTTAGCTAAAATGTACGATTTTCACCTGCATCTTGAACAGCATTATATCAACTTATCTAAAACTTTCATTATTCTTGTTCTAAAAAATGACTTATTTAGGTAGAAAATAGATTAATATTTGTACTTGGACAAGTGTAGGTACCCACACTGCTAAGAACAGGGGTCAAGAATTAGGCCACTTAGCTAAAATGACGATTGTCGCATTCATTTTGCTCTTTTTTGAACAGCGTTACATTGACTTATATATACTTTTCACTATTTTCGTTCTAAATATGACTTATTTAGATAGCAAATAAATTGACGATTATAGGTGGACAACTGTAGGTACCTGCACTGCTAAGAACAGGGGTCAGAAATTAGGTCACTTAACTTAAATGTGCAATTTTCGCTTGCATTTTGCTCTTTTTTGGAAAACATTACATTGACTTATATAAAACTATCACTACTCTAGTTTCAAATATGACTTCTTGATTACTAAAATAAATTGATATATTTATAGTTGATCAACTGTAGGTACCCGCACTGCTGAGAACAGAGGTCAGCAAGTAGGTCACTTAAGCTAAAATGTATAATATTCGCCAGCATTTTGCTCTTTTTTGAACAGCATTTCATCGACTTTTATAAGACTTTCACTATTCTAGTTCCAAATCTTACTCATTTGGGTAGCAAATAAATTGATAATTATATTTGGTCAATGGTAGGTACCTGCACTGATTGGAACAGAGGTCAGAATGTAGGCCACTTAGCTGAAATGTATGAATTTTGCTTGCTTTTTACTATTTTTTTAGATAACACTTTGTCTTTGCACTAGTTGCATTGTGTGGGAAAATTGTTTATTGTCACCTTTTCCGCCATACAAAAGATAAGTCCTGACTGCTCTGCTGTAAATGGTGGAGAACAATAATATCTTCAAGTCAATAGTAACTTTCTCACATGCCCCAAATAGAATTCATAAAAAGTAACCTTCAGAGTGTGTGGACTCCTTTTTATGTGATTGATTTTGGCCTATAGGAAAAGCTATGCAGTTACATGTAAGTGAAATTGGCCGACAGGGATAGCTACATGTACATTACAGACATCTAATTCCTGCACCAGTCGACCGGACGTCTCCTAGTGCCTGGTTGTACAGACACCTATGGATAACATCATTTTTAACGTCATAAAAAAATAAGCTTATCACATCAATGACACCCATGTAGCTTGCAAATCAAAGCTATGTTGAGTTGTTAGGTCATCCATGCATCCGTGCCCAGGAAACTGGGTGGCAATCAGACGTGCGGTTAAATATTATGCCTGTGCTACCACACAGTTAGTACAGGAATTAAATATCGGCACTGTACTGTATACAGTATGTCTGATGTGTCTATGCTGAATGTGTATTGTTATGGTTTACATATTTTGGAAACTAATGGTGTCCTACTAACCATATAAATTCGTTTGTTTCATAAATGAGTCACATCTAGAACTAGATGGTTTCTTATATGTTGATGTAATGCTGTTCAAATGAGAGTAAAAGTGAAAATCGAAAATTTTAATCGAGTGACCTTTTTCTGACCCCTGTTGCCAGCAGTGCAGGTACCTAAAGTTTTCCAACTACAATCGTCAATTTATTTGCTAACCAAATGAGTAATATCTGGAACTAGAATAGTGAAAGTTTTATAAAAGTCGATTTAATGCTGTTCAAAAAAGAGCAAAATGCAGGCGAAATTGTACATAGCTAATAGTGACCTTCTTTCTGACCTCCGTTCTCAGCAGTGTGGGTACCTAGAGTTGTCCAACTACAAATATTAATTTATTTGTTTCCTAGATAAGTCATATTTAAAACTAGAATAGTAAAAAGTAGTCAATGTAATGCTGTTCAAAATGAGCAAAATTCGGGCAACAAGTGTACATTTTAGTTAAGTAACCAACTTTCTGACCCCATTTCTCAGCAGTGCGGGCACCTACAGTTGTCCACCTACAATTATCAATTTATGTGCTATCTAAAATAAGTCATATTTAGAACTAAAAAAGGGAAAATTATATATAAGTCAATGTAATGCTGTTCAATAAGGAGCAAAATGGAGGCGAAAATCCTCAATTTAGCTAAGTGGCCTAATTCTTGACCCCTGTTCTTAGCAGTGCGGGTACCTACAGTTGTCCAAGTACAAATATTAATCTATTTGCTACCTAAATAAGTCATTATTTAGAACAAGAATAATGAACGTTTTAGACAAGTCGATATAATGCTGTTCAAAATGCAGGTGAAAATCGTACATTTTAGCTAAGTGGCCTACTTTTTGACCCCTGTTCTCAGCATAGCGGGCACCTAACGTTGCTCAACTACAAATGTCAATTTATTTGCTACCTGAATAAGTCATATTTAGAATAAGAATAGTGGTGGACTCTTTTATTGTGATTTAATGATGCTCAAATATTAGCAAAATACACGCGAAAATTGGTATATACTAACTAAATGACCTACTTCTTGACCCCTGTTCTCAGCAATAAAGGTACCTATGGATGTTCAAATACAAATATATATATATATTTGCTATCTAAATTGAGCCTATGTAGCTTTATGGGTCTGTAGGTCTCTTAGATTTCAATATCTGGATCAACCAAAACCGGAGAAAGCCCAATTTGTCCATTGTATGTACCATGGGGGGTGGCAAAGATGGGTCAATATCTCAAATTGCTCAAGGGTGCCAGCCCGGCACCCGGCAGATTCTTAAAGTGGGTACCCTTAGCTACCAGAATCAATTGAAAAAAAAACTATATCTAAAAAATAAAAGGTTCAGCCCAAAATCCAGCTTTCTGTGCCGGACTAAGCCATCAGGGCAGGCCCTCAGTGGTAAGAGACAGCAAGCAGTCAGTGGCAACGCCTTAGACCACTCAACCATCAGGGCAGGCCCTCTGTGGTAAGAGACAGCAAGCAGTCAGTGGCACTGCCTTAGACTACACAGCCATCAGGGCAGGCCACCGTTACAAGCTGGAATGAACTGGCCTGTCGGGGAACAAATATCACGGAGAATGTGAATATTTTGTACAGATAAACAATATTTTATAAACCCCAAATCAATATTTTAGACTTTGTAAATGCAGTGAGATTTTTACCTGTAAATCCTGTGTTACAGTCACAGCGGAAGCCGTCGGGTAAATTCAGCAGTTCATTGGTGCAGACACCATCCCGTCCACATGGCAACAGGTCACATGGTAGCAGCTCGCAACTCACGCCCTTATAAGGAAATGGGCAGTCACAGATGAAGCCATTGATGAGGTTGCGACAGGTCCCGTTTCGCTGACAGGGGGAGGACAGACATTCGTTAATATCGGTCTCGCAATTCACACCTGGAATGTAAAGATAGGAATTCCAAAAATTTTACCTGCACATTCCTGAAATAATTCTTTTCTTCAATTATCTTTATTGAACCTGGCCTGACCCTCTAGTAAGGTTACCTATACATTCAAAGCTGCTGGTTTTATCTGTATCCTACCAAAAACAAAAGTATCTAGGTAAATTCAGTGGTACAATTTTTTTTATGTAAGATCATATGAATATTTAGTGGTGCACAATTTCTGCATAAGTAGACAGGAAAAATCATTGATCTAGATTGTAGATAAGGATGTAGGTGAATTCAGTGATGCGAATGTTTTCATTAAGTATAAGGCTCAATTAAGCCAATATAGAAGGTTAATATTCTAATAACAGGAATAATGCATCCTACTTTCAAACCGAAATGACCCCATTCGAAAAAGTTAGGCAGAATAAACCACTCAGATTGAGCATAGTAAGTAAAATATTGATAAATTCAGTACTGCCGATTTTTACCTGTATATCCAGGTACGCATTGACAAAGGTACTGATCGATGCCGTCCGTGCAGTTGGCCCCGTTCTGGCAGGGATTGGAGGCGCACTCGTTAGTATTGTTCTGGCAGCGCACACCTGTGAAGCCGGGTGAACAGGTGCAATTAAAGCCCGCCACCTGGTCCGTACAAGTAGCCCCATTCTGACAGGGGTCACTCAAACACTCGTCATAGTCAACCTCACAGCGCGGACCTAATATACAAAAAAAAATAACAACAACAATCACAACAACAATGTTAACAACAATAACACCAAAAGCATATTTTTACTTAAAGGGCTTCATGATGATTTAGGTTCAAAATGTGCCTATACGTGTCACCTTTCAAATAAGACCACCCGCAAGTCTGTCCTCCTCAGCACTCCTCAGATATGGCTTATGAAAGTGAGTAAAAAACAGGCCTGAGTCTGGGCATGGAGGCTGACATTATCAGGGCAGGGCACATTTTAAGCACCACTTCTGATTGGTCGAGAGATATTAGTGGCGGTCACTTCCAAAAAAGGTATAGTATCCTCATATTATGCCATGGTTACATAGTAAGAATAAAATATTCAATTATTTGCTTGAGAAATGATATCTTTTTAAATTCTTCACAGACTTTTTTGGGTGTCTTGATGTTAAGTTTTTGAGGGTTTGGGTGACCCCGAGAAGCCCTACTGGCTGAGGTTCCTGCATGAAAGGCTATGATGAATGAATTTACCTGCATATCCGTTGTAGCAGTAGCACTGATAGCCACCTGTCCTGTCCACACACACCCCATTCACACACGGCTGGGAGGAACACTCGTTGATGTTGACCTGAAAAACAACAACAAAACATCAGCTCAACAGCGGTTATGAGGAAACAAATATTGTCAGGTCAAACTGGAGCTGGAGATCCTTAAATGTCGATTAAAATTAAACCCACAATTCTCCTTAAAATATTTTGTTGCTAAATTGTCAAAATATTTTCTATCACCTAAATGCTTCCTTAAATATAACTAAATTATCAAGATAATAAATATGTGTTCTACTATTTGTATATTCCACCTGGGAGAAAGATAATATAATAACCCATTCATGCCTGGATATAAACTTGACCAGTGTCGTCTGGACCTGTCATATTTTTGAAAAATAACTTTGGAATAAAGCATTCATTCACAAAATATTTGAAGGAGAGTAGTAGATAGAGTTCTGATGAACAATTCTCCTTCAAATATTTTATAGATATTGCTTATGTTCGAGAGATATGACCAAAACTATAAGGCGGTTTTGACTGCTACAGACATAAATGGGTTAGACATTACCTGGCACAGAGAGCCTGTGTATCCTGGAGGGCAGAGGCAGGTGAAACGTCCTTGATCGTTAATGCAGGTGGCGCCACTAGCACAAGGACCTGAGGTACACTCGTCTACGTCAATCTCACATAGCAGGCCGGAAAACCCCGGTGGACAGGTACAGCTGAAACACAAACATATGATAATGGCACAATAAAAAGGAAAACTGGTAATATTTCTACTTTTTAACCTATTAATACTTAATATATAATTAAGAGTTCCTCCAGAAATTGTCGTCTGGATCTATGATACTTTTGACGATAACTTTGAAATTGAGAATGGTTTGTTTTGTAAAATCATTCTATATTCATAAGTTATTGTCAAAAGTATTTTAGCTCCAGATGACAATTTATTGAGGAACTCTAAACCCTTGTCATGCTAGACCCCCATATGGGAGAACCTATCCCCTGGGACCAGGGATATTGTGGGTCTACCCACCAAATCAGAAGGATTTCATAGATTTCAATTGCTGTTTCAATAATGTGCTTCACAAACTTAAATAGAAATATTGTAAAAGGTAAAACCTTGATATCTAGTATAATTCAATACCCCTTAATCGACCTATGCAGTTTTTATTTTGCTAAGTGCACGGGTACCCAAAGAGAGTATATATCCGGTGTTAGCAAGAGCAGGGTTAAGCATTAATGGGTTAAGATAACTCAAAGCTCACAGCGCCACCTACCTGTAGGAGTTTTCACCGCTGCGGCACGTAGCGTTGTTCTGGCACGGGTTCGACAAACACTCTTCAACATCCACCTCACAGTACCTCCCACGGTACCCAGCCGGACATACACACGAGAAATTGGCAGATTCTGATTGGCTGCCGGATGATTCCGTTATACATGTTGCGTTATTATAACATGGCTCCTGTCCGCAGTTAGTAGGGGTGTCGTTGCAGTATCGTCCAACAAACCCTGGTCGACACACACAAGTGTAGTCGCCACGCCCCTCGCGACACATGCTGTTATTCCGACACAGGTTATCCTCACATTCATTGACGTCAATCTCACAGAATCTCCCAGCAAACCCTGACGGACACGAGCACGTGAAGTTATTCCGCAGATCCTGACAGCGTCCTCCATTTTGGCACACAACATTGAAGAGCTCGCACTCGTCAATATCTGTTTGGCACTGTTGCCCTTGGTAACCGGGCTGACACTCACAGACGTACTGATCCGACGCCCGGTTTACGCATGTAGCGTTATTTACGCATGGGGAGGACGTACAAGGAGGTAGAGGGTTGCAGTTTTCGTCATACAGTACGCCATCTGTTGGGCAGACGCAAGTGTACTTGTTGACGCCGTCCACGCATGTGCCACTGTTGCATGGGCTTGACGCACATTCGTCAATGTTGACCTCACACGATACTCCACTATATCCTGACAGACAATCGCACCTACAACAGGGAACAACAAATTCTGAAAATCCAGGGGGCGCTCTGGCAGTTTATAGTTTAATCCACCCAAAACCGCCTGACTAGTTTAGTGATATTTCTCTAGGAAAAGAAATTTTTAGAAAATAATTGAAGGAGAAATGTTAATCAACATCCAACCTACAACACTCCTCCAAATAAATTGTGAATTTGTGATAAATTCCAAAGTCTTTTTAAAAAAGCATTTTAGGTTCGTACAGCACTTTTCGTGGAGATCTCCAGGCATCAATGGGTTAACTAAAACATTTTTCTTTCAGCTGGATGTGGTTTTCAGTTTTGTCATCCACATTTTGGAAGTAACAATACAGCAAAACTCACTTTTTACTTCATAAATTTTAATTTGATTACAGTAAATTTACACCTAAAATTGGGAATCAGTAGTATTCACAATACAGGGGTGTTGTGTCAGTTGAAGGTATCACTTACAATTCCTAGCATTCAAGCCAAAAAAAATCTTCATTTTTTCTTTCATTTAAGTAATTTTGTACTCTGCTAAGAGTGAAACCAGTATATGATAACATACTTGGAATATTGATGAGGCCTAAAAGAAAAAGTTGTTTGTTTCCTGTAACTCTACCCTAACAAGTTTTTTATTCAAAAAAATCCCTATCCTGAAGTTTTTTCCGCCCTCCCAACTCCCAATAAAAAGTGCATAAAACAAACATTTTTGAATAAAGAAATAATCAAAAAAATTTTTTTTACCAACCTACCTACCCTAATTTTTTAGACCGTTACAGGAAACATACAATTTTTTTTTTAGGCCTTATCATCACTTTTCTAACATATTTAGGCTAAATAATGACTCGCCAGTTGTGAGTGGTGGGAGGGAGTGTAGTACCTGGTGATAACAACCACCTAACCCAAAGTCACTGTTAACTTTCTCACATGCCCTGGCCAGTATTATAACCCAGACAGTGGTGACAGACCGCTAGCAGTCAGTGGCAGCACCTTAGACCACTCGGCCATCAGGGCAGGCCTAGGGCTGTACACCGGTACCCGGTACCAGCACCGTTAAGAATACCGTCTCGCAAAATACCGGTGCATACCCGTTTCGATTTTTAACGGTATGCTTATCGGTATTTTGCAAAACTCAAACAACTGTCAAACCTCAAAAACTACAAAAAAAATCAGTAAGAAGTTGTACTTACAGACTTGTTAACTTGGAAGGTACGATATAGCGGCAAAGCTAGTAACATCGCAGCTGCCATTAGTGTTGTCACAGTTGTGGTTCTTTTTGTTACCGCATGGTGCCGCTGCTGTAGCGATATACAGCGCCACTACGCAGTAGCGATAAGAATCACAACACTAAGTAATGGCAGCGGCCAGCGGCGATGGTACCAGCTTCGCCGCTATAACGTAGCTTCAAGCAAGAATATGTGGATCTACTCAAGTCAACAAGTTCGTCAACCGTAAGTATTACTTTTCAAATACCTGACAGACAATCAATTCGTTTTAAATTTATATCAGGAACTCTATGCTTTAGTGTGTACTTAGCGTAGTTCAACTTCAATATACCGATAGCAGTACCGATAACATACCGTATCATTTCTACGGTACCGGTTATGGTACCGTACAGCTTCACCCTTAGCGGTATGCAGCCCTAGGCAGGCCCCTATATCTGACGATGATGATGTAACAATAAACCATAGCCCTTTTCTTAAATAAGTCAATTTTTTCAACTTGTTGAAAAATCTGAGATTTTCTACTTTAAGCTAATTAATGTTATCAGTCTACTATAAATGTCCAATAAATGCCAAGTATCAATAGTTACTGCTGACACTGCCTTCGTCCAAAACACAAGGAGGCAAAGATTTTTGAAAACGGTCTAAACCCTTCCATGTTGGTATTCATAGGATAGCTCTCGCAGAGTACTCTGAGATGAGTACCAATGTCAGTCATTTATCAGATTTTTTGCATCATTTTGTGTTGGCAAAATTAGCCACCAGGGGTAAGGGGTAATTTTGTCACCAAGTTTTCGAGCTTACCTGAACTGATTGACCAGATCCACACAGGTGGCGCTGTTCACGCATGGCTGACTCAGACACTCGTTGATCTCCGTCTGGCAGTGGCGCCCCCTATATCCCGCCCTGCACTCGCATGTGTAGTTGTTGACGAGATCGGTACACTTTAGTGTGTAATTCTCATGACAGGGCAAGGAGTCACACTCATCAATATTGATCTCACAGTCGGCACCGGAATAACCTGAAATCAGAAAGAAAATGGTTTTAATTTTTTAATTATATTCTTTCTATTCATGAATATTGATCTCACAGTCGGTACCAAAATAACCTGAAAACAGAAAGGAAATAATTTAAATTTCTTAATTTGTATTATTTCACATTCATAAATATTGATCTCACAGTCGGCACCCAAATAACCTGAAAACAGAAAGGAAATAATTCAGATTTTTTAATTTTTAGTTATTTTTTATTATTTCACACTCATCAATATTGATCTCACAGTTGGCACCCAAATAACATGAAATCAGAAAGGAAATAATTTTAATTTCTTAATTTTAAGTTGTTGTTTTTTGTATTATTTCACATTCATGAATATTGATCTCACAGTTGGCACCCAAATAACCTGAAAACAGAAAGGAAATAATTTTAATTTCTTATTTTTAGTTGTTATTTTTTTGTATTATTTCACATTCATGAATATTGATCTCACAGTTGGCACCGGAATAACCCGAAAACAGAAAGGAAATAATTCAGCTTTTTTAATTTTTAGTTTTATTTTTTATTATTTCACATTCATGAATATTGATCGCACCGTCTGCACCGGAATAACCTAAAAATAGGAAGGAAATTATTCTAATTTCTTAATTTTTAGTTGTTTTTTTATTATTTCACATTCATGAATATTGATCTCACAGTTGGCACCGGAATAACCTGAAAACAGAAAAGGAAATAATTTTGATCTATTCATACCCATAGCACCTAAAATAGCCTTTTTTGTATTATTTCACATTCATCAATATGGATTGCACAGTCAGCATAAGATACTCTTTAAATGGGAAAGGGAGCTGTTAGTTTCTGATTTACATTTCTCATTCAAATATTTTCTGAAAATTCCTTCTGCTTGAGAGATATTACCAAAATAATCAAGCAGTTTTTTTGCACTACAGACATGAATGGGATAACCCATTCATGTCTGTAGCAGCCAGAACCGCCTGACGTTTTTGGTGATATCTATCTGATGAAAGCATAATTCGGGAAATATTTGTAGGAGAACTGTTATTTGGAACTCAAATCACAATTCTTCTACAAATATCTTATGTATTAATGATTATTTCTTAACCCATTCACACTTAGAGCGGCCAAAACAGGTCTGACAATTTTGATAATACTTTTCTAACAAAAGTATTTTTTTGGAAAGGATTTGAAGGAGAAATGTTTATCATAAGCCTAGCAACAACTCTACTTTAAATATATTGTGAACTTTTGCTTTATTCCCAAGTTATTTGCAAAAGTATGAGAGTAGCAGACGATATTTTCTAATGGAACTCTGAGTTATTTCCCAAAGTACCATAGGTGCAGACAACATTTGGCAAGGAGATCTCCAAGAATTGAATGGTTTAATCTTTCTGATGCTGAGGGTTTTTTTGTCCGATGCACAAAAAATCAAAAAAAAATTATGAAAATTATCTAAACCCTGTCATGTTGGTTTTCATTGGAAAGCTCTAACTGTGCACTATCAGATGAGTACCCATTTGCCAGGGTTTCAATCATTTCACAGCTTTTTGTCATCATGTCATGTTTACCAAATTAGCCAACAGCAGCATATTTAGGGTCCATATACGCACCTGCAGGACACCCTGGCATATGGGTACTCATCTGAGAGTACTCAGCAAGAGCTATCCAATGAATACCAACATGACAGGGTTTAGATGGTTTTCCAAAAAGATTTGCATCCTTGTGATTTGGACGAAAGTAGCCAAAATATTGGAAGGGTAAATATCAATATACGCACCTTCAGGACAGATACAGTTGTAGCCAGCCACCTGATCTCGGCAGGTAGCGTTTGCGGGACACGGGTTCGACGCACACTCATCCACGTTACTCTGACAGAAGGCACCCGTGAAGCCAGGGACGCACAGACAAGTAAAGATGGCGACACCGTCTACGCACGTGGCATTGTTCTGGCACGGAGAGCTCGAGCAATCGTCAAAGTCGATCTCGCAGTTCTTACCAGTGTACCCTACAAAATGAATGAACAGATAGGGTTTATACAATCTTGGTCCTCGAGTACAGAATTACCAAAATAACATTTGAAAGGAGATTGTTAACCCTTTAATGCTTATATAAAGAGTTCTTTTTGAAATTGCGGTCTGGATTTATAATAACAATAATGATGATAATAATAATAATAATAATAATAATAATAATAATAATAATAATAATAATAATAATAATAATATTAATAATAATAATAATAATAATAATAATAATAATAATAATAGTAATAAGGATTATAATGATATCAATTAGAATAATAATTATAATGATAATGATAATAATAGTAATAGTAATGATAATAATAATAATAATAATAATAATGATAATAATAACAAGAGAGACGCGGATGCGTCTTTAGAGAGATTCTCTCAGGGGGGTACGAGTCTTTGTCTACACTGATGGGGTGACGGGGTCATGTATGGTAGTTCGTATCATGTGGTGGTCCGAGTAATATGGATGAATGACTGTGCCAGGGGAGTCTTTGATGCTTGTGTAGATGTGGTCGATGATTGTGTCACGCTTTGTGGTGGCCTCGCGAATTACCTGCTACAAATTGTTTTGTTGCAGAGGGCTTTTCTCAATTCTGTTGGCAAAGGCCTTGTTCTTGAAGTCAACGTTAATGTCCTCTCCTATGAATATCCTTTTGTACCTGCTTCTGCTTATGATACCTTGCATATCCTTAAAGAATTGTGGCGGTGGTGTGCGATGGTACCTGTACACTGCAATAACTGAGCACTTCTTTGGGTAATATATATATATATATATATATATACTGTAGAACACAAAATTTCCGCGTGTGTTTATATATAGTGTACATAGTATCTGGTTCCGCTTCGCTATATATAAAAACGCTGTACTTTTTTTAAGCCACTGGTGGCGCTGACACCAATGAGAAAAAAGAAAGAGATAGCGCCACTAGTAAATCTAATACAAGATACCTAGCCCTGCTGAAACACTTTTTTAAAACTGATTTCTGAGCTTGTGGAATAGCTCATGAATCTATTGAATTAATAAATTAACAAACATTACATTTTAAAACCAAAAAACAACAACAAATGGCACCTTTAGCATGCCTTTTGCACAGGCATTTGAGAAGACTCTATTTTCGTTTTCGTGGTGACCGCTAGATGGCGCCACTAGTACAAACATGAAGCATTCGTAGCCCTCCTTGAATCATTCTTTTTCGTGTTTTTCTGGCCTATTTCCACAAGTAAACCCCATGAGACACATTAAATACAGAGATCATGTTGGAGAGAGAGCCGAGAGAGAGAGAGAGAGAGAGAGAGAGAGAGAGAGAGAGAGAGAGAGAGAGAGAGAGAGAGAGAGAGAGAGAGAGAGAGAGAGAGAGAGAGAGAGAGAGAGAGAGAGAGAGAGAGAGAGAGAACCTGAACACTACTTGACTTGAGGATGGCTTGACTACTAGCTGCAATCTTGCAGTCAATTACAGACCCAGTGAATGTTGTCCCTAGCAACCAGATGGACTTTCTAAATTTGGCATTTGTTTGTGTGTAAACAGTGCCGCCAAAACAATAGCTGGGTCCCTATCCTTCTGGTTGCTATGGGCAACATTCACTCACTCACTCTGGCAGATTGAGAGCTCAGTTTGAATACGGGAATACGTGCGCCCACCTTTGAGAGAATGCTCAAACTGCTATTGAGCATTCTCTACTCAAATTAGTTTGTCTTCTTTGCGACAGATGGCGCTGTCAGCGGCGGTGGCTGCCGTAAAGAGACGCTAATATAAAGATACGCTATGATGCAAAACTCCCCAATTCGCTATACTTGGGACACGCGTGAATTTCGTGTTCTACAGTATATATATATATATATATATATATATATATATATATATATATATATATATATATATATATATATATATATATATATATATATATATATATATAAATATATATATATATATAAATATATATATTTATATATATATATGTATATATTTAAATGAATTCAAACAGGCGAGTGCGATGTCATGGACAATGAACAGGTCTGCATAAGCATCATTCCTCATTACTGGGGGAGGAGAGTTGCTTGCCCGTGAATATCTAACAAATATAAATATGAACAACATCAATGAATTCAATAAAGTGATGCACAGGTTAAAATAAAGTGGGTGTGAATATATATATATATATATATATATATATATATATATATATATATATATATATATATATATATATATATATATATATATATATATATATATATATATATATATATATAAATGTATTCAAACAGGCGAGTGGCGTGTCATGGACAATGAACAGGTCTGCATAAGGATCATTCGTCATTACTGGGGGAAGAAAGTTGTCTTGCCCGTGATATCTTAGTATGGTGAAACACGATACATCAATGTCGAAGTTATAGTGGCGTGCACACAAATGTTCCCCCACCCACCACCCATCCGCGCACAGGAGTACATGAGTGGGTGGGATTACTGCCCCAAAGTGCCAATCAACCATGCTACGCAATACCATTGGACGAGACACGCCGCCCCAGGGACTTCCGCTTTGAATGCGTGCGCAGCGTCTAAAAATACACCAAGACAGGGCAGGGGGGGTTACGGATTCTCGTGCCGTGTGCAAAAATATTGCATATTTTCGAATGCGCCGTCGAGCCGAGCGTAGTTGGAACATGGCCGTAGAGGTGGACGGACCTCTACATGTAGCATACAACATACCATGTTTTCAAACATGGGGTTCATTGGGGTTCAATTTGCCCACAGTGTAGCAGACGTCCTAAACAAATACTATGAGCAGTTTCCATGTATGGGAATGCTCAAATAAGCGAACGCTACGTCCCTACAACTGACATAAACACAACAACACCAAAAAAGGGCCTTGGAAATTGCTCTATTTTTGTTATCAGAATATACTTTTCATGAAATCTAAACACAAAGATAAACATTTCTAATTAATATGTACAAGTAGTGCAAATTTCAATTTCATATTGACAGAATAACTCTCGAAAATAGACCAATGAAAGTTGGTGATTTTTACGAGGTCACGGCCGGGCTAAAAGGCTTTCATTGAAGAAATTATTTTGCACACGGTACAAGCATCCGACACCCCCCCCCCCCTGAAGACGGGGCAACAACGAGAAACATGGTTGACTACCGACACCGATGAACGCGAATTACTTGAAACAATCGGAATAATTCCAACAGGAAAAACATAATGGATTTAGATGCAGAATATGGACCAAATACAGGTAAGTGACACGATAAAATGTTGCCATGTTTAATATAGGGATTAAGATCCGCCGCTGAGCCTTGGTGCAGATTTATAGCCGAGACGTAGGTGTTTGTTGCAAAAGCTGAGGCCGCCAAGGCCAAAGCTTTGCAACAAACACCCACGGCGAGGCTATAAATCTGCACCAATGCTCAGTGGCGGGTTTTAATGGCTATTATAGCGAGTTAGAGTGATAAAAAATTCAAACAACTCTGTGAAAAGGACACAAAAATCATGTTTTCTAGTGGTTGCTGAGCCTGGATTTGGTCCCGGCTCTAGAGCCTCATTCTGGATTTGGTCCCGGCTCCCTGCTGTGAGCCGGAACCACTTTAAAGCCACAGAAACAGCTTTTCACTGTACATAGTGTGTTTTCCAAGCCTAGGTATTTATATAGCAGTGCGCTATAATAATAAATATAATTCATATCAGCTGCAAAGTAACAGAACATTCGCAAAGTTAGACAGGGGCGCTACGAGACGGCGAAGTGGAATGCTGACAAACTCAGGACAGAATAAGCCGCGTCATGAGACATTGACACAGCTCTGAGGTGGGGGAATAATGGTAACATGTTTGGAATTAAGAAAAAAAGAGAAGGAGAGGAACGGTCGACGAATTGAGGGAAACTATTACAAGATAGGCAACACCAAGTGATCAAAAATGTACATATTTGCAACCAATGATAGTGTATTACAAAAAAATTGGCACACAAATAAAAATGACATTTCGAAGAGACAAAGAATGACGAACGGTAGTTAGGTAAAGCCAGGGGAATCATATGGGGTTACGAAATTAGACCAGAGCAAACCAAGCCGAAAACTGAAGTGGTTTAGAGAATGTTACATGAAAAATTTAGCGCACCGCACCACGAAAAACAACTGTACTCTTCAGAAACACTTTCAATGACCCTAAGCCGCGATCTGAGAAATCGCTATTTCGGCCAACTTGGGAAGGGAAAATACAATCAGAGAGAGCATTGGCTATCGTGTTAGACTAATAGATTGACGACACGAGATGAAAGAACGGGCAAAAGGGGGGGGGGGGGGGGGGAGGAGATGATCAGATTCAATTGAGACGAGGTAATGAGTACAAAGACAAAGGCTGAGTTGAAGGGTATCAAAAATCAATTAGTAAGGATGGGGGAGGAGAATTGAAGGACATGTACTGCTGGGTTGAGATGATGAAAAACCAATTAGCAAAGATGGCGGATGAGAATTGAAGTACCAGTACCGCTGGGTTGAAGGGGATGAAAAAACAATTAGTAAGGGTACTGCTGGGTTGAAGGGGATCAAAAACCAATTAGTAAGGATGGGGGAGGAGAATTGAAGGACAGGTACTGCTGGGTTGAGATGATGAAAAACCAATTAGCAAAGATGGCGGATGAGAATTGAAGTACCAGTACCGCTGGGTTGAAGGGGATGAAAAAACAATTAGTAAGGGTATCAAAAACCAATTACTAGGTGGTGACTCGGAAATTTGGAAAGCTAGAGAGAGTATTCTCCAGTAGGAGAATCTCTCT
>OZ012700.1:21865482-21877982 GCA_963942565.1 Maea johnstoni
CTAACATATACCCTGAACAGATGTGCAATTACAAAACTTGGTATCCAAGAGATGTTTCACTGCATTCTACTATAATAAATACTTAACCAAACCTTTACGTAAATTTATGAGAGTGGATTAAATGGATTGGCACCTTTAACATTTTCAAGATATGATATGATATTGCATTGAGGCTGCAAAACGTTAAGACCTAACTGTAAATATTGCTATTTCAAGTGTTTATTTCTGTCATAAACGTCTATTTACATAATGTGTTTTTAACATATACAGGTAAATCTGTATTGATGGTACCTACCTGTGTATCCCAGCCTACACTGGCATGTGTATTTAGCGACCAGGTTGCTGCATGTTGCGTTGTTCTGGCAAGGGTCGCTGGTGCACTCATTGACATCCTCAGAGCAGTTCTTGCCACTGAAACCCTTGCTGCAGTTACACATATACCTGCAAAAAAGAGGGTACGATACAAGTAGGCATGTCAAAGTCACAGACAATCTGTCCTGGAGCACAGCATCTTTAGTGCTACAAATGGTTCACAATTTAGCTCTATGTCAGTAGTGGATAACTCAACTGATCAACAGAAAACACCATTTAAATGATTAAGTTCGCACATTTTACAAAATATGCATAAAATGATAAATTTAAGAATATAAGGCCCTATTGGCTGAGGTTTGCTGAGTTAAAGAGTGCTTAACTGATTCAGCCTGTTGCACATTTTGAAGCTTCTCTCCCATGCTGGTGCAAAAATGTGACAAATAAAAATGAATGGATTAATATAGGAATAGATTACACCTGGAATTGCAAATGCACCAGCTACCTTAATTAAATAGATGAATAATTTTAAGTGTTAGTACAGAGGGCCACATCCTTGCATACATATGAAAAAATAAACATGCAAAATACAAAACGAACAAAATAAAATACAACTCTTGAGGACTTACCCATTAACCAAAAAATAAACATGCAACAAACAAATGAACAAAATAAAACTTTTCGAGGACTTACCCATTAACCAAATCAACACAACTAGCTCCATTCTGACAGGGCCCAGAAAGACATTCATCGATGTCCTGCTGGCAACGGTTGCCTTGGTAACCAGGTAAACAATAGCACCTGAAGGCGTCCACCCTATCCTCGCAGGACCCGCCGTTCTGACAGGGACTGGACGCACACTCGTCTATATTCACCTCGCAGTGAGAGCCAGTGAAACCTACAAAATAACACATAATACATTAACCCATTCAAGCTCAGAATAACCCTTGAAATGTTTCTATATTCACCAGAACCAGACTTAATAATAACAGGGACTGGACGCACACTCGTCTACATTCACCTCGCAGTGAGAGCCAGTAAAACCTACAAAATATCAAATAATACATTAACCCATTCAAGCTCAGAATCACCATTGAAATGTTTCTATATTCACCAGAACCAGACTTAATAATAACAGGGACTGGACGCACACTCGTCTACATTCACCTCGCAGTGAGAGCCAGTAAAACCTACAAAATATCAAATAATACATTAACCCATTCAAGCTCAGAATCACCATTGAAATGCTTCTATATTTACTTCACAGTGAGAACCAGTGAAATCTATGAAATAACAAATACCATATTAACCCATTCATGGCCAGAATAACCTTTGAAATGTTTCTATATTTACTTCACAGTGAAAGCCAGACTTAACAAAAACAGGGACTGGATGCACACTCGTCTAAATTCACCTCACAGTGAGAGCCAGTGAAACCTACAAAATATCAAATAATACATTAAACAATCTGTGCCCAGAAAAACATTGAAATGATTCTATGTTCATAGATTAACTCATTTGTACCCAATATAACCTTTGAAATGTTCCTATATTGAACTTCACAGTGCGAACCAGTGAAATCTATAGAATAACAAATAACAGATTAACCCAATCATGCTCAATATGACCCTTGAAATGTTATTATATTCACTTCACAGTGAGAACCAGACCTAAAAATAACAAATAATAGATTAACCCATTCATGCCCAGAATAACCCTTGAATTGTTATTCCTGACTGAAACCCTGGCACACGGGTACTCATCTGACAGTACTCAGTGAGTACTGTCTCAGCGGTGTCTGGGCATCAATTGGACATCTAAACCCATGATAATCACACTTTAGGTCACCAATATATTTTGGTCAGGTATGAATACCAACATGACAGGGTTGAGATGGTTTTGCGATAATCACACTTTAGGTCACCAATATATTTTTGTCAGGTATGAATACCAACATGACAGGGTTCAGACGTTTTTTCAAAAATCTTTGCGTTCTTGTGCTTTAGACAAAAGTAGTCTCAGCATTGGGAGGGTTAAAATTTTGGACCACAAAAATTCTCATGATGCCCAATTTTGGGCCCCAACTTCCAAAATCTTGGATTAGACAGATTAACTATTGTTGTACATATTAAGAGTTGTCCAGGTGTGAGGCTTACCTCCAGTACAGTTACAGCTATATCCACCGTTCGCCTTGGTGACGCACACCGCACCATTTTGGCACTGGTTGTAGCCAGGGTCACAGGGGTCAAAGGTCACCTCGCAGCGCCACCCGGTGAAGAAAGGCGGACACACGCAGGTGAAGTTTCGGAAGGCGTCCATGCACGTTCCCCCGTTCAGACAGGGGTTGGGGGTCGGGACGGTGCACTCGTTGACCTCAACAGAGCAGTTCCTTCCAGTCCAGCCAGGGGCACAGTCACACCTGGAGAAATACAATAGGGTCATGTTAGAGAAAAAACAAGAGATGTCAATGGCGCCAGGTCTGCGGTTGTCTTGATAGGCTTCTTGCACATTGGTACTTTTTAGTTTTTTAGGTTTTTTAAAAACTTTTCTGTTTTGATGTTATTGATTTATCAGAAGACCTAATTTAGCCCATGCATTCATGCCTGGGTAAATTTAAGATAATGATTCAATGAAGTACCATTAACAAAACATACCATACCATTTCATTGGTACTGATAATGCTACCACACCATTTCGTTCTTTGAGGTAACTCGAGATATCTGTACTCTTACCTGTAGTTATTGAAGAGGTCGACACAGGATCCTCCATTCTGACAGGGCCGAGACATGCACTCATCGCGTTCCCTCTCACAGAATTGCCCCTCATATCCCGGGACACAGTCACAGCGGTAGCTTCGGGACAGACTCACACACGTCGCGTTATTCTGACACTTATTCTCCACACACTCGTCCGACAAGCGCTCGCAGTTGTCGCCATGCCAACCAGGCTCGCACAGACAGGTGTAGGAGTTGATGTTGTCTATACAGAGTCCCCGGCCCAGACAGGGTTTTGTCCCGTTAATTGTTATACAGTCATCTATGTTGGATTGACAGGTCTTCCCTGAAAAGAACAATGGGGGAACATAAAACAATGAGTTGATGTTGGCTATACAGAGTCCCCAGCCCAGGCACGGTTTTGTTCCGTTAATTGTTATACAGTCATCAATGTTTGATTGACAGGTCTTTCCTGAAAAGAACGATGGGGAAACATAGAACAATGAAACAACAATGGGATTGTGCCACTGTTGTGGAACATGCAATAACGCAAATGAAACAATAATGCAATTGTGCCAATGTTTTGGAACATACAATATCACAAAGAAACAATGGAAGCTGGTTTTACCATAAAAAGGGAACAAACAACTACACAAGTCCTCAATCTAAGCTAGTTTTACTGTTTAAATGAAAATATGTAGGGAAATAATGGGAGATTTGCTAGCAGAGCTGGGAGACAGTCAACGTCAATAACTGTCAAACAGTCGACGTCAATAACTTAGACCACTCAACCATCAGGGCAGGCACTCTGTGGTGAGAGACAGCAGGCAGTCAATGTCAATGCCTTAGACCACTCAACCATCAGGGCAGGCCCTCAGTGGTAAGCGACAGCAAGCAGTCAATGTCAATGTCTTAGACCACTCAACCACAGGAAAGGCCCTCTGTGGTGAGAGACAGCAAGCAGTCAGTGGCACTGCCTTAGACCACTCAACCATCAGGAAAGGCCCCCTGTGGTAAGAGACAGCAAGCAGTCAGTGGCACTGCCTTAGACCACTCAACCATCAGGGCAGGCCCTCTGTGGTAAGAGACAGCAAGCAGTCAGTGGCACTGCCTTAGACCACTCAACCATCAGGAAAGGCCCCCTGTGGTAAGAGACAGCAAGCAGTCAGTGGCACTGCCTTAGACTACACAGCCATCAGGGCAGGCCCTCTGTGGTAAGAGACAGCAAGCAGTCAGTGGCACTGCCTTAGACCACTCAACCATCAGGGCAGGCCCTCAGTGGTAAGAGACAGCAAGCAGTCAGTGACAACGCCTTAGACCACTCAACCATCAGGGCAGGCCCTCTGTGGTAAGAGACAGCAAGCAGTCAGTGGCACTGCCTTAGACCACTCAACCATCAGGGCAGGCCCTCAGTGGTAAGAGACAGCAAGCAGTCAGTGACAACGCCTTAGACCACTCAACCATCAGGGCAGGCCCTCTGTGGTAAGAGACAGCAGGCAGTCAATGTCAATGCCTTAGACCACTCAACCATCAGGGCAGGCCCTCAGTGGTAAGCGACAGCAAGCAGTCAATGTCAATGCCTTAGACCACTCAACCACAGGAAAGGCCCTCTGTGGTGAGAGACAGCAAGCAGTCAGTGGCACTGCCTTAGACCACTCAACCATCAGGAAAGGCCCCCTGTGGTAAGAGACAGCAAGCAGTCAGTGGCACTGCCTTAGACCACTCAACCATCAGGGCAGGCCCTCTGTGGTTAGAGACAGCAAGCAGTCAGTGGCACTGCCTTAGACCACTCAACCATCAGGAAAGGCCCCCTGTGGTAAGAGACAGCAAGCAGTCAGTGGCACTGCCTTAGACTACACAGCCATCAGGGCAGGCCCTCTGTGGTAAGAGACAGCAAGCAGTCAGTGGCACTGCCTTAGACCACTCAACCATCAGGGCAGGCCCTCAGTGGTAAGAGACAGCAAGCAGTCAGTGACAACGCCTTAGACCACTCAACCATCAGGGCAGGCCCTCTGTGGTAAGAGACAGCAAGCAGTCAGTGGCACTGCCTTAGACCACTCAACCATCAGGGCAGGCCCTCAGTGGTAAGAGACAGCAAGCAGTCAGTGACAACGCCTTAGACCACTCAACCATCAGGGCAGGCCCTCTGTGGTAAGAGACAGCAAGCAGTCAGTGGTAATGCCTTAGACCACTCAACCATCAGGGCAGGCCCTCAGTGGTAAGAGACAGCAAGCAGTCAGTGGCACTGCCTTAGACCACTCAACCATCAGGGCAGGCCCTCTGTGGTAAGAGACAGCAAGCAGTCAGTGGTAACGCCTTAGACCACTCAACCATCAGGAAAGGCCCTCTGTGGTAAGAGACAGCAAGCAGTCAGTGGTTATGCCTTAGACCACTCAACCATCAGGGCAGGCCCTCAGTGGTAAGAGACAGCAAGCAGTCAGTGGCACTGCCTTAGACCACTCAACCATCAGGGCAGGCCCTCTGTGGTAAGAGACAGCAAGCAGTCAGTGGTAACGCCTTAGACCACTCAACCATCAGGGCAGGCCCTCAGTGGTAAGAGACAGCAAGCAGTCAGTGGCACTGCCTTAGACCACTCAACCATCAGGGCAGGCCCTCTGTGGTAAGAGACAGCAAGCAGTCAGTGGTAACGCCTTAGACCACTCAACCATCAGGAAAGGCCCTCTGTGGTAAGAGACAGCGAGCAGTCAGTGGTAACGCCTTAGACCACTCAACCATCAGGAAAGGCCCTCTGTGGTGAGAGACAGCAGGCAGTCAATGTCAATGCCTTAGACCACTCAACCATCAGGGCAGGCCCTCAGTAGGGCTGCATACCGCTAAGGGTGAAGCGGTACGGTACCATAACCGGTATCGTCGAAACGATACGGTATTTTATCGGTACTGCTATCGGTATCTTGAACTACGCTAAGTACACACTTAGCGTAGTTCCTGACATAAACCTAAAACGTATTTGTTGTCTGTCAGGTATTTTAATAACAACATGTGATCAGATGTGAAAATTAAGCAGTCATACTTACGCCAGCCAAACCTTGTTTACTTGAATAGATCAACATTCTGCTTGAAGGTACGATATATAGCGCCAATAGTTCCATCGCCGCTACAGTTCCATCGCCGCAACCATTAGTGAACTTGTGATTCTTATCGCTACCGCGTAGTGGCGCTGTATATCAGCAGCGCCACTACGCGGCAACAAAAAGAATCACAAGTTCACAAATGGTAGCGGCGATGGAACTATCGCCGCTATATCGTACCTTCCAAGTTTACAAGTTCGGCAACCGTAAGTATAACTTTTTACTGAATTATTTCGTAGTATTGAATGTTTGATATGGGTTTGTGTTTTGCAAAATACCGATAAGCATACCGTTAAATATTGAAACGAGTATTCCCCGGTATTTTGCGAGACGGTATTCGGTACGGTGCTGGTACCGGGTACCGGTGTACAGCCCTAGCCCTCAGTGGTAAGAGACAGCAAGCAGTCAGTGACAACGCCTTAGACTACACAGCCATCAGGGCAGGCCCTCTGTGGTAAGAGACAGCGAGCAGTCAGTGGTTATGCCTTAGACCACTCAACCATCAGGGCAGGCCCTCAGTGGTAAGAGACAGCAAGCAGTCAGTGACAACGCCTTAGACTACACAGCCATCAGGGCAGGCCCTCTGTGGTGAGAGACAGCAGGCAGTCAATGTCAATGCCTTAGACCACTCAACCATCAGGAAAGGCCCTCTGTGGTAAGAGACAGCAAGCAGTCAGTGGCAACGCCTTAGACCACTCAACCATCAGGGCAGGCCCTCTGTGGTAAGAGACAGCGAGCAGTCAGTGGCAACGCCTTAGACCACTCAACCATCAGGGCAGGCCCTCTGTGGTAAGAGACAGCGAGCAGTCAGTGGCAACGCCTTAGACTACACAGCCATCAGGGCAGGCCCTCTGTGGTAAGAGACAGCAAGCAGTCAGTGGCACTGCCTTAGACCACTCAACCATCAGGGCAGGCCCTCTGTGGTAAGAGACAGCAAGCAGTCAATGTCAATGCCTTAGACCACTCAACCATCAGGGCAGTCCCTCTGTGGTAAGAGACAGCAAGCAGTCAGTGGTAATGCCTTAGACCACTCAACCATCAGGGCAGGCCCTCTGTGGTAAGCGACAGCAAGCAGTCAATGTCAATGCCTTAGACCACTCAACCATCAGGAAAGGCCCTCTGTGGTAAGCGACAGCAAGCAGTCAGTGGTAATGCCTTAGACCACTCAACAATCAGGGCAGGCCCTCTGTGGTAAGCGACAGCAAGCAGTCAATGTCAATGCCTTAGACCACTCAACCATCAGGAAAGGCCCTCTGTGGTAAGAGACAGCAAGCAGTCAGTGGTAATGCCTTAGACCACTCAACCATCAGGGCAGGCCCTCTGTGGTAAGAGACAGCAAGCAGTCAGTTGTAACGCCTTAGACCACTCAACCATCAGGAAAGGCCCTCTGTGGTGAGAGACAGCAGGCAGTCAGTGGCACTGCCTTAGACTACACAGCCATCAGGGCAGGCCCTCTGTGGTGAGAGACAGCAGGCAGTCAATGTCAATGCCTTAGACCACTCAACCATCAGGGCAGGCCCTCAGTGGTAAGAGACAGTGAGCAGTCAATGTCAATGCCTTAGACCACTCAACCATCAGGAAAGGCCCTCTGTGGTAAGAGACAGCAAGCAGTCAGTGGCACTGCCTTAGACTACACAGCCATCAGGGCAGGCCCTCTGTGGTAAGAGACAGCGAGCAGTCAGTGGCACTGCCTTAGACCACTCAACCATCAGGGCAGGCCCTCTGTGGTAAGAGACAGCAAGCAGTCAGTGGCACTGCCTTAGACCACTCAACCATCAGGGCAGGCCCTCTGTGGTAAGAGACAGCAAGCAGTCAGTGGCACTGCCTTAGACTACACAGCCATCAGGGCAGGCCCTCTGTGGTAAGAGACAGCGAGCAGTCAGTGGCACTGCCTTAGACCACTCAACCATCAGGGCAGGCCCTCTGTGGTAAGAGACAGCAAGCAGTCAGTGGCACTGCCTTAGACCACTCAACCATCAGGGCAGGCCCTCTGTGGTAAGAGACAGCAAGCAGTCAGTGGCACTGCCTTAGACTACACAGCCATCAGGGCAGGCCCTCTGTGGTAAGAGACAGCGAGCAGTCAGTGGCACTGCCTTAGACCACTCAACCATCAGGGCAGGCCCTCTGTGGTAAGAGACAGCAAGCAGTCAGTGGCAATGCCTTAGACCACTCAACCATCAGGGCAGGCCCTCTGTGGTAAGAGACAGCGAGCAGTCAGTGGCACTGCCTTAGACCACTCAACCATCAGGGCAGGCCCTCTGTGGTAAGAGACAGCAAGCAGTCAGTGGCAATGCCTTAGACCACTCAACCATCAGGAAAGGCCCTCTGTGGTAAGAGACAGCAAGCAGTCAGTGGCAACGCCTTAGACCACTCAACCATCAGGGCAGGCCCTCTGTGGTAAGAGACAGCAAGCAGTCAGTGGTAATGCCTTAGACCACTCAACCATCAGGGCAGGCCCTCAGTGGTAAGCGACAGCAAGCAGTCAATGTCAATGCCTTAGACCACTCAACCATCAGGGCAGGCCCTCTGTGGTAAGAGACAGCAAGCAGTCAGTGGTAATGCCTTAGACCACTCAACCATCAGGGCAGGCCCTCTGTGGTAAGAGACAGCAAGCAGTCAGTGGTAACGCCTTAGACCACTCAATCATCAGGAAAGGCCCTCTGTGGTAAGAGACAGCAAGCAGTCAGTGGCACTGCCTTAGACTACACAGTCATCAGGGCAGGCCACCGTTACAAGCTGGAATGAACTGGCCTGCCGGGGAACAAATATCACGGGGAATGTGAATATTTTGTACAGATAAACAATATTTTATAAACCCCAAATGAATATTTTAGACTTTGTAAATGCAGTGAGATTTTTACCTGTAAATCCTGTGTTACAGTCACAGCGGAAGCCGTCGGGTAAATTCAGCAGTTCATTGGTGCAGACACCATCCCGTCCACATGGCAACAGGTCACATGGTAGCAGCTCGCAACTCACGCCCTTATAAGGAAATGGGCAGTCACAGATGAAGCCATTGATGAGGTTGCGACAGGTCCCGTTTCGCTGACAGGGGGAGGACAGGCATTCGTTTATATCGGTCTCACAATGCATTCCTGAAATGAAAAGATAGGAATTCCAAAATTTTACCTGCACATTCCTGAAATAATTCTTTTCTTCAATTATCTTTATTGAACCTGGCCTGACCCTCTAGTAAGGTTACCTATACATTCAAAGCTGCTGGTTTTATCTGTATCCTAACAAAAACAAAAGTATCTAGACGCAAGGTTCCGGAACCCGCCGATAGGCGTCTTCAAACACGTCGAATGTCCTTTTGGAACGCCTTGGATTGTTTCATTACTGAAAACTTGGTTCTTCCAGTTATGTATGATAGCGTCCACTCTGTTTTGGTCAAACAGCATGGATACATTCAATGGACTAATTGTACTAAGAATACACCTTTAGGAAATTAAATAACCCTTTTTAAATCAGTGAAATTTTACAGTTTTGATGACGTCACAAGTAATTGGAAGCTAATTATAGAACGCGACGGTGGCGACGCGTAGTTATAGCGGCGTTCATTTACACTACAGACCTGTAGTGTAAATGAACGCCGAACACGAACACGTTACAGTCAACCTCCCCCCCCCCCTACTACACCCATTCTACTGCCGACACATGGCATCCAACCCTAGTTCCGAAAAACTCTGGGTAAATTCAGTGGTACAATTTTTTTATGTGAGATCATATGAATATTTAGTGGTGCAAAGTTTCTGCATAAGTAGACAAGAAAAATCATTGATCGAGATTGTAGATAAGGATATAGGTGAATTCAATGATGCGAATGTTTTCATTAAGTATAAGGCTCAATTAAGCCAATATTGAAGGTTAATATTCTAATGACAGGAATAATGCATCCGACTTTCAAATTACCGAACTGACCCCACTCGGAAAAGTTAGGCAGAATAAACCACTCAGATTGATTTCCTATTCTAGCATAGTAAGTAAAACACTGATAAATTCAGTACTGTAGATTTTTACCTGTATATCCAGCTACGCATTTACAAAGGTACTGATCGATGCCGTCTGTGCAGTTGGCCCCGTTCTGGCAGGGATTGGACACACACTCGTTAGTATTGTTCTGGCAGCGCACACCTGTGAAGCCGGGCGAACAGGTGCAATTAAAGCCCGCCACCTGGTCCGTACAAGTAGCCCCATTTTGACAGGGGTCACTCAAACACTCGTCATAGTCAACTTCACAGCGGGGACCTAACATAGAAACAAACAATGTTAACAACAATGTTTACAACAATGTCAAAACTGCAGCATTTTCATCAATAATTACAACAAAAGCATATTTTTGTTGAATTTAAAGAAAATTTGACGTCATTTCTTGGTTCTTGGAAGTTTTAAAAACCCTACATCTCACACTTCTAGGAAAAAGCTCCCATGAACATCATCTACTTATTCACAACAGGTATAGTATCCTTATTTTATGCCATAGGTATAATATTTAGGGAAAAATATCAAATATTTTGCTTGAGAAATGATATTTTTAGAAATTCCTGTTCGCCTGATGAGAAGGTTTTGAGGGTTCGGGTGTTCAAATGACGCCCCGACGCCCTGCTGGCTAAGGTTCCTGCAGGAGAGGCTATGATGAATGAATTTACCTGCATATCCGTTGTAGCAGTAGCACTGATAGCCACCTGTCCTGTCCACACACACCCCATTCACACACGGCTGGGAGGAACACTCGTTGATGTTGACCTGAAAAACAACAACAAAACATCAGCTCAACAGGGGTAATGACAAAACCGATACCGTCAGATTGAACTGGGGTTGGAGATCCTTTCTTCTCTATCTTTCTTACCATTGGACTGAGTTACCCTCATTAAATAAAGATTATTATTATTGTTATCATTACTATTATTATTATTATTATTATTATTATTATTATTATTATTATTATTATTATTATTATTATTATTATCATTATTATTATTATTATCATTATTGCTATTATTACTATTATTATCATTATTATTATCATTATTATTATTATCATTATTATTATTATTATTATTATTATTATTATCATTATTATTATTATTATTATTATTATTATTATTATTATTAATATTATTATTATCATCATTACCCCCATTCATGCCTGTGGCACCCAAAACCTGACTATGTTGGTGACATATCTCTAACAAAAGCAATTTTCATAAAATGTTTGAGTGGGAAATGTCGATTAAAATCAAACCCATGATTCTCCTCCAAATATTTTGTTGCTAAATTATCAAAATATTTCCTTTCACCTAAATGCTTCCTTAAATATAACTAAATTATCATGATATCAAATATGTGTTCTACTATTTGTATACTCCACCTGGGAGAAAGATAATATAATAACCCATTCATGCCTTGATATAAACTTGACCAGTGTCGTCTGGACCTGTCATATTTTTGAAAATAACTTTGGAATAAAGCATTCATTCACAAAATATTTGAAGGAGAGTAGTAGATAGAGTTCTGATAACCAATTCTCCTTCAAATATTTTCTAAATATTGCTTTTGTTAGAGAGATATCCCCAAAAATTGTCAGGCAGTTTTGGACGCTCTGAGCATTAATGGGTTAGACGTCTTTACCTGGCATTGAGAGCCTGTGTATCCTGGAGGGCAGAAGCAGGTGAAACGTCCGCGACCGTTGATACAGGTGGCGCCACTAGCACACGGATTGGACGCACACTCGTCTATGTCTATCTCACATTGTAGACCAGAAAACCCCGGTGGACAGGTACAGCTAAAACACAAACATATGATAAAGACACAATAAAAAGGAAAACTGGTATTTCTTTTACTTTTTAAACTATTAATACATCTGGATCTATGAAACTTTTGATGACAACTTTGAAATTAAAAATGGTTTGTTTTGTAAAATCATACTATATTCAAAAGTTATTGTCAAAAGTATTTTAGCTCCAGACGACAATTTATTGAGGAACTCTTAAGCATCAATGGGTTAAGATGACTTTAAGTTCACAGCGCCACCTACCTGTAGGAGTTTTCACCGCTCCGGCACGTAGCGTTGTTCTGGCACGGGTTCAACAAACACTCTTCAACATCCACCTCACAGTACCTCCCACGGTACCCAGCCCGACAAAGACACGAGAAATTGGCCGATTCTGATTGGCCGCCAGATGATTCCGTTATACATGTTGCGTTATTATAACATGGCTCCTGTCCACAGTTGGTTGGGGTGTCGTTGCAGTAACGTCCAACGAACCCTGGTCGACACACGCAAATGTAGTCACCACGCCCCTCGCGACACGTGCTGTTATTCCGACACAGGTTATCCTCACATTCATTGACGTCAATCTCACAGAATTTCCCAGCGAACCCCGCC
>OZ012700.1:21882982-21889882 GCA_963942565.1 Maea johnstoni
GTTACCATTGTTTGCACTCCAAATGAACATGAACTCCTCATGGCAATGGTGACCAACTGTTGTAAATCGATCGGAAGACCTAGGTTCCGGTTCCTGGTTCCGGGTTTCTATCTCATCGCGATATGAGCTAAGCTGTTGAATGCGATGTAAAACCCCCATTCCATAAATTTCTTCTTTCCTTCTGTGACTGAAATTAGTTCCATTTAAGACTGATTTCATGGTGCACACTCTGATACCGCTTCTTGATGACTAATGAACGCAACATGATTCAATTGAACAACAGGAGTAGGTCTGGTTGAGAATATTGATTTTTTTCTTCTAAATGTCATCTGCACATCAGTGAGACTGCTACGCTATTGAGCTAAAATACAGACATGAGATAAAATCACACTGTCATATGTCACCAGGGCCTGTCCTCTGCTTTCGAACAACAGCTGTTCAAACTTAACCCTTCCAATACTGAGGCCACTTTCGCCCAAAGCACAAGGATGCATAGATTTTTGCAAACTATCTAAACCATGTCATGTTGGTATCAATTGGATAGCTCTCACTGAGTACTCTCAGATGAGAACCCATTTACCCATTTTTCAGCTTTTTTTGCATCATTTTGTATTTGCGAAATAAGCCAGCAGCAGCATAAAGGTTAACATAATGATGCTCACAGAGGCTAAAAGCAGCCTCACAATTTTGGTGATATTTTGCAGGCAAAAGCAAGGTGAGGAAAGTATTTGATGGAGAAATGTCATTCAGAACATCACCTACAACTATCCGTCAAATATTTGGTAAAAGTATTGACAATTTCAAATTCAAAAGTATCAAATATCCAGATGATAATTGTCAGAGTAAAATATTAATGGTTAACCCTTCTATTCCTGAAGTGCCCAAAATGGTCTGACTAATTTGGTAATATCTTATAACTAACGTTTCTTTCATGCAAGGAAGATATACTAATCAAATTTTGTTAATTATTTATTTATTAGTTAATTTAGGTTTCATCAGTTGCAAATACAAAGGAGGTTCAATGTCTTGACAAACTTCAACTACAATTTAAGAAGTTTTATTATATTGCTAAATGTTGTGAATTATCTTAAAATTTTCTTTAAAACCAATGATACAAATCGACTATCTTTTAACACTCCCCCCCCTCTTACAGAATGAACCCAATTCACAGAAGCCTGTTATACAATGATTGTAAAAGCTTGTTACATACATTGTACCGCAAGAGATTGTCAATTTGTTCCTGTGTATATATAACCTTACCCTACCCTTTACCCCTTAGCTAATTTAGCAAAATGCTAGAAGAAATTCACCAATTTATGGATGAATTCCCCAATAAAATGTCACCTGGATGGGAAGGGGTAGGACTGAGAGTAGTAGACAGGGAGTGGGCACTGAGAATGCATCATCAAATTTCGCTGCCTCCCACTATGACTCATAGTAACCTGTGTACCCTGCCTGCTAACCCCATCTCCTTGGCAACCTATCTGACCTAGATAGGATGACATCTCAGTGAGTGGCCTCAACCTCAACTTCAACCTGCTGTAATTCGGGAACCGCTCGGGTTACAGCAATAAAATTTAGATATTCTGAAAGCTGAGATTCTAAGGATTACACACATACCATTATTTTTTATTGTATGATAAAAAATAAGTGACCAATACTTCCCCAGGCTACAGCGCGTAACCCGAGGCGCACATACCCTAGGTACTAGCATGCTGTGCCTATGGCGTTGCGGATCAAGGGGATGTATTTCTCTGGGTAGGAGTATCACTCAGGCAAGTGAAAATAGATATTTACTTGCCTGAATGACAGGTGTCTTCTTTGGGAATAAGCTGCATCATCTCTAACAGTTTTCCATTTGATTTGAATATATATACCAAGTGACAAATTGTTTGCGATCAATGACCACACTTCAACCATGTCTTAGAAGATGATTTGCAAGTAAACAACTTGGTCATTAACCCCTTGAAATATCCAAACAACAGGCTGGACGGGTCCTGGCTAAGTCCCTGGGTTCAACACACAGGGCCTGCCATCAAGAATTTAGAATGATTTATCAAGTAGGTCATTGAACTGCCCTTTTTAATACAGTAGACAGGCATTTTTCAAAATCTTGGCTAAGACCTTGGTTGAATCTATGCAAGTTTCACTGATATTGCAGGAGTTGAGCATAGGTGCTTCAAGGTGGGGGTGGAATTGAGAGAAACTTTGCACTTTCACATTTACACTACACATACATTTCTCAGCCAATTGAAAATTTGTATGCGAAATGGTTACTAATAGGCAGCCTGGGTGGTTTATAATAATACCCTCTCTGATAGATTGGTCATAATACCTTGTGAGCCCATGAACAAGTTTTCAGCAATTTTAAGTTGACATATACATGTTTTGATATGATCTATATGTCTCGTGGCCCCCGAACATGTATAGCACTGTTCTTACCCTAGATGCAACAGGTGTGTTTGAACACTGCCTAGCATGCATGTAATTTGATATCTCACCATCAGCAACAAAAATATAAGGCAGCTGGAGTTTCAATAGCAAAACCAGACCAGATTGACAAGAACTGGCTATGCCAGGGGTCTCCAATCTGGCCTAAGTGTGACGTCACTAGGAGACAAAGACTAATGAGGGCTCTCATATCGTTTACATTACAGAGAAACCTGCGCACCAACATTCACAGAACACAAATTTTAGGTTATTTAGCTTGAATGGCAGGTTTCATACCCACTTGTTTTCATTCATTTAAGACAAGACCTATGGCAAAAAATAACTCGGTGGAAGTGAAAACATTTCCTAACTTGGTTGCTTGCATCTCATTAGCTGAATGGTAATTCTGGTCCTCTCTTGAACACTGACTTTAAGCCAGGACCTCAAGCTATCTCTAGTGCTCATAATTCTGCTAAACTTGCGCTTTTGAATCCGCTTTAGGAGATAGTTGCAGTCTAAAGCCTAAAACACACTTGAGCAGCGCAGCAAAATATAGTTTGGTCTTATTACCTTCGACCTAACACTTGCAGCGCAGCAAGGTATTGTCGGGAGGAATATTTTGCTGCAGGGCTTCAGCCAATCAAAATAGGGCAAGGCAATTGTTATGACGTAATAACCAGGTGATTGCATTGCAACACACTGAGTGATTCACGCTGCTGCAGCAAAACGCTGCTACAGTGTGAATTGCTCACTGTTTTGCTGCGCTGCGCTGCGCTGCGTCGCGCTGCGTCGCGCTGTGTCGCGCTGCGCTGCTCAAGTGTGTTTTAGGCTTAAGGTTTCCAATAATAAATGTTTGTTTCCGTAAAAATATCAGCAAATTAAAACAATCAATAGTCTCTAACCTAAAACCATAGAAAAAAGAAGGTGAAGAAGCAGAAGAAGAGGAAGTAGAAGATAATGATGAAGGAGATGATGAAAAAAGATGACGAAGAAAAAGAAGAAATAAAAGTAGAAGAAATAGTAGGTAGAAGAACAGGAAGATGAAGATGAGGGAGGAGGAGAAGTCAAAGAAAAAGGTAGAGGATGATGAAGATAAATAGAAGACAAAAGAAGTATAAGAATAAGAGGAAGAGGAAAGTAAAAGAGGAGGAGAAGAAGAAGAAGTGGAAGAAGGACAAGGCAAAGGAGAAGCGGAAGAAGAAGGAGGAGGAGAAAAGGATAAGAATACAAAGAGAAAGGAGTAGAAGAAGAAGAGGAAGAGTAGGTGAGAAGTAGGAGATGATGACAAGTAGGAGGATAAAAAGATGGAGGAGAAGGAAGGACAAGAGGAGGACAAGAAGAAAACAAAGAAGAAGAAGAAGGAGAAGAAGAGGAAGAATGAGAAAAAGAAGAAAACAAAGAGGAAGAAGAAGGAGAAGAAAAAAAGAAGAGGAAGAAGAAAGAGAAGAAAAAAAAGAAGAGGAAGAAGGAGAAGAGGAAGGAGAAAAAGAAGAAAACAAAGGAGGAGAAGAAGAAGAAGGAAAAGGAGAAGAAGAGGAAAAAGAAGAAGAGGAAGAAGAAGAAGAAGAAGAAGAAGAAGAAAAAGAAAAAGGAGAAGAAGAGGAAAAGGAAGAAGAGTAGCAAGGAGAAGAAAAAGGAGAAGAGGGGGAAGGAGGAGAAGAAGACAAGTAAGAGGAGGAGGATAATTAGAGGAGAACAAAGAAGGAGAACAAGAAAGAGAACAAGAAGAAGAAGAAGAGGAAGAAGAAGAACAACAAAGAAGGAGAACAAGAAGAAGAAGAAGAACTCACCTTCTCTACAGGTGCAGGTGAAGTTTTGCCCATTGTTTGTCTCAGAGCAGTTTAAGGCGTTGTTAAGGCATGCTCCCTCTCCACAGAGATCAATGTCTGTCTCACAGTTAGCACCAGTAAAACCTGTGAAAGTCACACAAAAGTAGATGCAAATACAATGCATAATTACACATTAACAGTGACCCATGATGATAAATATACAATGCTGGGCTTCATGTAACAGGTTGAAAAATGTAGGGTAGGAAAATCTCTTATTTATCTATCTTAACCCTGCTCTTGCTAACACCGGATATATCCAGTGCTACATATCTTGCCTGTGTGACCAACACCGGATATATCCGGTCTTTGAGTACCCTTGCACTTAGCGATGGAATAGCAAAATAAAAACTCCATAGGTCAATTTATGGGTATTGAATCATACTAGTTATCAAGGTTTAACTGTTTACTATATTTCTATTTCAGTTTGTGAAGCACTTTATTGAAACAGTAATAGAAATCTTTGAAATCGTTCTGATTTGGAGGGTAAACCCACAATATCCCTGGTCCTAGGGGATAGGTTCTCCCATATGGGGTCTAGCATGACAAGGGTTAATTAAAAGTTAATCACTTGTACACATTAATATCTTTAAAAATATTATGAAGGGATTATGAACAAGGCATAGCTTAATCACAGTAAGGCATGTACAACAAATGAAAACAGTCTTGACAGGCCTTTACTCCATAAGAATAAAAAGGTATATTTCTTACCTATTCCACACTGACAGGTATAGCCGCCGTTCTTTGAGTTGGTACAGGTGGTGTTATGTTGGCAAGGTTCAGAAGCACAAGAATCAATATCCAATGAACAGAGAGGCCCTGAAATAATAATTATTTAAAACATGTTATAGCATGTAATCATTAAATATATATATTTATTATTGCTTGCTTTGGATTGTCCAATCAGCAAGCAGGATTTGTACCATGTGACCGGTCATTAGATCCCCATAATGCCCTGTGACGCATTAAATGTCACCTCATAATGCCCTCCTGAGCTAACTAGGTCAGTCAACCAGATATATCACAAGATGCTAATAATTAGACCACAAGAAAGTCTTATGCATGGAAGCAATTATAAAAACCTTAATAACTGTTCACCAGGGCAGTATGTGTACCTAAAGGTGCGCCTTCAGGCATCCTGACCAGACCTCGGGCCTCAGGCGCACATTGAATACACATACTGCCCTGGTGAAGTCATTAAGGCTTTAATATATATATATACATATATATATATATATATATATATATATATATATATATATATATATATATATATATATATAATATATATATATATATATATATATATATATTTATATATATATATATATATATATATATATATATATATATATATATATATATATATATATATATTTATATATATATATATATATATATATATATATATATATATATATATATATATATATATATATATATATATATATATATATAAATTATATATATATATATATATATATATATATATATATATATATATATATATATATATATATATATATATATATATATATATATATAATCATACACATACATATATGTGTGTATGTATATATATATATATATATATATGTTGCAGCCCAACTTCCAATCCAGCCCATCTTAAGATGGGCCAAGCCCAACTTCCGATCGGAAGTTGGGCTGGATTTTGCTGGCCCATCTTAAGATGTTCTACCCAACTTCCGATGACCCAGATAATACAGCAGCCCAGCCCAACTTCCGATGGCAATGATTTTTTATTAAGTGTTCATCTAGAAGTTTATAGCTTTGTTGAAATATTTGTTTATTGAATAAGATGTGAATTTCATGAGACAAATTACTTGCATTTTATTGTTAAATCTTTACTTAAACACTACTGAATACTTCTGATTATGCTGAAATTTGAATATAAGTTGATTACAGATTCTCTCCTCTCCTTTTGTAAAAAAGACTAGAAAAACAAAACAAATAATTATTCAAACACAACAGATTAATTTACACGTGGTTGTTTCTTATTGTGATGGATTCCAGCACCTGTTAATTGCAATCCTTAATTGATTACATTCTTTTCTGGCTTCTAGAATGAGTTGAAAAAGTTGTATATGCCCTACAATTTTTTTACCTGTCTTACAAAATATAAGTATCTATCACATTATTTATAATAGATGTCTGTAAAAGTATAAACATTTCATAATCAGCCAATTAAGGTAACATGGTACATCTATATTACTTTCCTTTATCTACATTCAGGATGAAGGGCTTCTTTCTGACACATCTTAATAAAGGTCTCAATTTTAAAAGTCCAACGACCAGTTTTCTGATATACTCATTAAAACATGATTCTTTTATTTCATTTTTCTGCTTACAATCAGCAATAATGATGTGATCAGGTTTGAGTGATCAGGTTATTCTAGCTACCCATTTGAATTTATTTCTTGGACTAATATTATCTTGTAATTTAAAGAAAGAGTTGAAAATTCCATATTATAAGAGTGCAAAAATTCATATGAATATTCATGAAGGGTTACATCCTGGTATCTATAATGATCGGAAGTTGGGCCAAGCCCATCTTAAGATGGGCCAGCCCAACTTCAAATGACCTACATCCTGGTATCTAAAGATCGGAAGTTGGGCCAAGCCC
>OZ012700.1:21890082-21947582 GCA_963942565.1 Maea johnstoni
ATATATATATATATATATATATATATATATATAATCATATATATATATATATATAATGTATATACATATATATATATATATATATATATATATATATATATATATATATATATATATATATATATATACATATATGTATATATCTATATCTATATATATATATATATATATATATATATATATATATATATATATATATATATACATGTATATGTATATATATGTATATATCTATATCTATATCTATATATATATATATATATATATATACATGCTTATGTATATATGTATATATATATATATATATATATATATATATATATATATATATATATATATATATGTATATACATTATATATATATATATATATATATATATATATATATATATTTATATATATATATATATATTTATATACATATATATATATATATATATATATATATATATATATATATATATATATATATGTATATATATATATATATATATATATATATATATATATATATATATATATATATATATATATATATATATATTCATTCTACCCATAAATTGTTTTCAAATGATCCTTTCATGTAGATATATATATATATATGTATATATATATATATATATATATATATATATATATATATATATATATATATATATATATATATATATATATATATATATATATATATATATATTCATTCTACCAATAAATTGTTTTCAAATGATCCTTTTATGTAGATATCCCCCCCCCCCCGCCCCCCCCCCCCCCAAAAAAAAATAATAATAACAATCGCGCTGCTATGTTTAGATTGTCAAGGAAAAACTATTTCAATAATTGTTGAAGGAAGAAATATTCCAAAGGATGCAAACTGTTTTGACTTCATAATAGATACATGTACGCACTCCATGCATGCCCAAAGTGTGGTATGGGCATGGGGTACTTCTATGTATTTAGACATTAAGTTCCATCAGTATGTAACTTATGTACTCGCTGGCTGTCTGAAAAATATTTTTTGGAACTACAGAAAATTAGGATTTTTCGTACGCTTAAATTGTTATCCATGTGCCACCGTAGTTCGCTGAATTGTCTGTTGTGTCAATACTCTCTGTCTTAGCGCACTACCTTTGTTTGTGCATTACCCCCAAGGGATGTGTTCAGACGCTCTAACCGCCCATGCAGGCATTGTCCAGGGTCTCTATGCTGCCTAAACCCTTTCGGTACATGCCTTGAGTTTCTTTTGAACATCCGGGCAGACCACTCTACTACTGTGTGCGTACTTCAGCAACCGTACAACCAACAAAGTCCATGCAGTGCAACCCCACTGTGGAAGCAGAGGCTTGATATCGGTAGTACCATCGAACGCTGGGTGGTCATACTAAACCAGGCCCTCAAGTGAGGATGAGAAATCAGCATCAAAAGCACATTTTTGCTAATCTTTCTGAAATTAATTTACGTTAAGAACCATCTAGATACACTCGTCCACCAAACTGCCAACTCAGAATTAGGCAAACAGGCGCGGCAACGGAGATCATGCGTTGCAAAGGATTGGGCCTCCTCTCTTATAATATATATATATATATATATATATATATATATATATATATATATATATATATATATATATTTATATATATTTATCATATATACATTATATTTATTGGCATCAAATTCACAGCGAATCTGAGATGGAGTATTGAACCCAACATGAACAATGAATGTAATCCACATTTCTTCTACAAATATTGCATTGTTACCAAAGTAGTTCTATATGTACCTGATCATGTGCTCTCTCTAGAAGGATTATCCATGTTTTGATAACATGAAAATAATGTTAGTATAAAGCAGAATTATGAAAAAAGTTGAGGATATTTTTTGTTTGAATTCTGGTCAATATACAATACAATGCCAAATGTCAATGTTGAATGGGAAAAAGTATTATAATTGGAAAAAGTTAAGTATGTTATCATATTGTCTAAGATTTCAAATATTTATAAAATTGACTTCATTGCAACTTGGACATCTCTTCACAAAAGGAGGCTAAGTTTCTGAAGTGATAGTGATAAATTCAAAAAATGAAATCCCTGGGATGCAGGCAGTATCATTAAAAATATTGCTAAAATATTGTATCTTTAAGGAAATATCAATATTGTATCTATCCATGGATGTCCTACCTGTGACTCCTGTTGGACAGACACAGGTAAACTGGTTACGTTGGTCGAGGCAGGTGGCGCCACGTGCACATGGTGAGCTGGCGCACTCATTCACATCAGTCTCACAGTTAACACCAGAAAATCCTAAAATTAAAAAGAATGAAAAAATGTTACTTGATGGGATAGGGCATGTATGCCTGTGTGTGTATGTATATACGTATGTATGTATGTATGCATGTGATTATGAATATCTACCACCTGCTCTGCAATGATTGTTGATATTGATTGCCAATATAGGTGCTGGAAGTTACCATGACCATTTCTATTTTTATCACAATCATCATTATCATCATCATTATTATCATTAAAATTATAATCATCATCATCATTATTATCATTATTATTATCATTATCGTTTTTATTATAATTATCGTTTTTATTATTATTATTATTATTATTATTATTTTTATTATTATCATTATTATTACTATCATTATTATTATCATTACTATTATCATTATTATCATTATTATTTTTATTATCATCATTATTATTACTATCATTATTATTATCATTACTATTTTTATCATTATTATTATTATCATTTTTATTATCATTATTATTACTTTTTTTTATTATTATCATTATTATTATTATTATCATTATTATTATTATTATTATTATTATTATTATTATTATTATTATTATCATTATTATTATAATTATTATTATTATCATTATTATTATTATTATTATTATTATTATTATTATTATTATTATCATTATTATTATTATCATCATTATTATTACTGTAGAATGGCTAATTTTCCCGTGTGTTTTATTTACCATGTTTTTCCCGAATGCTATCAAACGGAAATAAACAACACCGGGAAAATCATTACACTTCATGTCCGGACTTAATAAACACGGGAAATTCTGACCTTAGTTAAATAGACTGGCCCAGCTTTATCTCTGAAGTGTCAGACCTGCGTTTACTCAGAGTGAAAGCAATCCACATGCGGCAGGGAACTAAGATCTTCTTAAAACGGGAAAATTAAAAACGGGAAAAAACATATATCCTCTTTTCGGAAATATTAGAGACGGGAAAACCCCAAGATGAAAAATTAGGGAAAATTGTCACACGGAAAAATTAGCCATTCTACAGTATTATTATTATTACTATTATTATTATAGTTTATTTTGACATATGATAAGATTACCTGGTGGACATCTGCAGATGTAGTTAGCTGTCTGGTCTATACATGTTCCACCATTCTGACAGGGACTGGAAGCACACTCATCTATATTAACACCACACCTCTTCCCCTGAAATATGATAGTTATTAGAATATAAGCATTTAGTAAATATAAAACCCTTCCAAAGCTGAGGATATATTCGTCCAAAGTACAAGGATGCAAAGATTTTTGAAAACCATCTAAACCATGTCATGTTGGTATTCATTGGAAAGCTCATGCTGAGTACTCTCAGATCAATAACCATATGCCAGGGTTTCAGTCATTTTTCAGGGTATTCGTATCATTTTGTATTGGCCAAATTAGCCACCAGCAGCATAAAGGTTAAAAACTACAAAGATCAATTGCAATATTATGTAAAGTTCTGTTCAATTGTGATAATGTTTAATGTAAAATTTTCCTACTTACTCAAATTTTACATATTCTACATATTGTATCTTGTATAAGGCTCCTCCACACAAGTTTTTGACCATTGATTTAGATCGAGTAAAATTTAAGATAAAAATTTTTGAACGATCATAGTAAATCTATATATGAGTAGAGACAAATTATGAAACAAATTACTATTTGGTATTCTTTGTTTCCCATACAGGAACAACTACTTAACTGATTGGTTTAGATTTTAAACTTTTAGAACAAACCCTAATATGCAAATTGTGGCAAAAATGAAATATTCTGAAGTATACGTATTGTAGTGAAAAACCAACTATATATTATATATATATATATATATATATATATATATATATATATATATATATATATATATATATATATATATATATATATATATATATATATTAAACTATATATTGATCTAGGTCTTTATCAAGCTATGAAGGCTGATATGGTAGTGTCACCTGGTGACAATATTTGATTTAGCTGTTGCAGTACCCATCAAACTAATGCATAATTCCAAAGTTATTTTCAAAAGTACCAAGCATGCAGACAATTTCTTTTTTTCTAAGCTTGATAGGTGCAAAAATATTTCAAGAAGAAACAATACTTAGAACTGAACCTACAACTCTTCTTCAAATATTTTACAAATAAATGCATAATTCCAAAGTTATTTGCAAAAGTATCAAACATGCAGACGATTTCTCGGTAGGTGACTTACAGAGAAGCCAGGAGGGCAGGTGCAGCGGAAGTCATCAACTAGGTCTGTACAAGTAGCACCATTAAGACACACATCTGTGTCGCCCCGCTGACAGTCATCTATGTTAACCTCACAGCTAGCACCAGTAAAACCAGACACACACTGGCAACTGCAATAGAAAACATGATATTATACGCACATAGAATGAAATAATAAATGAGGGTTTATAAAAGGCACATCGGCACACAAAGGCCATTTAGTGCCATGGAATATTATCAAAAAGTGGTCCTTTGTCATTGTTGAAGAACAATTACAAAGCATAATAGTGCTATAGAATTTTATCAAAAAGTGGTCCTTTGTCATTGTTGAAGTACAATTACAAAGCAATAATAGTGCCATAAAATATTATCAAAAAGTGGTCCTTTGTCATTGTTACATAACAATTACAAAGCACAATAGTGCCATAGAATATCATCAAAAAGTGGTCCTTTGTCATTGTTACATAACAATTACAAAGCACAATAGTGCCATAGAATATCATCAAAAAGTGGTCCTTTGTCATTGTTGAAGAACAATTACAAAGCATAATAGTGCCATAGAATATCATCAAAAAGTGGTCCTTTGTCATTGTTGAAGTACAATTACAAAGCAATAATAGTGCCATAGAATATCATCAAAAAGTGGTCCTTTGTCATTGTTACATAACAATTACAAAGCACAATAGTGCCATAGAATATCATCAAAAAGTGGTCCTTAGTCATTGTTGAAGAACAATTACAAAGCATAATGATTCTAAGTGAGAGAAGAAAAAGGAAGAGTAAGAGCATGCAGAGACTTCAGATCCAAGGAGGACCAAGGGATCTTTTAGATGCTTGGTATCCATAGACAAATTCACACATTCCCCTTATTTTATAAGGCGAGCAGGGTGCCACACCAGCTTAGAGTTCCCGGAGAGGTGCCAACTCCTATTGCACACCATTGAGCAAGCCAAGAGGGTGTGCCCTTTGCAGGGTGCCACACCAGCTTAGAGTTCTCGGAGAGGTGCCAACTCCTATTGCACACCATTGAGCAAGCCAAGTGGGTGTGCCCTTTGCAGGGTGCCACACCAGCTTAGAGTTCTCGGAGAGGTGCCAACTCCTATTGCACACCATTGAGCAAGCCAAGAGGGTGTGCCCTTTGCAGGGTGCCACACCAGCTTAGAGTTCCCGGAGAGGTGCCAACTCCTATTGCACACCATTGAGCAAGCCAAGAGGGTGTGCCCCTTGCAGGGTGCCACACCAGCTTAGAGTTCCCGGAGAGGTGCCAACTCCTATTGCACACCATTGAGCAAGCCAAGTGGGTGTGCCCCTTGCAGGGTGCCACACCAGCTTAGAGTTCCCGGAGAGGTGCCAACTCCTATTGCACACCATTGAGCAAGCCAAGAGGGTGTGCCCCTTGCAGGGTGCCACACCAGCTTAGAGTTCCCGGAGAGGTGCCAACTCCTATTGCACACCATTGAGCAAGCCAAGTGGGTGTGCCCTTTGCAGGGTGCCACACCAGCTTAGAGTTCCCGGAGAGGTGCCAACTCCTATTGCACACCATTGAGCAAGCCAAGTGGGTGTGCCCTTTGCAGGGTGCCACACCAGCTTAGAGTTCCCGGAGAGGTGCCAACTCCTATTGCACACCATTGAGCAAGCCAAGTGGGTGTGCCCTTTGCAGGGTGCCACACCAGCTTAGAGTTCCTGGAGAGGTGCCAACTCCTATTGCACACCATTGAGCAAGCCAAGAGGGTGTGCCCCTTGCAGGGTGCCACACCAGCTTAGAGTTCCCGGAGAGGTGCCAACTCCTATTGCACACCATTGAGCAAGCCAAGTGGGTGTGCCCTTTGCAGGGTGCCACACCAGCTTAGAGTTCCCGGAGAGGTGCCAACTCCTATTGCACACCATTGAGCAAGCCAAGTGGGTGTGCCCTTTGCAGGGTGCCACACCAGCTTAGAGTTCCCGGAGAGGTGCCAACTCCTATTGCACACCATTGAGCAAGCCAAGTGGGTGTGCCCTTTGCAGGGTGCCACACCAGCTTAGAGTTCCCGGAGAGGTGCCAACTCCTATTGCACACCATTGAGCAAGCCAAGAGGGTGTGCCCCTTGCAGGGTGCCACACCAGCTTAGAGTTCCCGGAGAGGTGCCAACTCCTATTGCACACCATTGAGCAAGCCAAGAGGGTGTGCCCCTTGCAGGGTGCCACACCAGCTTAGAGTTCCCGGAGAGGTGCCAACTCCTATTGCACACCATTGAGCAAGCCAAGTGGGTGTGCCCTTTGCAGGGTGCCACACCAGCTTAGAGTTCCCGGAGAGGTGCCAACTCCTATTGCACACCATTGAGCAAGCCAAGAGGGTGTGCCCTTTGCAGGGTGCCACACCAGCTTAGAGTTCCCGGAGAGGTGCCAACTCCTATTGCACACCATTGAGCAAGCCAAGAGGGTGTGCCCCTTGCAGGGTGCCACACCAGCTTAGAGTTCCCGGAGAGGTGCCAACTCCTATTGCACACCATTGAGCAAGCCAAGAGGGTGTGCCCTTTGCAGGGTGCCACACCAGCTTAGAGTTCCCGGAGAGGTGCCAACTCCTATTGCACACCATTGAGCAAGCCAAGAGGGTGTGCCCCTTGCAGGGTGCCACACCAGCTTAGAGTTCCCGGAGAGGTGCCAACTCCTATTGCACACCATTGAGCAAGCCAAGAGGGTGTGCCCCTTGCAGGGTGCCACACCAGCTTAGAGTTCCCGGAGAGGTGCCAACTCCTATTGCACACCATTGAGCAAGCCAAGTGGGTGTGCCCTTTGCAGGGTGCCACACCAGCTTAGAGTTCCCGGAGAGGTGCCAACTCCTATTGCACACCATTGAGCAAGCCAAGAGGGTGTGCCCCTTGCAGGGTGCCACACCAGCTTAGAGTTCCCCGGGAGGTACCAACTCCTATTGCACACCATTGAGCAAGCCAAGTGGGTGTGCCCCTTGCAGGGTGCCACACCAGCTTAGAGTTCCCTGGAGGTGTAAACTCCTATTGCACACCATTGAGCAAGCCAAGAGGGTGTGCCCCTTGCAGGGTGCCACACCAGCTTAGAGTTCCTGGAGAGGTGCCAGCTCCTATTGCACACCATTGAGCAAGCCAAGTGGGTGTGCCCTTTGCAGGGTGCCACACCAGCTTAGAGTTCCCGGAGAGGTGCCAGCTCCTATTGCACACCATTGAGCAAGCCAAGTGGGTGTTGCCCTTACAAGGTTATGCCCACATAGAGCATACAGGTAGTGTATATTGTAAAAACTAAAAATAAGTTCTGAGGAAAGAAAATGTATACTTCTATCATCAACAATTTAACTCATTCATGCCTTGGGATCTAATTGACCACTGTCGTCTGGACCCGTCATACTTTTGAAAATAACTTTTGAATGAAGCATAAATTCGCAAGGTATTTGAGGAGGAGTTGAAGATAGAGTTTCTATGTACAACTCTACTTCAAATATTTTGTATATATTTCTTTATTTAGAGATTTATCACCCAAATAGTCTGAGGGTTTTGGCTGCTACGGGCATGAATGGGTTATCAATTGTTGTCTCTGGGTAGTACAGTTTACTACACCATTTAATGCACAGGATAATCATATTCTAGTCTTAACCCTTATGCTGCTGGTGGCTAATTTGGCCAATACAAAATGATGCAAAAAACCTGAAAAATGACTGAAACCTTGGCACATGGGTACTCATCTGCGAGTTGATGAATACCAACATGACAGGGTTTAGAAGGTTTTTAAAGATCTTTGGGGTCTTGTGCTTTGGACGAAAGTAGCCCCAGCATTAGAAGGGTTGATACGGCACAAAAAAGCAATTATGAAAAAAATTGAAGCGTTAATCATGAAAATAACTTACCTATAACTATTTATACCATCTATACACGTGGCACCATTGAGACAAGGTGTGCTGGCACACTCTTCTATGTTCCCACTGCAATTCTGACCAGTGTATCCAGGTCTGCACTCACACCTATAGCCGACGCCTGACTCCTGCACAACGCAAAGAGCTCCATTCTGACACACCTATAATATAAGGAATCAAAATTAGAAGTATAAAGACAAACAACATGAGGTCTTAACTCAGATCTATAGCAGAGGTCTGACTCAAGCACCAAGCAACACGCTCCATTCTGAAATATCGACACACACACAGACACACACACACACAGGTTGATGTTTCAATTTCCACAGTAAAACCACAGGTCAGTGGCAGACCTGTGGTTGACCATTAACACCATTCTACCACAGGTCTGCCATGTATCTGTCGTAATGTGTGGTTAGAATGTGGAAGCTATGTGGCACAGCTGAATTTAATGATAAGAATGTGGTAATTACATGGTAGACCCTAAATTATAGACTAAGCTGACTGTGCTAAATCTAACAAAATTAAGTCCTTGAGAGGCAGGCAGTATCATTAGAAATATCCTTTAGATATTGTATTGTTAAGGAAATACTGATACCATTAATATTTTAAATGTGCCATTCCCTGCTTTAGACTATATAGAAATCATTACCTGTAATTGGCAAATATGTTTCCCACACTCAGGAGGCAGATACCCAGGTGGGCAGTTGCAGGAAAAACCATTGACACGATCCAGGCAGGTCCCGTTGTTAGAACAAGGGGACGAGAGACATTCATCTATTTCTTCACCACAATCAGCACCTGTCGAAAACACATCACAAAATAGACATTAATGAGATTCTGTCAGGTACCATTGTTAGAATAGCAGGTATTCTATGGGTGTACAACTGTCACACTGATGTGTGACAGTGACTTCAGAATGTAGCAGTAGGGGAAGTCAAATTCATACAGCACTGTTTAGCAAGGCAAATTTCTGGTAGCATGGTCTTTAGAGGCTATTTCAGATATTTTCTCTATGTATTACATGAAGTTTTGGAACTGATTTCATTGAACATGTGGACTCTACAAGTTCATTGCAGGTTTTCAATCTTTTTTTATACTCAATATGAATGTTTTTCTTTTTAATATATGATTTATTGTAACCAATTATATTTCTTACTAGATGGTATAATTGTGATTATGTCTCTACAACTGTACTTTTTGTAGAGCACAGCCATGATACTTGACAAGAAGGAAAATAACACAATATTTTTTTAAATGAAAAATTATTTTTCATATTGAAATTAAGACTCATTTGTTACTGCAGCATGTAAACGTTTTTCTAACCATTTTCCGCATGCAGCTATCAATAAACATGTTGCATTAAGGGCACCGTGATTTCTATACTCTGACACACTTCATACTAGTGAGATTTGACTGTTTTACCTGTAAAGCCGGCTGGACAGAGGCAGGTGAATTCTAGACCGACGTCACTGTCCACACAAGTAGCACCATTGCGACAGGGCGGAGTGGACTGGTTCACACTGCAGGCATCTATGTTGATCTCACAGCGTGTCCCATTGTAACCTATCAAAGTATGAGCATAAATAATATACGCATATGAATTACATACAATATATACAATTAATATTGATGCATATTTTCTCACATTACACATTCCAGAGGAAAAATCATCAATTTCTTAAAGATCGAGGTTGATGCTCTGGTGTCTTTGTCATGATTTTGAAACTTATAACTAACAAGCTTTCATAGAACGCTTCAGGAGTCCCCCGCTGCCTTTTGAAGAATTTGACTTCAGATCTTGAAAAGTGGGTCAAGGTCACCGGAAATGTGAATTTGTCCGAGATCTTTTATAGATACATTTTTGGTATAAATTTGAGAAGCCTACGTGACTTCCTTCTTGAGTTATCATGATAACAAGATTTTCATAAGAAGTGGCCTGTGACCTTGATCTTGAGGTGAAGGTCACCAGAATCCGAACTCGTCCGAGATCTTGTATAGATACACGCTTGGTATAAATTTGAGAAGCCTACGTGACTTGCTTCTTGAGAGATCGCGATAACAAGATTTTCATAAGAAGTGGCCTGAGACCTTGACCTTGAGGTCAAGGTCACCAGAATCCAAACTCATCCGAGATCTTGTATAGATACACGCTTGGTATAAATTTGAGAAGCCTACGTGACTTCGTTCTTGAGTTATCGCGGTAACAAGATTTTCAGAAGAAATGGCCTGTGACCTTGACCTTGAGGTCAAGGTCACCAGAATCCGAACTCGTCCGAGATCTTTTATAGATACACGCTTGGTATAAATTTGAGAAGCCTACGTGACTTCGTTCTTGAGGTATCGCGATAACAAGATTTTCAGAATAAGTGGCCTGTGACCTTGACCTTAAGGTCAAGGTCACTAGAATCCAATCCCGTCCGAGATCTTGTATAGATACACTCTTGGTATAAATTTGAGAAGCCTACGTGACTTGCTTCTTGAGTTATCGCGATAACAAGATTTTCATAAGAAGTGGCCTGAGACCTTGACCTTGAGGTCAAGGTCACCAGAATCCAAACTCATCCGAGATCTTGTATAGATACACGCTTGGTATAAATTTGAGAAGCCTACGTGACTTCCTTCTTGAGTTATCGCGATAACAAGATTTTCATAAGAAGTGGCCTGTGACCTTGATCTTGAGGTGAAGGTCACCATAATCCGAACTCGTCTGAGATCTTGTATAGATACACGCTTGGTATAAATTTGAGAAGCCTACGTGACTTCCTTCTTGAGTTATCGCGATAACAAGATTTTCATAAGAAGTGGCCTGTGACCTTGACCTTGAGGTCAAGGTCACCAGAATCCGAACTTGTCCGAGATCTTGTATAGATACAGGCTTGGTATAAATTTGAGAAGCCTACGTGACTTCCTTCGTGAGTTATCGCGATAACAAGATTTTCATAAGAAGTGGCCTGTGACCTTGACCTTGAGGTCAAGGTCACCATAATTCGAACTCGTCCGAGATCTTTTATAGAGTCACGCTTGGTATAAATTTGAGAAGCCTACGTGACTTCGTTCTTGAGTTATCGTGGTAACAAGAATCTGGACGGACGGACGGACGGACGGACGGACGGACGGAAGGACGGAAGGACGGACGGAAGGACGGAGGGCATTTCTATAGTCCCCCTCTCGGGCGGGGGCGGGGGACTAATAAAAATACATCATTGAGGTGAAGGTCACCAGAATCCGAACTCGTCCGAGATCTTGTATAGATACACGTTTGGTATAAATTTGAAAAGCCTACGTGACTTCCTTCTTGAGTTATCGCGATAACAAGATTTTCATAAGAAGTGGCCTGTGACCTTGACCTTGAGGTCAAGGTCACCAGAATCCAAACTCATCCGAGATCTTGTATAGATACACGCTTGGTATAAATTTGAGAAGCCTACGTGACTTCGTTCTTGAGGTATCGCGATAAGATTTTCAGAATAAGTGGCCTGTGACCTTGACCTTAAGGTCAAGGTCACTAGAATCCAATCCCGTCCGAGATCTTGTATAGATACACTCTTGGTATAAATTTGAGAAGCCTACGTGACTTGCTTCTTGAGTTATCGCGATAACAAGATTTTCATAAGAAGTGGCCTGCGACCTTGACCTTGAGGTCAAGGTCACTAGAATCCAATCCCGTCCGAGATCTTGTATAGATACACTCTTGGTATAAATTTGAGAAGCCTACGTGACTTGCTTCTTGAGTTATCGCGATAACAAGATTTTCATAAGAAGTGGCCTGAGACCTTGACCTTGAGGTCAAGGTCACCAGAATCCAAACTCATCCGAGATCTTGTATAGATACACGCTTGGTATAAATTTGAGAAGCCTACGTGACTTCCTTCTTGAGTTATCGCGATAACAAGATTTTCATAAGAAGTGGCCTGTGACCTTGATCTTGAGGTGAAGGTCACCAGAATCCGAACTCGTCTGAGATCTTGTATAGATACACGCTTGGTATAAATTTGAGAAGCCTACGTGACTTCCTTCTTGAGTTATCGCGATAACAAGATTTTCATAAGAAGTGGCCTGTGACCTTGACCTTGAGGTCAAGGTCACCAGAATCCGAACTTGTCCGAGATCTTGTATAGATACAGGCTTGGTATAAATTTGAGAAGCCTACGTGACTTCCTTCGTGAGTTATCGCGATAACAAGATTTTCATAAGAAGTGGCCTGTGACCTTGACCTTGAGGTCAAGGTCACCATAATTCGAACTCGTCCGAGATCTTTTATAGAGTCACGCTTGGTATAAATTTGAGAAGCCTACATGACTTCGTTCTTGAGTTATCGTGGTAACAAGAATCTGGACGGACGGACGGACGGACGGACGGACGGACGGAAGGACGGAAGGACGGACGGAAGGACGGACGGAAGGACGGAGGGCATTTCTATAGTCCCCCTCTCGGGCGGGGGCGGGGGACTAATAAAAATACATCATTGAGGTGAAGGTCACCAGAATCCGAACTCGTCCGAGATCTTGTATAGATACACGTTTGGTATAAATTTGAAAAGCCTACGTGACTTCCTTCTTGAGTTATCGCGATAACAAGATTTTCATAAGAAGTGGCCTGTGACCTTGACCTTGAGGTCAAGGTCACCAGAATCCAAACTCATCCGAGATCTTGTATAGATACACGCTTGGTATAAATTTGAGAAGCCTACGTGACTTCGTTCTTGAGGTATCGCGATAACAAGATTTTCAGAATAAGTGGCCTGTGACCTTGACCTTAAGGTCAAGGTCACTAGAATCCAATCCCGTCCGAGATCTTGTATAGATACACTCTTGGTATAAATTTGAGAAGCCTACGTGACTTGCTTCTTGAGTTATCGCGATAACAAGATTTTCATAAGAAGTGGCCTGCGACCTTGACCTTGAGGTCAAGGTCACCAGAATCCAAACTCATCCAAGATCTTGTATAGATACACGCTTGGTATAAATTTGAGAAGCCTACGTGACTTCCTTCTTGAGTTATCGCGATAACAAGATTTTCATAAGAAGTGGCCTGTGACCTTGATCTTGAGGTGAAGGTCACCGGAATCCGAACTCGTCTGAGATCTTGTATAGATACACGCTTGGTATAAATTTGAGAAGCCTACGTGACTTCCTTCTTGAGTTATCGCGATAACAAGATTTTCATAAGAAGTGGCCTGTGACCTTGACCTTGAGGTCAAGGTCACCAGAATCCGAACTTGTCCGAGATCTTGTATAGATACAGGCTTGGTATAAATTTGAGAAGCCTACGTGACTTCCTTCGTGAGTTATCGCGATAACAAGATTTTCATAAGAAGTGGCCTGTGACCTTGACCTTGAGGTCAAGGTCACCATAATTCGAACTCGTCCGAGATCTTTTATAGAGTCACGCTTGGTATAAATTTGAGAAGCCTACAGGACTTCGTTCTTGAGTTATCGTGGTAACAAGAATCTGGACGGACGGACGGACGGACGGACGGACGGAGGGAAGGACGAAAGGACGGACGGAAGGACGGACGGAAGGACGGAGGGCATTTCTATAGTCCCCCTCTCGGGCGGGGGCGGGGGACTAATAAAAATACATCATTGAGGTGAAGGTCACCAGAATCCGAACTCGTCCGAGATCTTGTATAGATACACGTTTGGTATAAATTTGAAAAGCCTACGTGACTTCCTTCTTGAGTTATCGCGATAACAAGATTTTCATAAGAAGTGGCCTGTGACCTTGACCTTGAGGTCAAGGTCACCAGAATCCAAACTCATCCGAGATCTTGTATAGATACACGCTTGGTATAAATTTGAGAAGCCTACGTGACTTCGTTCTTGAGGTATCGCGATAACAAGATTTTCAGAATAAGTGGCCTGTGACCTTGACCTTAAGGTCAAGGTCACTAAAATTCCAAACCCGTCCGAGATCTTGTATAGATACACTCTTGGTATAAATTTGAGAAGCCTACGTGACTTGCTTCTTGAGTTATCGCGATAACAAGATTTTCATAAGAAGTGGCCTGTGACCTTGATCTTGAGGTGAAGGTCACCAGAATCCGAACTCGTCCGAGATCTTGTATAGATACACGCTTGGTATAAATTTGAGAAGCCTACGTGACTTCCTTATTGAGTTATCGCGATAACAAGATTTTCATAAGAAGTGGCCTGTGACCTTTACCTTGAGGTCAAGGTCACCAGAATCCGAACTTGTCCGAGATCTTGTATAGATACACGCTTGGTATAAATTTGAGAAGCCTACGTGACTTCCTTCGTGAGTTATCGCGATAACAAGATTTTCATAAGAAGTGGCCTGTGACCTTGACCTTGACCTTGAGGTCAAGGTCACCATAATCCGAACTCGTCCGAGATCTTTTATAGAGTCACGCTTGGTATAAATTTGAGAAGCCTACGTGACTTCGTTCTTGAGTAATCATGGTAACAAGAATCTGGACGGACGGACGGACGGACAGACGGAAGGACGGAAGGACGGACGGAAGGACGGAGGGCATTTCTATAGTCCCCCTCTCGGGCGGGGGCGGGGGACTAATAAAAATACATCATGAATATGGTATTTTAAGTAATCATATATATATATGTAGATATGCAACTTCTAAGGAATCAAACATACACAACATGGAACTTTTAGGTTATCACACATAAGATATTTGTAACTTTTCAGTAATGATAAATATTAAGGAATTTGCAATTCTTAAGGAACCATATATAAGGAATTTACAACTTATAAGAAATCACATATAATGAATATTCAACTTTAAAGTAATCATATACAAGGAAAATGCAACTTTTAAATAATCATATATAAGGAATATGCAATTCTTAAGTAATCATGCATACATACAGATTATGCAACTTTTGAGAAATTATTCTTTACAACTCCCAACAGCTGGCACCAGGTTTTAAAATCTAGGCTAACACCCAGCCCACCACCATATCTTTTTATAGTATGATAGGCTTTATTATCAAATCACAGTGGAGTTTAATATAGTGAAATGACTGTATTAGTCCGCTACTGCAAGTGAATTATTTAACTGCCAAGATATGGCCAGCGAAAGTCAGAGAGCATATTTGAATGTCAATTTGGGAGCATGAATTATAGTTCAAATACTGTAAAGTTCGAAATATTGGCGTGCTTAAATTTAGCGAATTGATCCAATTTTCCATATTAGCGAATCGTAATATTAGCGTGTGAACCATCTCGAAAAGCGCCATCTGCCGACAGATGCACGGAAGCTTCACATTTGGTACACTTTTTTAAATTGTACAATGAAACAGAACGGAACTTAAAAAAACATGCAGCCTGATTATGTGATTTCCGTAATTTTGCGTGTATAATACGCACTTTTCTACACATTTATTTCCCATTATACGGGGGTGCGTCTTATACACAGAGCTAGAAATCCAGGGTATTTTACATAGAGCGTTTCAATTGCGTTTCTAACATGTTTAGCATGTCTCAACTTCAGTGGTATTGGTAAAACATTAAAAGTCCTATCTAGCCGTGATTTGTTTGTGTTACCAGGCCCGTCCAGCCGGTTCTATTTTGGGCACACTAATTACAATACACCGTGACGGCATGAATGTCCGAGCCCCTATTGTCTTTAGAGCATCATTATACGTGACTTCAAATTAAGATCAACTTAATGTTTGCCCGAATCCATTGCTAGTTTGTTCGTGTTTACAAAATAGCTAGAGACAAGGACCAAAAAGGGGGTGCGCACTAAACACAGGGCTAACGTCTTTACACCGTTTTAAAGGGTAGCAGCAGAGATACTAATCGTGTAGCAATCCAACGGAAGACGATATCGCCGCCATGGCAGATTGCTGGTGCACATGGCCTTCAAACACAGAAACGCGCTTGGAGGACTGTGCAAAATGAAAAATTGTTGAAAAATGGTACAAATATAAACGGATCGTAATATTAGCGAATCTAGCCCACTCGCTAATGTCGCCAATAATAGTTCCACGCCAATATTTCGAACTTTACAGTACTACACTTTTCTCTTGGTTTCTTGTCACACACTGGAGGGTCTCAAATAATCGAAATCACTCACCCACAGGACATTGGCAAGAGTATGAATTAAAAAGGTCTGTGCAGGTCCCGTTCTGCTGGCAGGGATTCGATGCACATTCATTCTTCTCTTTGTCACAGTGCCTGCCTGAAAAAATACACAAAATAAGTACAGTTAAGTTGTGTTAAAATTTGTTTAATTGTGTATACTGTGTAGCGTGTTAATATTGCATAAGTTTAACCAATGCATACTTTGCACACCCCTGGTGTCTGCATTTATTTATCTTAGAGCTGCACTCATGGAGGGAGATGAACTCATGAGCTCACCAACCGTTTGACTCGTGAGCTCATGAGCATTCTGATTTTCCAAAAAAATACTTATTTTCCACCCCAGCTATTAATGATTGAAACTATATTGGCGGAGATTTATTAACATTGCCATGTTTCTTTAATTTCAAAACGTGCATGCTGACGAGGTACAAAGGTCAGAATAACACTCAACACCGCTTGAATGTATACATTGGAGATTGCAAAGAAGACATGACAGCAATAAGCAGTTATGTATGTTTATAATGTGTGTTAGGTGCTCTGAGGTATGTTTGTGTTCCCAACATATAAAAGCTCACGATTTAAACATTTCAGCTCGAGCTCGGCGAGTTTGCCCAAGGGCTCGAGCCACTCGAGTTTGTGAGTGGTGAGTGCAGCTCTAATTTAACTGCACACCATTGTTTGGACATCCATTCCCTATGCTAGTATTGTAAAACATGCTAACATGATAGCTTTAATTTCATTCAACACCCATACGCAATAATTAAACTGTGCATCAAAGGCAGCTACCAGCCAAGTGAATTACTTCATTAATGTTTTTTTAAATCATTGAATCCATAACGAATAATACATGACATTCTAGCGTATGTTATAATTTATTTCAGGCAAACCAATAATTATGTTTGGCAAGTAAAAATCATTAACTACTTGCCCAGCATGGTAATTTAGTTCTGAAACTTAATTATGTTGGTGTCTGTACCCTATGAAGTACTGATACCCTTTGCTACCCATACCTGTGAACCATCAGTCGATACCCCATAAAGTACCCTTACCTGTGAAACCGGGTAGACAGGTACAGTTATACTTTAACCCTATCAGTCGATAACCCATAAAGTACCCTTACCTGTGAAACCGGGTACACAGGTACAGTTATACCTGCCGGGCCCATTGGCACCACTGATATCGTTACAGGTGGATCCATTCTTGCAGGGTCCGTACAGACAGAGGTTGTCCACCTCAGAACATGTCGGACCGTTCCATCCAGGCTGGCAGTGGCATGTGATGGGGCCACTCGGACGCTCGATACATAGACCTGAAAATACAAGCATCACAGTGATAGAATATACAGAAAGATACCTTTTTAACCCTTCCAATGCTAAAGCTACTTTAGGCCAAAGCACAAGGATGCAAAGATTTGTGAAAATCATCTGAACCCTGTCATGTTGGTATTCATTGGATAGCTCTAGCTGAGTACTTTCAGATGAGTACCCATTTGCCAGGTTATCAATCATCTTTCAGGATTGTTGCATTATTTTGTATTGGTCAAAGTAGCCACCAGCAGCATAAGTTTTAAAAATGTATAAAGAAATGAATAAACCTTTTTATTCAAACATATTTTATTCAAGTATAAGTACAGAAAAGGTGACAAAAAGTCATTGAGTACAAAATGTTATGTCAGTTTTTGTTCAGTTTGCAGGCATATTCCTATCACTTAAAGTTTCAAGACTTTTGATGGTCTAAATATAAAATAAAGATAGCATGGCAACCCTTTTTACTTTAGTTATTTTTGGAGTATAATTTCAATTTCACTGCTTATCTATTGATTATATAAATCACTTAGCCAGAATAAAAATGATTCCACCATTTCTATAAATACCTTGAAGCCATGTTAAAGATTAACAATATATCAAATTGTATCAAATGTATCTATACACATTTGAAACGAAGTCCATACTATGGATACATAGTATTCAAAAGTGTATCAATAATGTATCAGTGCAGATAATCAAAATGTATCAATAGTGTACCAATGAAGATTAACAGAGATGCAACTATTCACTAAAATGATTCTTTTCTAAAGTTTACTCTACCTCTATGATTGTAATATGACAAATAAACTACATTTGACAAGGTTTTGATAGGTACAAACTTGGAAGAGCATGATTAAAAAAGCTGTTCATTCAGTATTTTTTTTTACCAATTTATCCAGAGAGTTCCACGTAAAAGTATGATCTTTATTTAGACTATGATACTCAATATCATCTAGATACTATGTTACCTATTAGAATAACTCACTAATAAAGCCTAAAGATATATACATTTATGAAGAAAAACGTTTTGATAAACAATATTTCTGTCAAATATTACCCAAATGCGTTTTTTTTTTTATCAAAGAGATGTTATCATAAATGTCAGGCTTGCTGTTATTAAGTTTTGAAGATATTTTTCCGACCAAATTATACTTTTTGAAAATATTCAGGTTTAATCAAGGTGTGTGTGTTCAATTGTGTATGTATACAACAAATGTCAGTATATGTACACTGTACCTCCATTCTTGCAGATGCCAGGTTCCTGTTCACAGGTTTGCGGGCCGATTTCTCGGCAGTGTGGACCGTTGTAGCCGGGCGTACAGAAGCAGAAATATCCGTTGAGCACAGGCGCACAGGTACCGTTGTTCACACAGGGATTGGAGTCACAGTAATCAATTCTTGTCTCGCAATATCGCCCTGAAAAATAAAACAATATCACTAGAAAGTCTTGGAAGACAGGGGTGTCCAAGTTCATAAATCCAAAAGCATAGACAACCTGTCCCGGTGCACAGCGTTTCAGTAGCCTTGGTCAATATGCGACAATTAACTTCAACTTGTCAATAGGTGGCACTAATATGCATGCCTTCATACCAATCACAAATTCCGGGACCAACAAATAGACAATCCAATTTCATGAAGTTGACATGTCTGTAATAACAAGTTCACATTTACCTCATTAGTTGAATAGACAACTCATTTTGAGTACCTAAAAACCCTTATAGAAAGGAGGGCAAGGTGGTGCCATGTATATACCATTGCTGGTACTACACTAGACTGATTGGTCAACTCACAAAGGAATGTAAACAGCCTATAGTCTTAGCCAGTAGGGCATCTGGGCATCATGTGGACATCAAAAGCCTCAAAAAATCCCCCTCTAGGGCATCCAAAAACCTTTTGCATATGAATAAAAAAAATTCACCTTAATATAATTCTTATAACATTGTTTAAGGATATCATGCTTTATTTTAATAAGTATAGTAAAATAGTTATAATAATTGTAATCTGAGTATACTGTGCTCTCTCTTGAATGCAGGACACCCCAAAATTTAATAATTGCCAATTTTGGGCTCACAGTTTCTAAATCCTGACTAAGACCATGAAGTCTAGGAGCCTAGTCTATGTAGGGCAGGGTCTTAGCCAGGATTTTCATAACAGGGTATCTAAAATGGGGTTTCAAGAAGACAGGGTGTCCAAACACCCTCACTGAGAAATAATAAATCACCATACTGACCATATACATTGACAAATCACGTAATTATATGCTTTATTTCTTCAACAAATGTTGTAGTTATCATTTAAGAATTAAACTTTTTTTTTAAATCTACTTGTAATTAATATTTTTTTAAATCTGACCAATGGATATGGTGTCCTTTCCCCCAAAAAATAGGTATTTTTGTGGACCAGGGTGCCAGAAAGACACCCTGACACTAGGCCTGCTAACTAAGTCCCAAGACCCTAATGTAGGGTTCAGAACAGCTGCTGATGGAGGACCCAAGGGAAATTAATCACATCTCAATCACTCGTAGCATCACTCGCTTGATTGCAGGTGAGCCAGGTGAGATGTATAATTAATGATTACTGCAGGTATATCTCCTGACCTCATATAACAGATTTCCACTTCTACTAAGGAAATCACTTTAAAAAAAGTGCTCTTGAATATTATAGGTGGAAAGGGCGCTACATCAAATATCAATTATTATTATTATTATCATTATTATTAAGGAAGTCATAACTTTGTCTAGGCCTTAAAAAAAGTTGTTTGTTTCCTGTAACCCTACCCTAACATGTTTTTATTCAAAGAAATCCCTATCCTAAAGTCTTTTCCGGCCTCCAATCAATGTAAAATATGCAAAAACCACACTTTTTTGACCAAAAAGATACTGAAAATGGTTTTTTTTCACTGACATACCTACCCTATTTTTTTCAGACGGTTACAGGAAACAAACAGTTTTTTTCTTTTTTTTTTTAATTTTGAAATTACACAATTGTGTAACACGGTTTTTATTCAATTTTTTTTTCTTGAAATGACATACATACACATAACAAATATACGGATATTCACATAAATTCATACAGAAAAACATATAGATTGATCGCGTAAGCACCATATTACGCATTTAATTTCACAAAAAAAAAAAAAAATAAATAAATAAATAAATTCTTTGTTCATCATTTTCACGTTCAAATGAAAATATGACACACAAGGCATACATAAGGAATAAGATTATTGTCATAACTTCTGGTTCCATAGCATTATATAGTCAGGTCAGAAATCAGAAAAAGAAACTTCCCCAGGCATTTTGGGGTAAAAGTCGGTATCCAGTGTTTTTGATATAATTTGATGGTGCTGAATCTGAATATGATGGATACCAAAATCAATTTATAGTTTTAAGCCCATAATTTGCGAATTTCTTAAACACCCCAAAATATGTAAGAAAAGCCCAAAAATGGTCAAAATGATAGGTATAGGGGTGGGAAAGACATCCTAAAATGTTCATAACTCAGCTGAGATCAAACATAGGGATCAGTGTCTGGTATCAAAATGTTGGTCTGAAAGGGAAGTACCTTTTCAAATACTTATCACATGACTCACAATAACTCATGATGTAATAAAGGTCATTCAAGGTCAAAATGGCTGCCAAATCAAGAATCTGGGATTTTCTGATAAATTGTAATTTCTATTTATAATTTTCTTAGTTTTTTATAAGGTGTGTATTTCTTATCTGCAGCCACTTTTTCTGAAGGAATGCCTTTTAGTGGAGTTGTTAAACATTTTAGAAAGTTCATTGATTAGAATTATAAGTCCAATTTTGAGATTTAAGGTACAAAGAAGGGTACCAGTCCCACCTGGAGCCCCCTAAAATGGACTACAATGGTACAAATTTGAAAATCAAAATGACTGTATCTTGTGTTTTACCAGTCGTAAAGGAGTAGATGATGCATCAAAATATCAGGTTTAATTTTCTCTTTAATCTGGGAGATGATGGTAAAAGAATTCTAAAATTAAGGGGTCATTGAAGGTCAAATAAAGGTCAAAATGTCTTTTTTTTCTAAAAGATTCAAATTTTGATGAAGAGATTTGGATGAGTTAGTAGTGTTTTGTCATTATATAATTTCCAAACCAAGTTACCACAATAACTGACAGATATATTATCTCGAATAAGGATCACCAATACCTTTTTTTACCATTTACCTGTGAAAATGAAGTTGTTTTAAGTAAATATGGCGGCATGGAATGCGGCATTTGGCTATACCATGCTTATAATAATTGTTAAAAGACGGCTTGTGAGAAAGTGCTAGTATGGGACCACTATTTAAGTCATAAAAGTTGTGAAAAACAAACATCATAGGCATTGTTTGGTATCAAAATGCTTGTTGTAAGACAATCTTTCTATATCATGCAACCAACCTAGGGTAGGGTATATTGTTGTGATATTAGAGGTCATTCAAGGTCAAACTAACCCAAATTACATAATCTAAAGGAATTTCGTCTTTGAATTGTTCAGTTGGCAGCTTATTAAACTCTCCCGGAATAACTATTTCATCCTGGAAATATCTTTAGGCGAGAAATATCTTTAGAAAGGTTTCTCAGACATTTTTCGAGTCAATTCAAGACAAAGTCTGGGCTAATCTTGAATATTTAGGGACCAAAAATGACAAAATGCCTGATTACGGGTGCACTCAAATATCTAAGTGAAGCAGCAGAAAGTTGACATAACAGAGTCATGTCTTATGCATATGGTATGTCAGCTTCCATTTTTAATGGGGAGAATAAGCCTTTTAACTTGTCTTTTGTGTTTGTCATGTAAGATTAAAGGCATTGTAAAATATTACCGAGGTTTAAAGAACAAATGAAGGTCAAATGAAGGTCAAAACGTCATTTTTCTCTAAAAATATTCAATTTTTGAAGAAAGATTTTTGGTGAAGAAGTTGTGTTTTGCCATTACATAATCTCCTTACCAAGGTTTTACACAATAATTGACATATAACTTATCTTTAATAGGTTTTATAATATTTCTTTTCCCCTTTACCTGTGAAAATGTAGTAGATTTAGGTTAATCTTCAGATGGAGAATATGCTATTGGGCAATCCATGCCTATATTGAGTGTTTAAGATAAGGTTGTGAAAAAGTGCTAGTGTTGGACCATTGTTCAAGTTATAAAAGTTGTGAGCACCAAACATTATAGGCATTGTTTGCTATCAAAATGCTTGTTGTAAGACAATCTTTCCATTTCATGCAACCATTTGAGGGTAGGGTATTCTGTTGTGGTATTAGAGGTCATTCAATGTCAGACTTAAACCCCATTTTCACGCATTTCGTCTTTGAATTGTCCATTAAGTGGCTTATTGAATTTTCCTGGAATACATATCTTATCCTGCTAATATTTTCAGGTGTGAAATATCTTTTAAGAGGATTTTCAAGTTTTTTTGAGTTACTTCAAGACAAAGATCGGCTGTTTAACTTGCCTATTGTGTACCTCACGTAAAAGCAAAGATAGTTTAAATTATTGATGAGATTTAAGGAAAAAATGAAGGTCAAAAGGTCAAAGAGAGTATTCGTGACTTTGGGGCATTTAACTGTATATTGCAGTGGAATCTTGTTCGAATTAGTAATTATATATACCTGCAAGGTATTTTTGACATTCATGAAATAAAATGCAGTTAGTTTACAACTCTAGTAACAAGTTGATTTGCATCTTTGTGGAGGTCAAATAATGAGACTGCCAGGAATTTAACCAGAAGCGATCTCTGAATTGTTCTAAAAAACAAGGCCAATATTGACTTTCAGTGTCATCTATGCCCCATACACCAAACTCCATGCACAAGGTTTAATAGTATCAAAATGTTTGCTACAAATCAATTTCCTCATTTAAGGATCAAAGCCAGTGTAAAATATAGATGGTGTAAAGGTTTGAGGTCAAGAGGTCAAATATAGTATTCATGACTTTAGTCATGAAGTGCAGGACTGAATTAGTTTACAGCTACATTACTATAACCAGATGAAATGAGTTGCTTTTGATTGCATTTCGAGGTCAAGAAATAGGAAGTTTCATTTTTACCTAGGACAGCGTGCAACTACCCACTGGCTCCGTTGCAAGCTAGTGCAAGTGAATTTGGTAAAAAACGGCAATTGGGCAAGCTGAACAAGATCCTGATTTGCCCTGCTCTGCAAGTAATGTTTTGGGCAAAGTCCAATCTCACCTTTATTTAACAGTGGCGGGGCAAGTGGAAGTGCTGGAGGGGGAAGTCAACTTTATGGGCAGCTTGCCCCGCTCAGAAAATAATGTTTTTCGACCTATGTTGCACCCTGTAGGAGTAAACCTATTGATGTTTACTTGCATACTGAAATATGCAGAAAAAAGTAAGATAGGAGTTAAAGTAAAGGTTAAACGAAGGTTAAAATGTAGAAGGAAAGTTTGGGGTTTAACCTTGCTTTCAACAGTTTATGTCATATTGCGATGAGATAGAAACCGGGATCAGGGAAAAAATTCCCTTCTCTTTACGAATAGATCCAAGGGGTCTTTCACTGTGCAGAAGGACCATAGACAGACCTCCACAACGCCACATATTTATAAAGCAACCAGGTCAACCAGCTAGTTGACTGGGTACCCAGTGGAGACCTAAATCTGCGAACTCTTGCTTAGGAGCCAGTTGTCGTAACTGCTATGCCACGGCGGGTCCCCAGGTTTAATTGTAAATAATTTGGCATATTAGGAATTCAATAGCAGACGATGATGTTATGATCATTATGATGAAAAAGTACTAATCAATACAATTTCTCTATTATCATTCCAATATATGTAGATACTAAATAAGTACTTTTTAAATTAGAATTTTTCTTGTTGTTTTCCCTCCAGTGTTTCTAAATGTGCATGTGCATTCCTAAGCAGTGAAGGCCTTTTGGCTTATTTCAAATCTTCTGAGGTGAGAGATTCAAAAACATGTACCAGAGCTCATATTGACCTTCAATGACCTCTAAAACTGAACAGGGACCTACACACAAGAAAATTTGTTAAACTGTAGAGATCGTAAAGAGAACCTAGCATCATGCTAGCAATTCTCCCCCTAATGTTCTGTTTCTATGCATTAAAGAACCCTAGGATAATAATGACTGAAGTTAGTTTTACTGCATGAGCTAAGAAAATAATTCTAGCTTTGAATTGAGCTTATTAATCTTTGCTGGCCTCCAAATTCACAAAGTTACTAATGTTTGTACAAATGGTATCAATAAGCTATCCTTGAACTTTGTGACTTCCAATTTTTTTCTGAACACAGATTGCCAATAGAGAAAAAATGACGTATTGACCTTAATTTGACCTTCATTTTTTCCTAGAAATATTGATATTTTACACTGCCTTAATATTTTCAATTGAAAACTTAACTGCAGTAGGAAGACTAAAAATCTACTTCAATTTAATAAATACTTTAATTAATAGCATGTTTGACCTTTGATTAATTTACTACTGAATTTGAATCAGAATTAGGTAAAACCTTGGTAGTCTCAGTCTTTTACCTCTGCATAGGTACAAAGCGACTTATTCTTATCTGGAATTATTGTAAACTAACTATTCAATTGTTTTCATGATTATCAAATATTCTTTTTCAAGCAAATGAGCAATACTTATTTGACCAAAATGCAACTGCAGTATATAGATCTTTGTTTCGAAGTGCTCAATTTAGCCTGATGACCTTGGTTTGACATTCAGATTTTCCTTAAATCTCAATATCATTTCACACTATCTTCAACCTCACATGATAAACACCAATAGGCAAGATGAAAGGTTAATATATTCTACTGAAAATGAAAACTGACATACCATAAGATATGAGTCTGTGGTGTCACCTTTCTGCTGCTTTATTGATATTTGGGTGCACATATAATCAGGCATTTTGTGATTTTGGTGCCTAAATATTCAAGATAGGCACAGGCTTTGTCTTGAAATAACCTTAAAGGGAGGCACAGTATGTCCTTTTTAAAAGATATTTCTCATCTAAAATATATGCAAGATGAAGTATTTATTTTAGGAAAAATTGATGTCCTACTAACAAACAATTCCCAAAACGAAATGCCTTCAATCTTGTAATTGGGGTTAGTTTGACCTTGAATGACCTCTAATATCGCAACAAAATACCTAACCCTAGGTTGGCTCTATGAAATGGAAAGATTGTCGAACAACAACCATTTTGATACCAAACAATGCCTATAATGTTTGGTGCTCACAACTTTTATCATATAAATACTGGTCCCATACTGGCACTTTCTCCCAACTCCATCTTTAACGCTAATTATAGACATGAATTGCCCAATAGCATATTCCACATCTGCATGTTAACTTAAAACTATTTCATTTTCACAGGTAAAGGGTAAACATGTTGGGGAAAAGCATATAGAGGTATATTTTCTGTCAATTACTGTGGTAACTTGCTAAGGAGATTATGTAATGACAAAACACAACTTCCTCACCTAAATCTTTTCATCAAAACTTGAATTTTTATAGAAAAATGACATTTTGACCTTCATTTGACCTTCATTTTTTCCTCGAAACATTAATATTTTACACTGCCTTTAATATTACATGACAAACACAATAGGCAAGTTTAAAGGGGTATTCTCCCCATTGAAAATGGAAGCTGACATACCATACATGCATTGAATATGACTCTGTTATGTCAACTTTCTGCTGCTTCACTTAAATATTTGAGTGCACCGGTAATCGAGCATTTTGTCAATTTGGTCCCTAAATATTCAAGATGGGCCCAGACTTTGTCTTGAAATGATTCAAAAAATGCCAGAGAATCTTTTTTAAAGATATTTCTCGCCTAAAGATATTTCCAGGATGAAATAGTTATTCCGGGAGAGTTTAATAAGCTGCTAACTGAACAATTCAAAGACGAAATGCCTTTAGATTATGTAATTTGGGTTAGTTTGACCTTGAATGACCTCTAATATCAGAACAATATACCCTACCCTAGGTTGGTTGCATGATATAGAAAGATTGTCTTACAACAAGCATTTTGATACCAAACAATGCGTATGATGTTTGTTTTTCACAACTTTTATGACCAAAATAGTGGTCCCATACTAGCACTTTCTGACAAGCCATCTTTTAACACTTATTATGGGCATGGTATAGCCAAATGCCGCATTCCATGCCGCCATATTTACTTAAAACAACTTCATTTTCACAGGTAAATGGTAAAAAAGGTATTGATTGACCATATTTGAGATTATTCATCTGTCAGTTATTGTGGTAGCTTGGTTTGAATTATATAATGACAAAACACAACTACTTCATCAAAATCTCTTCATCAAAATTTGAATCTTTTAGAGAGAAAAAGACATTTTGACCTTTATTTGACCTTCAATGACCCCTTAATTTTAGAATTTTTAAACCATCATCTTCCAGATTAAAGAGAAAATTAAACCTGATATTTTGATGCATCATCTACTCCTTTACGACTTGTAAAACTTAAGATACAGCCAATTTGATTTTCAAATTTGTACTATTTTAGGCTATTTTGGGGGGCTCCAGGTGGGCCTGGTACCCTACTTTGTACCTTAAATCTCAAAATTGGACTTATAATTCTAATCAATGAACTTTCTAAAATGATTAACAACTCCACTAAAAGGCATTCCTTGAGAAAAGGTGGCTACAGATAAGAAATACATACCTACAAATAAAACTGAGAAATTTATGAATGGAAACTATAGTTTATGGGAAAATCCCATATTCTTGATTTGGCAGCCATTTTGACCTTGAATGACCTTTATTACATCATGGGTTATAGTGAGTCATGTGATTAGTATTACAAAAGGTACTTTACTTACAGACCAACATTTCAATACCAAACACTCAACTCTATGTTTGGTCTCAGCTGAGTTATGAACATATTAGGATGTCTTTCCTACCCCTACACCTATCATTTTGACCATTTTTAGGCCTTTTCGCATATTTTGGGGTGTTTCAGACAAATGCAAAAGAGGGGCTTAAAACTGAAAATTGACTTTGGTATCCATCATATTCAGATTCAGCAATATCAAATTATGCTAAAACCGTTGGCAAACCACTTTTACCCCAAAATGCCTGAAACTCCTTAAATAAGGCCCTTTCTCAGATTTCAGACCTGACTATAGGAACATATTCTAAAATGTACTGGGTCCGAATCTGATTCGAATATCATAAAGTTGCAAGTGACTTTTATTTAGGTAGTGTTTTCTCCCGAAACTCCGCATTCTTCCACTATTAATGATTAGCTGGTCACGCCCCTAAACTCAAATTGGCATAAAAAGTTACGATAAACGAAATTCTCCAAAGCATACATTTCTATGATGGAATTTTGCCGAATGTATGCTGACTTGGAAAGAACCTTCACCTGTTATATAAGGATACTTTTGTAAAGAAAAAGGCCGTGAGGTATTCAATGCGAGTTGGAGTTGCAAAAGGTGGTGTACACATGGATGCAGAAGCGGGAAATCTATTCTTGATTCGAATGAATAAAAAAAACTATCGGTACTGGGTGATTTCCTGAACAGTATCAAAATGTTTTGTTACCACTGATTCGAAAGTCAGGTTAATTCAACCAAACAATATTAGTAGAGAAATTTCAACACTAGATGCACACCAACAAATAGTCGCAAAGGTATATTGCAGCAGAACAACAGCAAGAACACCCAATTGCAATATCATATATATATATATATATATATATATATATATATATATATATATATATATATATATATATATATATATATATATATATATATATATATATATATATATATATATGTGTGTGTATATATATATATGTATATATATATATATATATATATATATATATATATATATATATATATACATATATATATATACATATATATATATATATATATATATATATATATATATATATATATATATATATATATATATATATATATATATATATATATATATACATCTTTATCTCTCTCTCTCTCTCTCTCTCTCTATATATATATATATATATATATATATATATATATATATATATATTTATATATATATATAGTTTCATATTTTGATAATATCAAATACGAGTTGAGAGAGCTTTTTAGTTCTGACGATGGCCGACAGGGGTATTCATGACTGTCCTCACATACGAGGATCTTTCGTTATATGCAAAAATAAGAATCATGATTATCGTGAAACATGTCCCACACTGCCTAAAAAAGTATATCACTGGATGGTATTTGGTGGGCTGCAAGGTACTGGTCATTTCCCACAATGTTACTATTGTATTAACTCAAGAAGTGCATACCTTGTTTTTTGGGGAAAATCTTATACAGAATGTCAAAAATTGCTATAAACTATTGCATGAAAGTATCGCCTATACCGAGGGACCACTTTGTTCCCTTATGTGATGTCTCACAGCAAGATTGTGAACATCAATATGAAATATAAAATACACCATTGAATTAATCACAAACCATCCTTTAACTTGTATTCTATGTTTTATTTTTATTTTTTATTTAAGTAATCAATATTGACAAACCAACTACATGAAATTTTCCATGAAAAATTAAATGTAACAAAGGATAATTCGACACATGCATAGTATTAAGAAAGTGATTTATTTGTATGTGGACATGTGGTAAGTACATTATTCAAATGAACTGTATCCTAGAATTGTTTGATAGTCAAAATAATAGAGATGGGTCAGTAAAACATTTTCTCAGAAAATCACTTCAAGGGACACCCATATAACAATAATTTATATCTAAATAGTTAATGAAGAACATGTCTTCAAACAGCGGTGTTCAACTGTCGCATCAACGTGCGACAGAAGTCTATATACGTTCGCCACGACAAAACCTTAATTTAATCAATGTTTGAGCAAAATATAATTCATTTGCACTTTTAGATACAGATTTTATTTAGAAAACGAATAAACTCCATTTACTAATATCACCTATCGATTGATACGTCTACAAATTCTGATATCGTAGTGTCGCTTGATGACAATATTTCAACCCTTCCAATGCTAAGACTACTTTCGTCCAAAGCACTAGGATGCGAAGGTTTTCGATAACCATCTGAGGCCTCCCACTGAATTCTCTCAGAAGTATACCTATTTGCCAGGGTTTCAGTCATTTTTCAGCTTTTTTGCATCGTGAAGTATTGGCAAAATTTACAACCAGCAGCATAAGGGTTGAACTGATTATTACACAACGCCCACCAAATATTGCTGTGCTCCAGGGCCTCACAATATTTGATCATACATTCGGATGTATTTTGTTTTGCATTGCAATCTACTTACATTAAGCACTCACAGAGAGCTATAATAACTATTATATTTCAAGGTTAATAAAACAGAAGTTGTATTTCTTTGAGTCAATGTTTGGAATGAAAACGTGTTTAATACATATAGGTGCTCAAAGAAAATAGGTGCAAAATCTACCAGATTCCACTGTAGTTAATTTTAGATTCATCTAAAATACACCTCACAAATTATGTTTAAACGTTTAGTTATAAACCTGTGTATTTCTCTGGATAATTAAATGTTGGCACTGTAGCAATAGAATATTTATACCGAGTGAAGCTCAGTAGCTCCGAAGCAGCTACTAAGAGTAGCTCCTAAAATGGTAATGCACAAGAACACTGAGCTTTGTTATGCTCATTCCCAAGCCCAGTTCTCTGACCCACAGAACATAAACATGGATAGGTTTTAACCACTCACGGTAGCGGACAAAAATGGTAATATGGCAATGGTAATATGCATGTGCTTATTTTCCTTAGAAACTGGCACCAAATCGTGTACATACACACACGCCACTCTTTTTTCAGCATTAACTACATAGCTCGCAATACATGCTGGCATTACGGGAAGACGATTGCACCAATGTTAAGAGCTTCGCAATAAAACATTAATACCAAATTCCCTATCAGTATTTTCCCATTACATACACATCTGCTGCCTTTACACTACTCTCCTTATAACACAACTAAATTACCTTTCTCAAGATTATAATTCCAGTATCCCCCAATAGATGGCCACTATGGGGTCTGGTCTAGTTTCTGGTGACACACTCAGAATAACACATCTCAAAGTTTCGCACTCTTAACCTAACAATTGTTATCCAATCTATGTGGTCTTGGTGTTTCAAATTTATGTTTTCTCTAACTTAGCTATTTGAGCTGACCTGAATAGGACCACAGTGTCTAATTTGCAAAGTCTTACCTCAAATGACATTTCTTGATCAACAAATGCTACATTTAATTTTCAAATAAAATGCCTGTTGGTTATATATACTAGGCTAGGGCAACTCGGTGGAGAATTTGGGGGTCCTGCAAGATAGTACCTTACAGCACACGATCTTGGTGGAATTTTTACCTAAGAAAATAGGTCAACTGACTGATATGCTGTCTCTAACTTATTGGCCTACTTTCGTAAATAAAATTTCTACCAAAATCGTACAAAACTGGTACCACACAGTTTTGTTCTTAAAGGTATCCAACCTTAATCAGAACAATATCACCAATATAATGGAAAGTTTTGAAGCCCTCCAGCAAAAATGGCTTAACGCACCTGTAGTTATGAATGGTTTATTAAAAAATCAATAAAACTCAATTATGTTGTAGCATTGTTACAATCTGTAATGTGTTACAGATAGTGTATAGTATCATTTTGTTTTGGTAAAACAACATAAAATGAACAAAACTATGTGATGTCAAACATAACAGGCACTCTTGATGGTAAAAAAATACAAAATATGCATTATCAAACAAAACATAAAATTACAAATTAAAAACTTTCATTGATTCTCATCTAAAGGAATTTATATCTTATTAGTGCTACCTATTTACAAACACGATATATTAATGCACTCAATAAAACCAATAAATGGACCACTCAAGAGGTCTTTGTAAGAATCATTGTTAACCATATCATGCCTGTATATGCCCATTTGAATTAAGTTGTGAGAATCGATATCTTGTGATAAATCATAAGAAGCAGGTATTCTGGACAACGGCTCGTTTTCAGATATTCACCAAAATATGGAAAGGTCTTTTTGCTACAGGCATGAATGAGTTCAATGAAAACTTTGGAAATTTTCATCAACTCTAGACTGGTTGTCTCCCTTTAGCATCTTTTCACACACACAATAATGTGACAATTGAACTTGTATATATAACAACCTTAATATGTTTTAAGTTACATATATTTTTTTACATGTGTGTAAATGTTAGTAAAAAGTCAGCAATATAGGGAAGCAAAAGAATCAAAATACTTGCTTTGTTAAAATGTTGCATTTTTATTTCAAAATGACTCTCATCCATATCTACCCTATTATATATAGCATGCACATGTATGACAAAAGCAATCTTAGTGGAACATTCTATTGTCTATGAAAGTATCAATTGTTCTCCTTACAGTGAAATATTTTCATCTTCCCTCTTATATCAAAACTCTTCTGTTAAAGTACAAGAGAAGACTTCCATTAGTTGAAAAGCTACCAAGAAGACCTCCTGACTGGGGTTTTGAAAATATAAGTTGTAAATATTCAAAGATAAAAAATCAAATTCAAACAGAAATAAACAAGAAATCAAAAATTAAATTTCAAAAATATAGAAATTAAAAAACTTGAATAAGTGCATTTGACTAAAGTGATTTTTAAAAGATAAAACCTTCTTTTCTCTTAAAGATTATCCGAACATAGCATAGGGAATTTCTCTCTCTCTCTCTCTCTCTCTCTCTCTCTCTCTCTCTCTCTCTCTCTCTCTCTCTCTCTCTCTCTCTCTCTATATATATATATATATATACATATATATATATATATATATATATACATATATATATATATATATATATATATATATATATATATATATATATATATATATATATATATGCTAAATCAATAATTTTCCAAGTGCAAATATAAAAATACATACAATTTATCAAGTCGATATGTTCCTATTTATTTATTGTAGACTAGATAGTCTCTTAAAGATTATCTGAACATAGCATAGGGCATTTCTCGAGAGCAAAAACAAATATACATATAAATTTGGTAAATCAAAAACATTCCAAGTGCAAATATAAAAATACATGCAATTTGCTAAGTCAATATGTTCCTATCTATTTATTATAGACTAGAAAGTTTTTCAGGTTGGTCCATGCGTTGCTGTCGTGGTATAGGTAAGTCATGGAACTCCTGAGGGAGGGCTGGAGGGTGTCCTTTTCGTACTCAAACTGCCACAGTACGATACCCCACAGCAGGGCAGCGAACATGGGGAAGGGGTCCTTGGAGGGGGCGGGGACGTAGCCCCTCTTTACCGACATCTTGGCAAGGCCGTACAGAATCCTGGACAACAGGTACAGATTGATCTGAAATGACAAGGTATCATATCTTTTAAGTCTCTTTTAGATTATCCGAACATAGCATAGGGCATTTCGCAGGAGATTAAACAAGGTATCACATCTTTAAAGTCTCTTTAAGATTATCCAAACATACCAAAGGGCATTTTTCAGGAGATAAAACAAGGTATCAGATCTATAAAGTATCTTTAAGATTATCCAAACATACCATAGGGCATTTCTCAGCAGCAAAAACAAGGTATCACATCTTTAAAGTCTCTTTAAGAATATCCGAACATAGCAAAGGGCATTTCTCAGGAGCAAAAGTAAAAATTTGCTTATAAATAACTTTCCAAGTGCAAATATAAAACTACATGCAATTTGCTTAGTCGATATGCACCTTCCTTTTGTACATACAAAACTCTCTGGTCCTCACATGCTGGAAGGACTTTATCACAGGGACTATGGTGGACCTTCCCTGTATATTTAACTCTCTGCTGTAACATGGCTCAAATAGTTTCTTTTTTTGCTTTGTGGTAGTCTATAGATTTTTAGTTTATAAATTAAAAAAGAAAGTGTATCGTTTGTATTGGTGCTGAACATATACCAACATTTTATCAGGTGTGTGGCGCCATCTATTTTCAGAAGACCACAACATTGCTGACGGTGGGAGAGTGAATAATAGGCAGTTAGGATGATTTTGAACTTAAGGTGATAGACTAGTACAGCAAGATCATCACCACTAGGTGGTGTCTTTGGCCGGCCCCTAAGCATGAATATCAAAACAAAAGATTGCACATGAGGAGCGGTCACCCGCCACGAATCTCAACCGCGCGACTTTCTATTGTCGTACGACCACAAGCACAATGGGCTGGTCCCTATGGGCCCTCCGTGTTAAATTCGTCCCAAACAACATGGGTGTCTGCTTCGACCATGCAGATTCCGTCGAGATAGACCATTTTGACCAAAATTTTCAACTCATTTTTTGGCTCAAAGTGAATAAAGATACAGTCTCCGAAGCCAGTATTTTAGAATATGACAGATATGAACCCCGTCTAGGTGCAAGGTCATGTCACAGGTACCTTGAATTCTGACAGGACCTGAAAATCAGCATTTACTATGTAAACCAAGTGCTGTTAGTAATTTTGAGGCTTATGGGAACATTCAAAATTGTTTTTAAGATACTCATCATGCAAATCCCCTGTTGAGGTAGGACCTTGCACCTTACCAAAGACATGAATAATCATATGGTAGACTCTCATTTTCAAGTAAAGGCTAAGTCTTGACATTTTGCCAAAAAACGAAACACATCCAGATATGTTCTTTAAGGGTGCCGCATTACTTCAAAATAGTCATTTATTGATAAGTTTACCATTATTCTGTAACTATGAAATGTAACCTTTGCAATAGCATAAGTGCCGCTGTCTTCATTAAACTCAGTTTTCAGATATTCAAGTTTTAAAAATGACCCGTGTATCGAATAGGGTTCTACCTTAACCTCGCCCCGTGCCGTGCAATATGGGACTGGCTAGGAAATACTAGATATATAATAATTATTGACATTAACACTTTTAGGGATTGGTACTGGCACTTGATACAATATCACATATCAATATTGAATTGTAAAAAGTATGGTATCTTTTAGGATCTATTATATCGATATTGCTAAACAATACACAATTGAGTTAACTGCTACCTGGGCATCTCTATAAGAAGGTGGTTGGCTATTTATTAGCAAAATTTCTGCAGTTGCCTGTGCTAAATTAAACAAATCTTAGTCAATGGGAGGCAAGAAGCACCTTTAGAAATGTCATTCAGGTATTGTAACCTTAAGGAAATATCAATATTATATCATATTCTAAAGATGCAATCCCTGACTATTCAAATATGAAAATAGCACCATCTCTCTCATCATTCAAGAAACTATACCTTGAAGAATGATTTTGAACCTGTGACCTCAGACGCAATGAAATCCTTAAATTCAAGGGCCAAAACTTTATTATCATTATTCTTATTATAATCATTATTTTTATCACTGTCATTATTATTATTATTATTATTATTATTATTATTATTATTATTATTATTATTATTATTATTATCATTATTATTATTACTATTATCACTATTATCACTATTATAATTACTATTACTATTATTATTATTATTATTATCATTATTATTATTATCATTATTATCATTATTATCATTATTATCATTATCATTATTATTATTAATATTACTATTATTGTTATTATTATTATTATTATCATTACTATTATTATTGCTATTATTATCAGTATTATTATTCATATTATTATCACCATTACCATAACTACTTCTTACCTGCTCATTAACCTTGTTGTATTTTCCAAACACCAGAAATCCTCCAATAAAAGCTGCTATAAATGAATGTATCTGTTGTTTCTCATTCTGGAAGTATTCCATCAGTGATGTCAGGGCCTTGTAGGTGAAGACAAAGGATGCAAGGTTCTTGGAATGTGTGTAGGTGGCATTGAAAATGGCTTTAAATTTTTCTAAGAGGCTGAAAAGGAAGATGATCATATTTAAGTTTTACATCAACAGGGCTCGCCATTAAGATCTGCCCTACTGCTAAAGACAGGTAATTTTTTTCAAAATGGCTGAGGGGCAGGTAAAATCAGAGTGTTCAGGTAAGATTTCATCATGTAACTTCAGAGATACTAAAACACAAGGGAAATATTGTCACGCGCTTCAACAAATTGCACTATCACTTCTAGGTGTGCAACCACTCAAGTGTAACAAAAAAGTGTGCTGGTATGTTGTAAATGGAACTGCTTTATCAATATACAATTGACTTAATCACCTGCTGCCTAGTCCTCCCTCCTAAAGACAGGTTGCTATTTACTAATGAATTTCTTGTAGGTTAGATTATTCTCTAGATTCAACAAAAACAGGTCCTGGGAACGCAGGCAATATCATTAAGAATTCTGTTAAAATATTGCATCATTGAGGAAATGTAAATATTGTAACATATTGTATCACAAAAATGTTTAAAATGCCAATCCATTTTTACTAGGTTACACTAGATCTCATGCTAGTTTCATGAATTCGCAAATAAATTATCTATGTATAATAATACTTGAATATTCAAGAAACAAACAAGCAATTAAAATTTATTGTGTTTATAACTATATATTAATGCACTCTATCAATTGTTCTACCTTCCATTCTTGAAGAGAAAGGTCATAACCAGGGCGTGGGGCAATCGGATCTTCACTCCATATCTGCAAAGAAATATATACAACAGTTACAAACTGACAACAGAAGTACCTAATTCATGAATATTACTAGACTAGAACTACTTACAGTTAAAATATCTAATTCATGAATTTTACCCTAGAACTTCTGCTTTCATACACATTTTACCACTGTCTGCAATGTGTCTTTTCTTACCATGTAACAAGTGGTCAGAGTATTCACATTTTCATATTTCTCTTACCAGGAGGAGGTTGACTATATCAGATTTAGAAACTGAGTGCCCAAAATGGGCAAAGTTGTAAAATCTTTGGGCATCCAAATATTTTAAGGGGGAACACAATACACTCAGATTTCAACCCTACGCATGTGTAAATTTATCAAAATAAGGCATAGCATCCTTATACAATGTCATGGGAATTATATGGAGATGGGAAAATTCAATTATATGTTTGAGATTGACATTTTAAGAAATTCGCCACAAAAGATTTGTGTGTCCTGAGGGGTGCTTATTAAGGGTTGGTGTGTCCAAAAGACGCCCAAATGCCCTGCTGGCTAAGACTACCGGTATGCTTTGCAATGCTAACCCTAGCCCTCGGCAAACAACTGTTTTCCACTTCTTTTATATTTAACCTGAAAAGTTTGCCAACCAGAAACTGAGTCTGCCCTGAATAAAATCTAAACTTACCCACCAGGCGGGCACACAGTGAGATCTTAGCTAATGAGGGTGACTTACCTTGGCGCCATCTATGATCAGCCAAGAAAACTAACAACATTAAGGAAAAGACAGAGACAAGGACAGGAAAGGATTATTTTATTATTCTTCAGACTACCGTAAATTCTTGGAAATTTAGACCACCCTAGGAATTTAGGCCACCGTGATTTTTTTGCAAATACTTGAGGGGAAATCTGGGCAATCAGTGATCTATAGCCATCTCCATTTCACCATCAGAAGTGTATGTGCCTAAGAGTGCCCCAAAATGTATTTCCGAGCACACATTTTTAAAAAGTTTTCTAGGGAATAATGCCCCCCCCCCCCGTCTTAAAGTGTGCCTCCGTCACAATGTTTCTGGCATGTTGCACGTGACATATATATATATGTCCCTAATTTTTTTAATTTTTGCCTGCTTATGCCTGAAAACATTAAGGTCAATCGCTGCCTGTTCAAGGGTGTTTCCAACTGTATGTACACACACATATATATATATATATATATATATATATATATATATATATATATATATATATATATATATATATATATATATATATATATATATATATATATATATATATATATATATATAAATATATATATATATATATATATATAAATATATATATATATATATACACATATATATATATATATATATATATATATATATATATATATATATATTAGAGCTGCACTCACCACTCACGAACTCGAGTGGCTCGAGCCCAGGGGCAAACTCGCCGAGCTCGAGCTGAAATGTTCAAATCGTGAGCTCGTATATGTTGGGAACACAAACGTAACACAGAGCACCTAACACACATTATTAACATACATAACTGCTTATCGCTGACATGTCTTCTTTACAATCTGCAATGTATACATTCAAGCGGTGTTGAGTGTTAAACTGACCTTTGTACCTCGTCAGCACGTTTTAAAATTAAATAAACATGGCAATGTTAATAAATCTCCACCAATAAATATTTATTTCTTAATAGCTGGGCTGGAAAATTAGTATTTCTTTGGAAAATGGGAACGTCTGTGAGCTCATGAGCTCACGAGTCAAACGGGTGGTGAGCTCATGAGTTGATCCTCCTTCGTGAGTGCAGCTCTAATATATATATATATATATATATATATATATATATATATATATATATATATATATATATATAAATATATATATATATATATATATATATATATATATATATATATATATATCAAACTGTCAGGTGTCAAAGTCTATCACGGTACACAACACAGTGTTAAGATGAGACAAGATATGAGAGGTTATGCCATTTGATTGGCAGGCAAACTCTGACCCCTCATACCACTAATATCAAGCCAGCTGTGCTACTTATCTGATAACAAGTAGCCAGGAATACTGTCAGGTCAGTGGTATGGTCAGAGTACACTCATGGTATAGTTGGTAACCTAAGGCACAGAAAAAAGATTGTTTGTTTCCCGTAATGGTCCGAAAACAATAGGGTAGGTAGTTCGATCAGTAAAATATTTTGGGGGATTATTTTTTTGTTGAAAAATGTGTGTTTTATGCATGTTTTATGTTAATTCACGGTATAATATGGTATATTATTATGTTTCATCTTTTTACAAATGGTCTCAAGACTAATGTATGCTGAGTAAACAATTCTGGTTATCTAATACCAGCACTATTTTGTACCTGTGATTTAACATGCAACTAAATAAAAATGTTTTAAAAATAAAAAATGTTTTATGTTAATTTGGAGTTGAAAGGGCAGCGAAAACTTTAGGGTAGGGATCTTCTTTGGGTAAAAACTTCTTAGGGTAGGGTTACAGGAAACAAACAACTTTTTTCGGCCTATTCAATTCTTTCCTGACACTTTAATGCTATAAGCTGAGTTCTATAAGTGCCTTGCTGGGACTTATCAAGGACCTGTGCAGCTTGTCATTTTGGACAGGCAGTTTCCTGAAAAAAATCCATTTTGGACCTGTAGGCAAAACATTTTAAAATTTTGACTTTTTGTGGGTAATGACCAAATATTTTTCTTACAAACCATCTTCTAGGACACAACTGAAGTGCAAATTGAAATTGCCCCTTTTAACACAATAGACTTTTAAATGTAGTTGTTATAAGGATTTGTACATAGTATATTACTTGCTAAATCTGGATGTGCAGACATTTTGGAAATTGCTTTTTTTGACAGACATTTAAAAATTCCTGGCTTAGACCCTGCAGCCTTGAATACTTGTGATGCACATTAATAAATAGGGGAAAATGCCAATAAAATAGAAGTGAGGTCAGCAGCTAATTTAATATGTTGTACACCTTTTCCATGTATTGCTGCCTCGAAGAACTGATATTATTCTCAGGGTAGTGGAAGCACATGATGATATAGAGGCTGAAACCTGATAGATCTTCTATTTCAGGACCTAAGCCAGGATTTAGGAACTGGGTGTCCAAAATTAGCAATTGTAACATTTTGGGCAGGGTCGATCTAGCCCGGATTTAGAAACTGGGTGTCCAAAATTAGCAATCGTAACATTTTGGGCAGGGTCTAAGCCAGGATTAAGAAACTGGGTGTCCAAAATTAATTTTTTTTTGTAACAACTTGGGTTTTTTGTAACATTTAATGACTTTCAAATGTTCTATGTGAACATTTCCTGTCATTCAGTACTCAGCAGTATAGAATAGAGAAAGTTGCTCATGCACATGCACAGAACTGAAGGCACCTCTTGAGTGGTTCTTGTCAACTCCTGGGCTAGAAGTTGTGCCGAGGCTGTTGAGCGAGATCTGCTGGTTGCGCATACGGTGATCAAAATTTGTGTTTTAACTGACTAAAAATTCATTCCAGCAGTCACCATAAGCCAAAATGGGGTGAAAAAATAGGTTCTTTTATTTTCCCCCAGCTAGCACATTCAATGGAGTCGGTTTCCATAAATCGACCAGGAGAGATGTGACTACCAGATCGCACTTTTACCAGAGAACACAGAGAAGTTCATCAGTACATGAATCATGATGGACATTCCCACTAAAACCTTCCAGGATGAAGAAAAGAATGTGTTTGGTCATCTAAGCCAAATTTATAACTCTGTCGCAGGAATATTGGGATCTGAAAATGGAGCTGACTTAACACGCCTCACGACAATTGCAATTACTTTCACCTTAGATGACCAAAGACAAGTGGATTCGAAACCAGCCGGTCAACCTAAACATGCTAGCCTCAACCAGTGTCAACTAAAAAGCCCCCTACTAGCCCAAAGTTGGTGCCCAGCTGATGGTGTACAGGTGAAGATCAGGTTTCTCTGTAATGTAATCGATACCATCGATACGACTCGAGAACACTGATTGGTCCTTATTCCCACGTGACCTCGCGCTGCTGCCAGTCAGTGACTGTTCTGTTCTGTTCTAGTAATTCCCTCCTTTCGTATCAGGAGCGCCTCCTATAGGAGTAATAAAGTTCCAGTCTCTGGTCTAAAAGGATATTAAAACATATAAACACTTCTAGCATGAGTCCAGCACCTCACTATAGCGCATATAGTAATTTATCTCTCGCTACATATCCATTCTTTTCTTTTCTTCATCCAAGCTTTCACAAACGTAGGATTGTATAACACTCAAAAGTACCAATTACAGCAAAGCGTTAGGTTACACTTACACCAGCCCATTCCGTAATCCCTTCAAGACTGCAAGAGCGGCATGGTACTTTCCTGAAGCGAGGAAGTTGTTTATCATCTGCAATGTTGCCGCAGACGCCATTTTGACCAATATAAGTCATGTGACCAACCATGCTATATGCCTGACTACGCAGAAGAGTTCCGATTGTGTATGTATAGATGTCGCCACTATCTGATTCACACCATCTGGGAGAGCCAGTGATCATATAATGCATCATACAACTGTACACATGATTTTATATTCTCCAATGATATTAGAAAATACAGCAATGAAAAGATAAATATCGTTGATCATGGATATGTGCACCTATATTTGTGGAACTTGTAATATCGAATTTAAAAATATTTTCTCACAATCAATGTCTCTTTTTCATCGCAGAGCAACAGAAAGAGGAAAAGGTAAAACATGATAATTAACACAAATAAAATTGCGAGACATAGTGATAGTATTTTTAAGATATTGAATTTCAAGACTAGTGTTGATGAAATGATCTATTAAGGAAAATAATTATACATCTGCACAACTTTTAATGACGGGTTACACAAATACATATTACATTTTTTTCCTGGACCGGATGTCACTCACTTGCTTCTTTTTATAATGTATTGCAGAAGTTTAGTTTCTACCAAAGCGCTTCGATACAGCCCTGCAATCCCAAGAATACCAACTGTATTAAGTGCATATCATGGGCTTGTTCTACTCTCTTGATGCTGTACGCATACAGGACTACCTAAATGGCTAAGGGGCATGCCAAAGAATTTAAAGTGCCATTTCTTTTTTTGTAAAATTGCCCGAAAAGGGATACGCCAATATCTCAAAAGTTTTCATTTTCCATCCAACATGTGCAGTTGCAGTTGCCTATCAAAGTTAAGTTATGGTTCATATACGAAGATACACACACACACATATTATATATATATATATATATATATATATATATATATATATATATATATATATATATATATATATATATATATATATATATATATATATATATATATATATATATATATATATATATTTATATATATATCATATATATATATATATATATATATATATATATATATATATATATATATATATATATATATGTATATATATATATATATATATATATATATATACATATATATATATATATATATATATATATATATATATATATATATATATATATATATATATATATATATATATATATATATATATTGTATGTATATATGTGTATGTATGTATGTATGTTTATATGTATGTATGTATGTATGTTTGTATGTATGTATGAATGTATATATATATATATATATATATATATATATATATATATATATATATATATATATATATATATATATATATATATATATATATATATATATATATATATATATATATATATATATATATGCATGTGCATGTCTACGATTTTGACACCTCTCCATGGACAAGTGCCACCAAGTTTGCTGGGCTTGGCCGTCCCTGACCTCACAACTGAACGTAGCTTTGATTCGCAAGCTACGTGGGTCATTGGTGTGCTAGGCTTATCTTTTTGACATGTTATCAAAGGTGTTCTGCAACCAGGCACTGTCAGGCGACCGGTCGACTGGTGAAGGGATTAAATGTATTTGATGCGCAAACAGTGAATAAGTTTGCTATTACTTGAACTTTGGATGTATTGTGCCCTTTCAAGGCAGGTATATATCATCCCTCGAATGAATGCTAATTTTCTTATAGTCCAATTCCAATATTTGAAAAGGAAGTCAGGATGACTTGCATGTATAGCGTTTTTGGCTTGCCATGGAGGGCATGATCATTTTCTTATTGGCCTACTACCACGTGTCCAAATGTGTTTTTATTGATTTTGTTCAAGATATCTTTAAATTCATATCAAACGTGTAATGGAATTTATCAGATAAGTGCTGTCATCTATTGGATATGAGGGGAAGTATCATACAACAACACTACAGCAGTGCTCTAAAGTAAACGTTTCTGTTATATTCGGTTTTCAAAATTACTACATACACTGGACCTTAAATCTATGGAAGACGTGTGGGTTGACGTTCCTGTACTTTCTAACTATCCAACTAAACACCCATTCATTTAGTAGTAGCAAGAAATGTTCCCGGGATTCCCAAAATCAATTCACAAGAGATTTCAGCAACAACTGATTCATGAAAAGAGATCATTGCGTTTCGATGGATGATTTACTGATAGTTAATGGTCAACCTCATTATTTACACAGCTAAGAGTTAAGCTGGATATTTGCATGGTCCTGCACAATTATGAAGAAAACGATTCAATAAAGACCATTTATGTAAAGTTTTCTCAAGTTAAAGTTAAATATATAAATAGTTGCTTCTAAAGAATAGGTAAGATGGGAGTGTTTTAAGGGTGGCAATATCACAAACCGAGCCGAGACTGTGTCATCTTTATAGTTTATTTCAATTCAATGATAGGTATCATAATACACATTTACATAGTTCATGGTTAGCAACAAACAGCATGGTGAGTATGAAATTCATAACAGTAATGACATTTTTGAGATACAAGATGAAATTTGATACATGCACACAATGGGACCAGTCTTACTTGTTAATGATACAATTACCAAAATACTATATTTACAATATATATATATATATATATATATATATATATATATATATATACATATATATATATATATATATATATATATATATATATATATATATATATATATATATATATTTAGACACACACACACACACACACACCCATAACATAACTGTGGTAAAATCATAGCAAACCAATGTTGGTGACTTTACAATCTTAGTGTTAACGAAAAAGTAAACAGCAATACATTATCAGGTTGTATATATAAGATGGGGTTAGCTTAGATGAATACAAATTGTGTTTTAAATAAAACACAATTTGGAGTGACTGCATGGTAGTGAAATATACTACACTCATGATAGCGTTATGTGCAGTCGTATGATAACATGGAATCAATAGTAGTTAAACATACTTTACTAATATAACAGTCACTTGAAATCATTAACAACATGGGCTAAATTCAAAGTACCATGGGGTGAGTGATAAAAGTTAAATTAAAGTCATACACTTAAACGGATTTTTTTCCAGGTGACATGAAGTACATGATAGAAGTTACACATACTCTTCCAATAGCACAGTCACTTGAAGTAACATCAAGGAACTGATGAAATTAAACTTTACTTTCTCTCATATTGCAGTCATTTGACGTCTTATAACAGCATGGAATCAATTAGAGATAGTATGAAATGATTGATAGAAGTAAACTTTATTTCAATATAATTTAAATTTATTTTACTCATATTACATGGAATTGATTTCAGGTGATATGGGGTTAATGATAGAAGTAAAATATACTTTACTTATATTTCATTTAATATGACGTCTTTTCATGTGATATGGGGTGATTGATAGAAGTAAAGTATACTTGACTCATCTTACAATTTTGCTTGAGATCTTTTAACAGCATGTAATTAATTCCAGGTTACATAATTTGACTTAGAAAACTAGAATATACAAGAAACTCAATTGGATAGCCAACGTTATGACATATTGTCAAACATTGTTGGCTCACCCACCGTAGCTTTAACAATAGAAATGTATTACAGTCAACATTTATAATACTCTCCAAACATTAACCAGGCCTTCTAGACCCATATAGTAGTTTGGCTTTACATCCTCAACGACATATTCCCACAGTCCCTTGGCTTCTAAGTCTCTCATGTATTCGTCATAGTGCTTGTACTCTTCGACTTTCTTTCTTGTTTCTTCTCTGAAGGCATTGACAATTACTCCACCTGGTAAAAAATAAATAAGAATTTATAGCATTTTTAGACAGGATAATGATTATATCTTAAACACACTAGTGTTATCCTACTTTTCATTTTTTAGTACTTTTTAAGTAATATCCTGATCTCATTTAGACAATATTATTATACATACATTTACATCCACACACACACACACACGTGTATATATATATATATATATATATATATATATATATATATATATATATATATATATATATATATATATATATATATATATATATATATATATATATATATATATATGTGTGTGTGTGTGTGTGTGTGTGTGTGTGTGTGTGTGTGTGTGTGTTATGAATTCAGTCTTACACTGACAAAAACATTTCTTCCATATTTCATTCTATCTCCGATTATATGCACAACGTGCCTTAATCAAAAAGTTATCTACAAATGTTTGAGGTAATATTCGTCCTCACTTACCTGGCTTAACAACTCTGATATATTCGAGGAAAGCGTCAAGTTTGATATGACCTTTTGCAAGACCACCAGCCATGACTGCACAATCATATGTGTCTGAAAGATTAACATAGGTTTTAGATATATCTATAGAAAAAGACGTGCCAATACTAGTAATTCAAGAATACCCAAGTCTGAATATAATCTTTAATATAATGTTGAACAGCATTCCAAATAACTTTCACACTTTATTCAAGTAAGTTACAAGAGAAATGATAACCGAAAGATATTAATAAAATCAGTTATAGAGAATGTTTCAGATAATAATTCATATTACAGCTTTGCTTATTTGACCATACCTTGTTGCAATTGATAGTGTCATCTGGGTTAATAAAATTAACCTAGATAAATAGCAGTATTTCACAACTTGTCTAAGAGAAATACCGGTAATTTGTTTGCAGGAGGTACTGAACATTTCCCTCAAATATACTTTCTGTTTGTTACCTAGTTATTGATAAAATAAACAGGTAGGCCTTTAAGTGATGCCTATCTTTAAAGTTAATGGTAAAAGTCTATACGTACTGTCTGCCATGGGGAGTTTGTGGCCATCGCCAACGAAGCAGCAGTATGTTTTCTGGTAGACCTTCTTCAGTGCTGCTTTATCCAGCATGTTCTGGCTGCCATCGAAGCCTTCAATGACCCCAGTGAAGCCATGCCTGGCCCGGAGGAACTCTGCCACGATGCCCGAGCCAGCAGCACAATCCAGAACCTTGGCATCCTTGGCCACGCCTGAGTTGGCAAGATATTCAGCAGCCCAGTGGGGTCCCATGAGTTCTACAGTGTGGCTTCCCTGCATCAGAAAAGAAACATGTGAACCAATTTGACAAAACAATTTGCACTGGAGGTTTTGGTTGAGGGAGGACAGCAAAGCTGTCATGAATGAAATAATAAGAACTAAATGAAAATTTAAAAAAATAAAATAAAAAGAACTAAATGGAATAAAATTCCATTGAAATAAAATAACTAGATGACACAGAATTTCATTGAAATGAAAGAACTAAAGGAAATGAAATTCCATTTGTTAGAATAATCAGGAATGAATAAGACAATTGTTTTTACATAAACTTCAACAGGTCATATCGCATTAATATTGGAAACTACGAACCAGGTAGAACTTCTTTCAGTTGCAGAAGCAACATAGACAATACTTCATAATGATGCACATGTATATAGCGACAAAGTCAACACGCTAATGGGGAATTGAAATGATTAATCCCAAAGAATATTCACAGGTATAACTAGGTCATTGAACAGGTCTGACCAGACAATAAGTGTCGATTTGGCAAATACATAATTATCTAGATGAAAAAGCAATATCTTGGCAAGTAGAATAATTTTAGCTCTGATGCAGGGTACGTAAGTCCAGGACAAAACATACTGAGTTGGAGACTTATCAAAAATACACGTGGAGTATGCAACATTTTAGAAGAGATCAGATTGCTGGTGTGCGATTATGGACAACCTGATGTATTGGTGCGTTTTCCTCTGCATGTATAGGAGGTTCATATATACCTTATCATAGATATGAGCAACTCTGTCATAGAAGTTGGACAACTCAGTCTTTTCCATCCGCCGTGTCTGTGCATCAAGGAAGACCTTTTGGAAGAGATCATCCTTCTCAGACTTGGCAGGTGCTGCTTGTCCTGTACTGGTCATCTTGGCTGCTGGAAATATAAATGGATGAATGAATGAATACTAGTATATGGATGAATGAATGAATGGGTGAATAAATACATGCATGAATTAAAGCATGAATGAATAAATAAATGAAGAAATAAATACATGAGTGAATTAATAAATGCAAGAATAATTGCATGAATGAATGCATGGGTAAATGAATGAATAAACGAAGGAGGGTTTGAATTAAGGCACATTGTCACACATGAACCATTTAGTGTCATAGCATTTTATCACAAAGCGGACTTTGTTGGAGAAAAATGATAAAGCAATAATTACAATATATAGGTGAACAAAGTAAAAGAGGGAGAGTAATAGCAGAGGATTGAGATACAATGAGGACCAAGGAATATTTTAGATGTATGGTAACCATAGCGAGATCTATTTACACCAAATGAAATAACTGACCAAACGAACAGTCAACCACAAATGTAATAAGAAAAACATCAAATGGAATATTACATTGGGGGAATCCTTTACATTTTTGGTTGTTATTACATTTGATGTAGTTACTGGGTATCCATTACATTTACTTTTTTCATTGGGAACTGTTAAAGTGTATTGCAAAGGTTAAGTGTACTTAAGAATATCATCAGTGTTCTTTTTGTACGTGTAATGGGGATTTTCCTTGAATTGTGTGTACATTCACCTTGAAAATCCATGACATTGATATCTTTCACATGTGATGAGTCCAATGTCTGACACTTAAGGGGATGGAAAATATTTGGATATGTCTTTCAAAGGAGGACGAAGTTCAAGAGCTTTTACATGTTGTCTGCAATGTAGTCACGTGATTTGTAAACTTGCAAGTTTTTGTTTGAAATGGAATTGGCACACTCATTATGCTAAAACAGCATTCACATCTTGTTATAGCTTTACTTCCATCAACTTTTCCTAATTTATCCAATCACACATTTCTGCGTTCGGAATCATCTTCATTAGCAGAATTCTATCGAGAACATTGCGCTCAGAATAAGCCTGATCCCGATCTAGCCCATAAGCCATGTGCTTGAGTGTGATTTATATTACCCTGTGGTATGGACTACATGTCTTTATAACAGAGTTATTCCTATACAAGGGGTGGTTTCACACAGCATGTATGCCTAATTTTCAATATCAGAGAGACAGAATCCTCATTTCTGTCATTACCTGTAAATTAACTAAACCTTTAATTATAAGACAGAGGTATAATTGTAGGTGATACAAAAAGATCAGAGCTGGTTATTTCATGTGAAGCAGTCATCCCCTTTGATCTAGATATTGATTCAGATGGCTTAATGGAGGATGGACAGGCAGCTATAAGATAAAAGCTGAACAGCAGCTTTCTTTAATCTGGTCGTTTTCTTGATTTGGGTGTTTTACCACGAGGGTAAGCAGGCAGTGGATCTGGGATTTGCTCAGTAGGCCTATTATCACCAACACAATGCAAGGGCGTCAATGTATATACAGGCTGGGAATCGTGTAGTCAAAGGAAGTGGGAGAGGAACATATTTTATATGTGTAATAATAATAATAATAATAATAATAATAATAATAATAATAATGATAATAATAATAATTATTATTATTATTATTATTATTATTATTATTATTCTTATTATTATTATTATTATTATTATTATTATTATTATTATTATTATCATTATTATTATTATTTTATTGTTATTATTGTTAGTAGTAGTAGTAGTAGTAGTAGTAGTAGTAGTAGTAGTAGTAGTAGTAGTAGCAGTAGTAGTAGGAGTAGTAGTAGTAGTAGTAGTCAGGGATATCACTACTAACGGCCCTCTTCTTCCTACAAGATCAATGGCTGTTAGTTAGCCTACTATGCGCTACTGAACATAACCTTCCTTTGGCATGTCGGGGATTACCTCATCTTAACCCAAGTCCTTTTTTTAAAGGTATCAGTTATGCCTGTTAAAGGTGTGGATGGCAGGCTTGTGATATGGCTCAAATCATCCCATTTAACCCTTGCAGCACTTGGATTTCAACCCCTCTACATGGATTCAATTTTTTTAAATAAAATGAAACTACCTAAAGTTAATCTTCCCTTTGCAATCATCTCACCACATAGTACAATCCTGGAAGTTGTTTTCTTTATTAGCCCACGGCATGATCAAGTTTGTTGTGAATAAATATTAACAATAGTAATAGTAGTAGAAGTAGAAACTATCACTATTGATACAGATGGCCTTCTAATCATAAGACAACGGTCGCCACGAGTCTTCTGAAGAGCTAAATGGCCATGGATGCTTGTAAGCCTACTCTGCGCTAGAATATATCAGCTATACCTGTTGAAGTTGTGGTTGGCAAGTTGCCAATTACATAAGATAAACCAATAGTTTACCCCCCTCTCTCTCTCTCTCTCTCTCTCTCTCTCTCTCTCTCTCTCTCTCTCTCTCTCTCTCCTCTAGTCATAATGCTATGCTAAGTGAAAGTTTTTTTTTTACTCAGATGAGTTAGTCTTTTGTATTCTCTATTTGCTTCTTATCTATTTATCTTATAAGTAGTATGTCGTGAGATATAGTAGCCAAGTACGCTAACGCCTTTTTATTTCGTTTTATATCCTGTTTCTTTATGATTTTGTATTTGCACATACAGTCAACAAACAAACAAATACAAAAAGAAGATTGGCAAGCGTAGGACAGGAAGGATGATGGTGACCCAAATTACATTTCATTTTATTCGAGGTTGCAGATACATGATGGTTAGCCATAAAAAACTGAATGCTAACGCTGTATGAAAATGAAATAATGCATTAGGATATAATAGATACGTTTCTTCTATGAAATACATGTGACAAAATACATGTCAATGTAATCTGTACGTATACATAATGATAACATAGGTACTGCGATTTTCAGGGATGTTTTTCGTGTTGATTCATATGGATGCATACATCACACAAGTACTGTGACCCCTTACTTTCAATGCAAGTAAACTATATAAGCTAATAAACATTAAGTAAGAAAATTGATATAGAATCACATGAGGCTGACCCACATACTTTCAATACCAGAAAGGAATGGCACTTTATATGATTCGTATAAATTACCGTAATATTGAGAAATTGTGCCTACCTTAAACTTTACACTTATGGATGCTGGGAATCTCACTCGAACTTTCCAGGTGTGCGGAAAAACTAACCTGGGACTTTCCTTATATAGGCACTACATCTAGGGCATGCATAATTTCCATAGGTCCCTGGTCACAATGCCAACAACCTGGATAGAAAGGGGGGGGGGGGGGGGGGGGTAACTCACACGTGAATTGATGGCGTGCTTATTTTCCAATGAAGGTCCCCTTGCGTACGAACTATAGGAACGAATTTTCTGATGTGAGGTGTATTATATTTTTAGCCTTTAGGAATGAGTCTCGGATATCCTAATCAGAGAAGTACAAGGTGACCTTGCTTTCATTGAAAATAAACTATGTCAAATGTATACTAACCTATACGACATTCTGGCTGGACTAGTAGAGAATACTTTATAAGAGGAGAAGGTTCTCATATGCACATTTAAAGCAAATGTTCAGAACAGGAGTGAAATACGAACGTTTTACGAATATGACATCCATGTGGGATGTATACACCCCACAGGGATGTCATATTTGTTTTATCACGCCGAACAAAATACACAGCACAAAATGGGTAAAAATTACAAACCCCAGAGATTTTGAATAAATACTCGTCATATACCTTGTTGTATTAGTTTCACCGGTAGGTCACTCGGCAAACTCCATGGGTGTTCGCGGGTATTCGGGCTACCGTGTGCTAATCAATCAACACACGCTGTTGCTGTGTGCTAATCAATTAGCACACACAGTCGCTGTGTGCTAATCAATCAACACACGCTGTTGCTGTGTGTTATTTAATTGAATAACAACCGCTGTTTAGGACTACAGCCTGTCGCTATTAAGGAGTGAGTATAGCATGACGATTTATATAATCTATGGCCCTTGACCAACCAGAATCTAGAATCTTCACGTGAGTTATAATAATAAATAATGTGTCCTACTGTTTTACTAGAACTCTGAACTAGAGTGCTTCGAAATATTTGACCTGCCAGTTTGATACAACAAATGCATTAATTTACATATTCAGAAATATATATATATATTGTTATTTGGCATATGTCGGCTCTTAAGGTATACTAGTATCGTATCGTATCGTCGTATCGTATACCTATTGACTGTATTTGACAAATTATAACTGAACATAGAATACAAACGAAAGAACTGAACATAAATGGATAACTCAGAAGTGAGATGTTCCATCTGCACAGGAAACAAAAAAAGCTAACCTCCGAGACAAATATGAAAGAAAAAGAAAAGACGTTAAATTCTTCTTTAGTAATAGGGATAAACCGATTTAAATCACCCTGTGTCAGGTGCATGTAGAATGACATACGACATACGTATACAGTGGAACCTGTCTACATTGAACACTCACGGGAAATGAAAAAGTGTTCAATGTACGCAGGTGTTCAATGTATCCAGGTTCTGAGTATTTGGAGGTCGGGTGAAATTGAAACATAATCAAGGGTAATTAGAGAAATATGATAATTATATTGCAAAATCTACTATTTCTTTATCCCACTTTCTTCATATAATTAAAAACTTCACATGTTAAGGAATTGAAAAATATTACTTAACAAAACATTTAAACTTTTATATCTCATTTGACCTCATTTTCAGTGAAAAGTTTTTAAAAAGTTCAGAATGTTCAAAGTAGACAGGTTAAATGTGGCCTGCGGGAAAGAAAATGGTGTTCAAAGTTCAAGATAGACAGGTGTTCAATGTATCCAGGTAGCCTCCCATTGATTTTCAATGGTAGTGTGCCGGGACATGAAAAATTGTTCAATGTACGCAGGTGTTCAATGTACAGAGGTGTTCAATTTGACAGGTTCCACTGTAATTATCTGATAACCTTCGCAACCTTGAGGGTCATGCATTACTAAACTTTACTGTATAACAATAAGCTATAAATAAGGTAGGGAATGTGCACCGGCGCAGACGATGGGTAACTGCAGGTATTGCCTTTAGATAGAAATGCCTTCTAGATCTCTTAGATAAGGATTGTTATTTTGGGTAGTGAACATTGGTTTGATATTCAACCAACCGTGATGACTTCTTTGAAGGTTGCAGTTGCACAGACTAAGGTATACCGGTCGACTGTTCGCAATGGTTAGGGAAATAGGTTGGCCCTCATTGCACAAAGCCATGGGTCTACAAGTGGTTTAGGTTAAACCACAGAATAACTCATTCAACCCACTGTTAACCCTTCCAATGCTGAGGCTACTTTTCTCAAAAGCACAAGAATGCAACGATTTTTGAAAAACATCTAAACCCTGTTGGTCATGTTGGTATTCATTGGAAAGCTTTCGCTGAGTGCTCTCAGATGAGTATCCATGTGCCATGGTTTCAGTCTTTTCATTTTTTTTTCATCATTTTGTATTGGTCAAATAAGCCACCAGCAGTATAAGGGTTAAGGTTCATAAATGCGGTTTAAAGCAAGACGGTGGTTAAACGTTGTCCTAGCTAGGCACAGAGGACGGACTGCATGAAGATGGTTTAGTCTAAACGGTGGGGTAAAAATGATTAGCACCCAAATCAGCCCAAATCAACAGATCAAGAGGTAGGTTTAGTGGGAAGTTTTTGTCTCGCTCAAAATGGTACAGCCGTTGCAACCATTATGGACGAGAAATAGCATACAGCTTTTATTTTTTGAATCTCATTTTTATTTTTGTTATTTTTCTATCAAAACATATTTCCCGTGCACTCCAAATTTATTTCACCAACAATGATAATAAGATGCAATTTTGTCATTGATAAATGTTGACTCCTTGAGTACACAATTAAAGCGCAGAATATAATGAAATGGTAATACCCTCTTATTGCAATCCTTCAAGTCATAACTTAACAGTATTCGTATCCATTGTATCCGCAGAAAAAAGAATAAATAGAGATCTACGCAAACATTTCAAAAATTACAGCACGTTTCATAGATATAAAAGTAGAAATAATAAGTGGGTTGTTTTACATATCTTGGTCATGGAATGGAGGTACACACTTCCTTTATTAACATCTCCCGTCACCATCTTTCTAAAACGTTGCATGAAGGGTCCTTTTAGTAAGCCTTTAATTCAAATCGTTTAAAAAAGGAGCGTCCCTATACTAAATTTTGAGTAAACTGGCACCACCTACAGGGTGTTTTTGTAACGATTTGATTACGATATATTGTATCTCAACCTACAAAGGAATGTTAATACAACGTTATAAATGTAACGAAATCATGAACCAATTACTTATGAATGTCTACTAGCTTGGTAGATCAATACAAAATGAAAGAGGTACCTGTTAAATTTTAAAAAGATTTACAAGTGCAGAAAGCAATATTTTTCATTTCGTCGTCACTTAAAATGTTTTGGAAAAACTCTAACGTAATATTTCGCAAATTCTCTTAAAATAGTCCCTATGTTATGCGCATCAAAATAGATTAAACATGCGAGTATCCTAGCTCTTTCGTCATAAAGGAAGTTATCTATAACAAAAATATCTAAATTTTGGGCCTAAACGTAAAGTGCCGTGGTACAAAAAATGACAACATTCAGAACAAAGGTACAATTTCACATAACAAACATATTTTGGACACAGTTGTATATAACGCCATTTCATATATTCAATATGGTGCAGTTTAAGGGCAAGTTTATGGGTCAATCTCAAACCGCGATTTCGATTTGAAAGGAATCACTGCAAAACGCCTAAAACGAACAAAAGACAATTTTTAAATTACACATTTCGCTTATGATCGACCCACATGGCTATTCTTATTATTGTGATGCAAAGTACAATGCCGACATTTAATTCCTGCACTAAATGTGTGGGCAGCCCGGGCATGATACACGGCAGCACACCCGATTGCCACCCAGTTGCCTGGGCATGGATGACCTCACAACTGAACGTAGCTTTGCTTCGCAAGCTAACGTGGGTCATTGTTGTGCTTGGCTTATTTTTGACATGTTATCCATGGGTGTTTGCACAGCCATCACTCGTAGAAGCACGGTCGACTGGTGCAGAAATAAAATGTCTGTACTGTAGGATAGGGTTCTAAACTACAGGGCAGGTTCCTAGAGAAGTTTTTAGTTTCCCCACTAGCCACCAGGGGCCGTATTCAAATGTTATACCTTATGAAGAGTAACATTTGGCCAACCGTAGGCTATAGGTGTGAGCATTGCTATCTATATCATTTATAAGGTAAAATAGAATAAACCAAATAAATAAACCAGTCGTCGAGCATAGTGTACTTATCCAATGATTTGGTTAGATTTCATATGTTTTATTCAGCACAACTAGGCTAAAGTCGTCCAATACTCTCAGAAAAAAATGTTATGTGAGTACCCCCCTACTACCAAGTTTCCAACCCAGATACTGGAACAGTAAGGAAACATGGTGACGTCACCATCGTATCGGAGATTTTATGGCTTTTGAGAGTCTCCTTCGTCCCTTCACATTGTAGTTTTTTGCAAACAAAATAGAAACAGTAAAACGACTTTAACCTCCACAAGCACAGATTAAAAAGATCATTTGATGATACCCTGACCTTTTAGAAATAGTAGGTCGACGGAGAGTGATAGGAAAAATACTTAGGTAATAAATAAATCCTGTTCTGTTCCAATATATATTATACAAATATGACATCCCTGTGGGTTTGCCAACATGATTGACTATCATGTTGGCAAACCCACAGGGATGTCATATTTGTTTTATTATACCGAACAACCCCCCTCACCCCCGGGCACCTAAAATCCATGACAAGTTGAAACTTACAAACTCACTTGGGCAGTGCAATATCGAAGCAGCAGGTTTACCGTGCTGACCATGCTGGGATTTCCTATTTGTTTTATCATACCAAACCACGTATGATCTCAACTGGGTTGGGATTTTACTATTTTCTCTAAATTAAAGCACTCGTTATTTTCTTTATCGTTGTTCTCAACACTAACATAATTCCATTGTTGAAGGCGTCATTCTGCTCAGGCCTTTTCACATTTTTCACATCGCCACGCGTGGGGATCTTGAAAGCATCACGTCCTCAACAATATAGGGAATCATGAAACGGCACCTTGGCAACGGGTGCTAATGCGTCGTCTCCTTGACAGCGGGTGCTAATACGTTGAATGGTGACCGCTGTCAAGGAACCTACAGAGACACAGGTTGCTAACAGTCTTGACACATGGCTCTCATCCAATAGGATAAGAATATTCTCACGTGAGGTATAATATTATACAAATATGACATCCCTGTGGGCTTGCTAACATGATTGTCTACCCCGAGTGAGCATTGTCACCCGAGGGCGTAGCCCGAGTGTGACAATGCTCACGAGGGGTAGACTATCATGTTAGCAACCCACAGGGATGTCATAATTGTTTTATTATACCGAACAACACCCCCCCCCCCCCTCACCCCCGGGCACCCAAAATCCATGACAAGTTGAAACTTACAAAACTCACTTTGGCAGTGTAATTTCGGAGCAGCAGGTTTACCGTGCTGACCAATGCATGTTGGGATATACTACATGTATTTGATTTATCCTTCCTGAACAACCTCATCTCAACTGGGTTGAGATTTTACTTTTCCCCTGAATTGAGACACTCGCGCATGTTGTTCTCAACAATAAGATAATTTCATTGTTGACGGCGGCATTCTGCTGAGGCCTTGAAATACTTTCGCCACGCGCGGGGATCTTGAAAGCATGACGTACTCAACAATATAGGGAATCATGAAACGGCACCTTCACAACGGGTGCTAATACGTCGTCTCCTTGACAGCGGGTGCTAATACGTCGAATGGTGACCGCTGTCAAGGAACCTACAGAGACACAGGTTGCTAACAGCTTTGACACATGGCTCTCGTCCAATGGGATGAGAGTATTTTCACGTGAGGTATAATAAATATATATATATATGGGTGTGTGTATGTCTATGTGTATATACAAGAACTTACCCATGTCACTGATAGTGTGGCGTGTTATAGGAAGGCTCTGTATCTTACGCTAATATTGATACTTTACTTAAGTCAAGAGCTCATGCCAAATGCTAGGGACTTCCTCATAAATCAAGCTATGATTTATTAGGCAGCAACTAAAAGAGATAATATCACTCCTAGGAAGAAGGGCAACTAACAGGGCACAACAGCAAGCAATCTTTAAATACATATTTGCTACTTGTAATCGTAAGCTCAAGTTAACGTTAAGAGTGTAAAGATTTATCACAAGCAATCGTAATTGATAGATGGTTTATACTTTTGGTTATTTATTATATTTTTCACATATAAATGTCATTGTCATTGTTCTGTCAACTAGTTATCATGATGTTATCATATAAACATAAATATATATATATATATAAATATATATATATATATATATATATATATATATATATATATATATATATATATATATATATATATATATATATATATATATATATACATGTATATATATATATATATATATATATATATATATATACATGTATATATATATCTGCCTTGAATTGACAGGTAGTCTCTCGCAAGCATTTACTGTGCATGAGCAGGCGCAGTTCTCATGCATCTGCCTTTTGCAATAATTACAGTCGTGAATAACCTCCGATCGGTTTGGACCCCTGGATGTCACCTGTTCAATCCATTTGTGGCTCGAGCCCTCCTTGAGGAATGTCGTCTATACGAGTTACACTTTTGCCAATAACTTTGTAATGAAGCATTGATTTTGCAAACTATTTGAAGGAGAGTAGTTTATAGAGATTTGACGAACAGCTATCCTTCAAATATTTCCTAAATTTCGCTTTTCTGAGAGATTTATCACCATTATATAGTTGGGCGGTTTTGGCTGCTACCTGCATAAATAGGTTAAGCACATCCATCATAGCTGTCAGGGAAAATACCTGGAAGGTACTGTACGCGTGACACTGTATACCAGATTCCTCTTGACCCATTATAAGACACACATACATCATGAGTTTCCTCGGGAGTCTTGACTGTTGCTCGCATCTTTATTGCTGACCCAATAACACCTATTAATGAAGGAAGGTTAATCGAAGCAAGGCACTCATAGTTTTGAATTAAACATTTCCCAACAATGTAGAGCCCGTGTTCATTTCCCGTCCGCGGCAAGTGAGAAAGTTGACATTGGCTTCTTTGGGTTAGGCGGTGGTTTTCGAAGGGTTCTCCGGTTTCCTCCACCAGTAACAACTGACTAGTCACGACTTAGCCGTACTGTGGCAGGAAAAGTGACGATAATCAAGGCTCTATAGTTCATCTACCGTATGAGGTAAATGGCAAACTCATGCATGTGTTCTAGCTATGTAAGGTTTATACCGCTCAGCTTTCAAGGCAGGCCTACCACGGCATGTGAGGAGGTTGCCAGTGTCTTGTGGTAAGTTTGTTTTCCCGGTTATTAATAGTTTCCCTCGACATTTACCACTAGCCAGTCACAATCCAGCCTCTATAGGGCACGAAATTCCAAATTTATCCGAGATAAACTGAAATGGCATGCATTTGCCAGTGACACTAATCGTTTTCCAGAGAAAAAAACCACTCACATTTATCTTGGACTTGTAGAAACTGCCATTCGAAACTATTATTATCAAACCTGTTGAAAAGGGTATGTAACTCTTTGATGATATTCAAGGTAATTTTATGTTAGCACCAAACATTCTAGGTGGCCATAGTGGTCCATTTAGTTTACACTTATCTCACCAGGATTCAGT
>OZ012700.1:21950082-21980082 GCA_963942565.1 Maea johnstoni
TTATAAGCCTTAGATAAAGATAATACACATGCTCTGTCATTTCTTTTTCGCCAACTAATAGTCCTGATTATCTACAAAAGGTGGCGCTGTGGAAGGTTTTCTCTCATACCAACAGTATTCTTGACGCCATCTATTGATTGCTTATCAAACCATATATCACAAATAACCATACCTATTTGTCTTAAGTCTTTAGTTTTCACGAGATTATGGGTGTTCTACTGTATCACTAGTCATTTCAGTTCTGTTGATTACTCTTCCTACGAGAGAAGTTACATACCTACTATTTCTTTAGATTTCTCTGTAAGGCACTTACTGCGTGACCATATTTGAACTATGCCTAATGTAGTGAAGCGGTTGGTATACACACTGTAATCCATTCCGGACCCGTCCAATGATGAACGATTAAGGTATGATATTCGATCGTTTTTCAATCTTAAACATATTGAAAAATCTTCTTGAATTCAAGGCGTTGTAATTTCTAACCACATTCCCCGTGAACAATATCTTTCCAACTGAAGAATCATTCCCCTGCTGACCTGTCATTGAAGGGCAAGTTTCTTAGGTTCCGTTTATCCCCCAGATTTTTAACAAGAGGAATATTTGAAAAGTTCATAAAACACTCTACAAATACATGTAAACCGGGAACTGGCGGGTTTAAGCATGGACAAGATATTAAGTTTGATGTTTAAGTGCCATTTTTTTATGTGAATCCACGAAGAAAACGATATAAGGAAAATGTGAGGAAAATATTATGTACCACAACAGTTCCCTCACAGTAGATAAGATATGAGGGTTAAAAACCTATAAAATGCATCACAGTATTCAAATGGAGCTTATAGGCGGGTGGCCATGTCAGAATTATACTTTTGATGGCGTTTTCCGTTACAAGTCGTCATCCATGCTTATTCAACTCTACATAGGGTGAGCTTTAGTGTATGGGTGGATGACACGTCTGATTTCGCTACATAAGTGAATTTTGGGGCATGTTTTGGCGGATTTCCTTCTAGAAAATTCATTTTTTCGGGATAGAAACTCAAAACTTTCTACAAATGTGTTCAAGAGAATGCTTTGCGTTAGCGTGACTTCAATGGACCCCCGCTGTGAGTGATTTTGGGGGAAATATCATCAAAATTGAGTGATTTTTCTAATTTCCCACAAGTTGAATGTCATCCTGTGGACTATTCCAAACTCTCAACTAAATAGTTTTGGTTTAGAAAATAAACTACCCAAGAAGGTGTACATGCAGAAAGTGAGTTATGCTTAAATATTTTCATGATATGCTTCGTTTTGGGGCATTTTACAGAAAAAATGGCATAACACAGGTGGTTTTAGGGATTTGCTTCTGGAAGGTGCAATTTTCATAGTAGGAATTCAATACTTGCCATACTAGTATATGATTCTTATAAGGATGTCTATGATAATCAAAAACATTTCTACTGCTCTTTTATGGATTTGGCCACCCGCCTATTATTTCAACATTGTAGACCGGTGAGCACCATACATCAAGAATGTGGAATAAGGATCAATGTGCATAGAGAGGTATACCAGATATGTGCTTTCCACATTTTCAAGTACGTTATATAGTATCTTAGACTACATACTTTGGAACAAAATCGAAATCGAAAACGAAATGAAATGCCCTACCCTCACTATTATCCATACCCATTAATATGCTAAATATCAAGCAAATTCCTGAACTTTAAATACCCAAAATGCAACCATGCTTTTGTGAAGGTCAAAGAAGGGTCAAAAGCGTTCAGGGACATGTGACGTTTTAGTCTGTCTCTGATTCTTATTGACGACCTAAACAATTAGAATAAGTCTTATAATGCGGAAAAGGGTACAGGCTTTAAAAAAGTTAAAATAATAAAATTGCCATAACGGGAGGAAGAAATTTGTTTTATGTTCTCAGCTCTTACTGATATGGTGACGAGATCAGAAACCTGGAACCGGGAAGAAATTCCATTCTCTTCACGAATGATTTCAAGGGGTCGTTCAGTTGCAGAATTACCATAGACAGCCCTCCACAGCGCCAGATATTTATATAGCGACCAGGCCAACCCGCTTATTGGGATCCAGCGGAGACTAAAAACTGCGAACTCACGTTTTGGAGACAGCCATCGTAACCACAAGGACACAGCAGATTCCTAAAATGGTTACTCTTTTGGGACCTTGTGGGTCGACCTAAAAAGTGCTTTTTGTTTTGAAGGGTCAATTTTCAGACCATTGGATATCTCTCAGCTACTATGAGTAGTAGACTAACTTCATAAGTGGCATAGCATGTACATATTTTTTTTGCAAAATTTGAGCACCCACTTAAAAAGTATAAGTAGTATTTGTAGTAGTAGTAGTAGTAGTAGTAGTAGTAGTAGTAGTAGTAGAAGTTGCTTAGGCCACAGTTGCAGTTATTGTATTAAAGCGACATCAAGTATAGACCCAGTTCCAATAGTGGCTATCATAAAATGCGAGTTCATTGTTCAATTTCTTGTTTTAATTTATTTGAAAACAGTTTTGATTTCATATTGACATTTATATATAGAAGATTCAGGATACAGGCTTGTTGTAACTAGTAGTAGTAGTAGTAGTAGTAGTAGTAGTAGTAGTAGTAGTAGTAGTAGTAGTAGTAGTAGTAGTAGTAGTAGAAGAAGAAGTAGCTGCTTAAGCCACAGCTGCAGTTAATGCAGTGAGGCAGCACCTATTATAGATCCAGTTCCGATAGTAGCGATGATAATATGCGAGTTCATTGCTCGTGTATTTTCTATTTAGAATTTACCACATGTATGTATAAATGTGTGTCTATTTCTTGCTGTATTCCTATCCGGAAAATATTCTATATGATGTATTATGTATATTTTATATCTCAGAAATAGTCAATAAATACTTACCTAATTCTTTATTTTATTCTATGTAAATGTAATTCTTATTTCAACATTTGTATATTGAGATCTTTATTAAATAATTTATGAGGATACATGCTTGTAGTTTGACGCTGAGAATAATTTCCATCTATTAATTAGAACCATGTACTTCAATTTAGTGTCTTCCTCTAGTGTGTTAAATTTAGTGTCTTCCTCTAGTGTGTTATTACTGTTTGAACTTTCTTCTACTCCGCTGCCTGAAGCAAGAAAAACAAATGAACTAAGAAAGAAAATTGAGGTTTCGGTTTCCTTTAGATATATAAAACGTACTTAATTTGCGTGGCATTATGATTACCCAAAAGTGTTTTGCCGATGAACAGTGAAAAATCATATTGACTATTCGTAAACCTTGACAAATCATCTAAAGCCTGTCATGTTGGTATTCATTGGATAGCCCCTGGTGAGTATTCTCAGATGAGTACCCATGTGCCAGGGTTTCAGTCATTTTCCTAGGTTAATTCAATTTTTGTATCTATACATATATATATATATATATATATATATATATATATATATATATATATATATATATATATATATATATATACATATATATATATATATATTTATAATATATAATATATATATATATATATATATATATATATATATATATATATTTATATATATATATATATATATATATATATATATATATATATATATATATATATATATATATATATATATATATATATATACATATATATATATATATATATATATATATATATATATATATATATAATTCTCAGCCAAGAAAAATTGTTCTCCGTATTCAAAATGTACCATATGCAGTCGTATAGATTTATTGTCAATTGTTTCTGAGTATTCTCAGATGAGTACCCATGTGCCAGGTTTTCAGTCATTTTCCTAGGTTTTTTCAATTTTTGTATCTATACATATATATATATATATATATATATATATATATATATATATATATATATATACATATATATATATATATATATATTTATATATATATATATATAATATATATATATATATATATATATATATATATATATATATATATATATATATATATATATATATATATATATATATATATATAATTCTCAGCCAAGAAAAATTGTTCTCCGTATTCAAAATGTACCATATGCAGTCGTATCGATTAATTGTCAATTGTTTCTGGGTGATTCATTTCTGCATTTGCATATAACTGCGTTTCTGACAGCGACCTTTACATTTATTACTTTTTTTGATTTGGAGCCTCGACATATTTTGATCCCCATTAAACTTCCTTGGCGACGTCTGGTCTGTTATTCACTGTAAACACATTTCCAATCAATCATTATCGATGTATGCTGTAAAGCGGCACGCCAAACTGCTCGGATTTGAATTATTGTTTTTGCAGATATGATTTAAAAGTTCTGTTACATTTACCAATCCGTCAAAGAATTTTGACACTCAGTTTGGATTTGAATGATTGCATTTGTTTCTACAGTTTGAAAGTTTTGTCCTCTGAAAAACTTCTGTAACGTTTAGTAAAAGCAATGTCCTGATCCAAATTGATTTTGTATTATACAGTACACGCAGTGAAATCTGCACACTTAAGAAACTGGATACTTTCAACGGTAGACTATCAATCTGCGGAGTCCTCAGGAAGGAGGCCAAGAAAACTTATAACCTTGGAATCCCCTACATAGGGTTAGGGTTAGGGCTAGTGTTAGGGTTAGGTAACCCTAACCCTTGATCTGATTCCTAACCGTAACCCCTCCCTGGGATTAGGGTTAGGTTTAGGGTTAGGAATCAGGTCCAGGGTTAGGCTTAGGGCTAATGTTAGAATTGGGTAACCCTTATCCTAACCCTGGACCTGATTCATAACCCTAACCCTTGGTAGGGCATTCCAAGTTTCCTCACAAGTCTGCTGTCGTCAGGGCGATCCCTTTTCACCATATGTTTTTGTTATGTGTACAGAGATCTTATATCATGTTATCCGGGAAAGGAGGGATATCCGCGGGATAGTTGTGCATGACGAGGAATTCAGAGTAGCAGAATATGGAGATGATACGACATTATTAGTAGAGGAAGACCTTGAGTCTATTACATGTATCATCCGTGTTTTAAAATGGTTCAAATCTATATCAGGTCTTGACATTTATAAGGGGAAAACGAAAGGCGTTAAGCTAGGCGCTTTAAGAGATAACAGCATACCCTGGCAGGGTAATTTGGTTTAAATTGGTCAGACATTTTTGAGATTTTGGGAATACATTATGACATGAATAAAGTAGAAGAAATTACTGAATTAAATACATTACGGAAAATGGGCGAAATGCAAAAACCTATTAGAATATGGAGCAAAAGGAATCTGACCCCTGATGGAAAAGTAACTATTATAAAGTCACTTTTAATTTCCAAAAAAACTCATACGCTGCTATCTCCTCCTAGCCCAAAAGTTAACTGTATTTATGATACCTTTGCCAGATTTCTCTGGTGCGGTAAACATCCTAAATGGAGGAAAGAAATCCTTGAAGGAGAATTCCATCATGGAGGCTTGAAGTTACATAATATCACTTTATTTGATAAAGCACTAAAATTGAGCTGGCTCAAAAGAAACCTCAGATCATCTGGCAAGTGGACAGTATTTCCAAACAATTTTGAGTTTTGGGATGTATTCACTTATGGCCCCGACTTCCTTCTAAAAATTATTGAGTTTATCAAATAAGTTTTGTCAGGATGTTATTAAAAGTCATTCCTTTTTTTGGTTAACGGATGCAGTCTTAGGACAAGACTTCATTAAAACACTCCTATATGGTTAAATCCAACTTTCTCAATCCAAATCAATAGAGAATGTTTAAATAAAGGTATCTCTACCATTGCAGATTTTCTAGGAACCATGAATGTCATAATGACTTTGGAAGAAATCATGAAAACACATAATGTAAAAATAAATTTCCTAGATTATAATTTTATTACCTCAAAAATTTAAAAATACATTGAATGGAAAGAGATGCCTTCATATGAGGAGAGTGCTCCAAGAAACAGTGCACTAAATGTTATACTCAACCTGAGCTCAAAAGGTGCATCAAAACTCTATAGCAGAATGAAAGATTCTTTCAGTCATGTCTTGAGCAATGCAGCTGACAGATGGAATAAACATATAGACACAGAAATTGGTAGTTTCAATTTAGGCCGATCATTCCATTATCATCCTTTATGATATAAAGACACCTATCTAAAATATATTCAGTTCTGCATGTTACACCACATATTTTATACAAATAACATGTTAATCAAGATGGGAATAAAAAAAATAAACTTATGCAGCTTTTGCTCCAGGGAAATAGACTCAGTTGAACACATGCTACTACAGTGTGAAATATCTCATGGACTGTGGCTTGATGTGGGGAACTGGATATCTGAACTAGGAATGGAAAATTATCATTTGTCTGATACTAGAATTATTCCTGGTGACTTGGAGAATGCCTCTTCTATTAACACAATTATTTTATTCACTAAAAAGGCTATTTACAATTCAATGAAGATGGAACAGAAACCAAATATCATTAATGTTAAGAATGATGTCAAGAGCTTTTATTTTCAAAAAGAATACAGATAGTATATCAGAGGCAAAGGTAAACTGTTTGACATTCAGTATGTATTATTGTCTAATATATATGCAAAAAAAATAATATGTATATTTATATACTACTGCATTTTATATTCATACCAATATTGAATATTTTCAAACCTATGTTTGTACCCTGTGTTGACATGTTGGAGGATGAAAATAAAAATAATTTGAAAATTAAAAAAATGTTTCCTTGACCTCCTCCCTGAGGACTGTGCAGATGTAGAGTCTACCACTTTGAACATTGAAATAAGTTGTGCGCCATTTCATAGTTTGGTATATCTCCAAATGGAACAACTTAAAAATTAAACACATGTTCAACGTCAAATTCTACTTGTCCACATGCTACTGGATAAACTCAAATGGTGTAAATTAGCATGGATTCTAGCTCTAAATTCGTCAAACCCTTTAATCATTATGGTTTCCTCAATAGGAACCCTCTTGAGGGGTCATTAACCAGTGTACATTATAAGCTAAATTGATAGTTGAAGTTGATTCTAGCAGCTAAACATAAAGTCCATACATGCCTGTTTGATTCAAGTATTTGAAGAGTAAACTATCATTTGGCTGTGCCTCAAAATCAGAACATATGCAGGTCTACCTTATTGGCAGATGCTTAGAGTTATAAGAAAGGTGAACAGTAATGAATGGCTCATAGCTTAAAAAGCTATAGTGGTCCATCATTTTAATGCAATTTAACTCACAGTAAGGAACACAGCCATGAATAGGGTTTTTCAGCAGAAGTACACACATGCAATTCAGCAGTGAAAAGAAAATCCTAAATATATACATTCATATATATATATATATATATATATATATATATATATATATATCCTAATATACATTTATTTGCATTTATATATATATATATATATATATATATATATATATATATATATATATATATATATATATATATATATATATATATATATATTTATATATATATATATATATATATATATATATATATACATATATATATATATGTATATATATATATATATATATATATATATATATATATATATATATATATATATATATATATATATATATATATATATATATATATACGTATATACGTTACTGTCAATAAATGTGTTAATGTGTTAGCTATAAAGTCTAAAATGTGCTTTTATCATAATATACTTTAGCAAAAGAGAAAATATATAATTCATACAAATGAAACCCATTTATAATATGTCGTATAAATCTGTTTTGTTTTGATTTCTGGATTCAGACATCTGTGACAGATTTGTTTTCGAAGTCGATGCATACATTAACTGATATCATCAACTGTCAAAATAATTCTTTGGAACAGCTTGTTCACTGCAGGTATTTTTTTCTGTCAATGCCTTACATCTCATTATCCAAATCAACTGAATGTCTACCAGTGGTACAGAAATCATTCAGAGTTTGTCAGTTTTACTAACAAGTCAGCTACTGTCAGTGCAGCTACCATGAAGGGTTTCTTTCCAGTCTTGGCAGCACTCTCTGCCCTTGTGGTCATCGCAGGTGCCGACGATTCTTTTGGTGGCCACTCCCATTACACCAACACGTAAGTGCATGTCTTTTATATTCAATGCATCAAAACAATGACACTATTGCAAAATGTACACGCTCACACGCTGAAGTAAGAATTTGAAATCTGTTTAGTACCATTATTTCTCTCATTTTCACACTATATTGTAGCTAACTAGTTGTTTGTGGCTGACTAAGGAATTTCACTTATCATCATTCTCCCTGCCATCTTAAGATTTAAACATAAGTATCCAGTTGAACACAACTGAGATAACCTGTATAATCAGAGAAAAACACAAATAAATACCGTGTCACTAAAAAGAGTATACACTGGAGCCTATTTATTATTATAGCTGATTTGCTGTAATGCTCATTCGCCTGTGCCATTATCTATATGGGGAGTATGGTATCAGGCTAGTAAGAATGAATCTTTGAATTAAGTTTTCCAGAACTGTGATAGCAAAGGCTCTTGAGGTTGTCCAAGCTTTCTTACTCTCTCTCTCTCTCTCTCTCTCTCTCTCTCTCACACACACACACACACTCCCACACACACACACACACATACACATTTATGTATGGATGCATAGATACATCCATAACTACAATCATACATTTATAAAATACATACATGTGTAATTTTGTGAAGTGTAGATTTTGGGTTATGAGCTTTCCAGACATTCAATGAGGCGAAACGTAGTAGCTTAAATCATAACATGCATGTTAGCAGTATCTTAAATGTGTCCTGCCCGAATTGAATCTTTATGACATATGCCACATTATTTTGTAGGTTCACCTTATGTGGCAACTATCGGTATGATCCAAGGTACTATCTGTGCTGCAATGAAGAGGCAAAGTGGCGAGGATATTGGCTAAGGGACTACTACAGAGATGCATATGGCCCTTACTACTACTACTCGCATGGGACACGTAATGACAGCTGCTGCTGCGACGAAACATACAACTCAGACAAACATGTGAGTATGTATGTATGCATGTATGTGTTTGTACCCACGTGTATGTTTGTGTATTTGTATGTATGTATGTGTGAGTGCTTTTATGTGCGCACTACATACGCACAGGGGCATTAAATAGCAGTTAGAGGTTATTTGCTTTGACTGAATTAAAGAATATATAAATGTAATTCATTTCAAAGACACATTATCTCTTTGGCAGACATTGCCTGCACAGACATTTCATTTAGATAGGTTGTTCATCATAAGTAAGTATAGTAAACATTTTGGCTGCAAACAGATGACTATTTAGCTGAAGATTAATTGAATTCAAAATGTTCTTTGTCAATGGCTAAGGTTCTTTATGTTTGTACTTAGCACAAATAAATTTGTTTCAAAAGTCGTCAAATATATATTTTGAATATAAGTAATTTATTGATAGTCAATTTCCTGCATTATGAAAGAAGCATTTTTTTTTATCACTTACACATCATTGCCTTTATATCCAAGGCTAAATGACTATCTAGTTTTGATTATCTTCCCCTAATACTTGGTTATAAAATGAATGAGAATGTATTTTCTAGCCACTTATCAAATCATATTGTGGTGTCAGTGTCTATATTTTTGTATGTTGATTTTTCTGATTTTTTCAGGCATGCTGTTCCAACGAGATAGTCAAGCGACCTGAAGTTGGGGCTCATTCTTGCTGTGGGACAGAGCTAATTGATAGATGCACAGAATTCTGCTGTGAAGACAAAGATGTACACTCATATAAAGAAACCAATTGTACCAAAGGTTGCTGCTGTGGCAAGACATATGACAGAAGGCAACAATGTTGTTGCAATGATGTCATCAATGAGATGCCAGACACTGGCATATGCCATTGCTGTGGTGACCTTGCCTATGACTACACTGAGCAAAAATGCTGTGGTTCCACTCTTCATGACTATCCTCTTCCCTACAGGTCTTACTGCTGTGGCGACGACCTAGTTACTTACTCTGTAACCAAATGTTGCAGATATTTCAGTGACGTAACTGGTTGGCACTATGGAGTTGCAAATGCTGGAGAAGCATGCTGCGGCACCATTGGCTATAATACTCAGACACATATCTGCTGCAGTCCTGGTGATGGTATCCCAGGTAGACTGTTTGTTCAGAATCGTGCAGGTTCTCTTAAATGTTGTCTTGGACGGCCGTATGACTCCGCATACAAACTCTGTTGTGAAGATACTGGTAATATTATACCTAAGCGGTCGCATAACCAAGATAGCTGCTGCGGTGACAGGTATGCATATGTTTCTTCTTTGTATGTATGCTGTAATGGGAAAATTTACACACGCCGCAAATTCAATGACTGTTGTGGTACAAAACCATACAACAGAGATAACTATTTGTGTTGTGAAGGGAACCTCATCTCACGAGTATATGGCATCTACACGAAATGCTGCGGTACGGAGGTCATCCATTCCCATCGAGATGTCTGTTGCCACAGTCATGACTATTACCAACCTTACTCATACTATCAATGGTATAATCATGATCTCATTGCTCCTTTTGAATCTAAAATGGCTAGCAGGACTGATTCGGAGGATATTCATGATGCAATCAACATAGGTTCTGCGCCAGTAAAGGCAAAGTGTAGTTGGTATGGTCAAACAACAGTGGCAGGGAACCAACTTGAATGTCCAGAATATGAAAGTGAAGAAGCTGCTTATAAAGAGTCTAACGAAAAGAGCTTGTCCAAACCATTTGATGCAGATGACCACTACATCCCTTACTACTACTGGGGCTACTATGGTAAGAGCTGTTGTGTGGAAACACCCTACTGTGTTGCAGACTATGTATGCTGCGCAGGTATTCTGAAGCCAAGACCTTATGGACGGTACACCAAGTGCTGTGGTACAGCAATCTACAACAGTCTTGAGGAGATCTGCTGCTGCAATAGGGTCTATCCGAAATCCACTTACACGTCCTGTTGTAGCTGCAAACCATACAACAATGCCAAAGAAATTTGTTGTTGTGGTGGAAGAATTTTGCCAAGGGACCATGGCTGGTCAACGCGATGCTGTGGCACAGTATCCTATGATGCATCTTCCCAAGGGTGCTGCTGCGGGCGTGTCCATGACAGATCTATGAATAAAGCAGATCTTTCCTCATGCTGTGGTGCAACACCAATGGACCCAAGTATCCATATCTGCTGCCATCCATCTCAAGTCCTCTGCATAAGAGGCCGAGAATTGTGCTGTGGGGGCAAATGCTACACCACAGCCACTGAGAAGTGCTGCTACCAAAAAGTCATTCCTATAAAGGATGATTGTGTTCAGCCATTCTTCATAAACATAAAGTAAAAAACCTTCAACCCAAAGTGGGTCTGAACTGCTTTAGTATCATTTTCTGCAGTTTTCTGGTTTTTAGGGCACTCACGGTATATGCTTTAAAATACATAATACATCTAAGTAGTGCTATACCATAATATTTCCAATGGAATATGATTGTGTGATGCTTTTTATCCAGGCATGCATGGTTCTGTGCACAATGGACTTGAGGGCAGGGCTTTCATTTTTTTTTTAATCATTTTGATTATAGTTGGATTGTGAACAACATCATGTATTGAATCTTCTCACCTACATTTTATTCATGCCAGCAAATCTTCTTGATTCTCAATACTAGATTATGGTTAACTATTACTTAATTACTGATAAAAATGTGTCATCATCTCAATTTCTTACAATTTGATGTAAAACTTGCTCTTATAAACTGCATTAAACTCACTTCTTGCTTATGAAACGTCTTCATTGTATTGTTTTTAACTCATTTATTTATCAATAATCTTTGAATGCACATGGTCAAACAGTACTGATGTATCACTTATCTTAATATGTCCCTTTTCTATGTTGTTGTCAACTTTGTTCACCACAAACAGCATATATTTCAATAATTTGCAGGCAGTTACCTTATACACCTTGTGTCTTTTGTTATCTAGCAAACTGTTCAAACTGGCCCCAAAGTAATTCTTGACTTAAAACGGAAATCCTCTTTGTGATAGCTAGAGATGCACATTTATAAGCAAATTAATCTTAGGACTTTTGAATTCTTTCCAATATCTTTGCTATCCTTAAACTTAGAATGGGCATTCTATAGTAAGCTTTTATAACACAAAGGCATAATTTAGTAAGAGAACCTAAACACAAGCAAAGTCATTGATCAAAATAAGAAATAATTCACAGAGACCTACAGATCTAAATGGTATCTTTATTATTAACAGAGCCTATGCTATGATCAAAATAAGAACTATCAATCAACATCACTAATTATTATGCAGTGTGAAAAGATGATAGCTACAACAGAAACATCCAATTTTACAATGGTTTAGGACATATTTCCCCTTATTAGAAGCATTATAAAATAATGGCAGGTGATTGTACATTCTCTAATGAGGAGTTAAGTATACTTTAGTCTATTTGTGAAGTGATCTAATCCTGATGTATCAGGTGCATGTTTGCAATGTGAATATTCAAACTCAGAAAATGTGTGCCACTTGTAGATAAATACCGTATTTTTGCGCGTATAAGACGCACCCGTATATAAGACGCAGCCCTTGTTCAGGTCTTTAAAAGGATGTATAGACCTTAGCTTTATGTATAGTACGCACCCCCCTGTCGGCCAATTTCGGGTCATCTTATTAACTAGCATTGGATTCGGACAAACATTACATTGATTGTAATTTGAAGTCACTATGCTACTCTATTTGAATTTAGGGGCTTGGACATTCATGCAGTGCATTGTAATTATTGTGCTTAAGATATAACCAGCTGAACAGGTCCGATATATCAAAAAGTTCACTATGGTGTCTGCGGCCAGATAGGACTGATAAGGTTTTACCAGTACTGCTGAAGTTGAACCGTTAGAGACATGCTAAACATGTTAAAAACACAATTGAAATAAAATCATACCCGATCCTCAATTCTGATACGGGTTGCGGTAATGGCTGGTCATCGATTTGTGATCTCTGTGTGGCCTGGGCACTCAATGTAAAACACCCTAGATTTCTAGCTTTGTGTATAAGATGCACACCCGTATTGAGTGTAAAAATTCGTGTAAAAAAGTGCATCTTATACGTGCGAAAATACGGTTAGCTGATCTAAAACAGGAACATCGGTGGAATATGTACTAAAGGTGGATGTAGGTAGGTATGTGAAGGCAGTAGATTTTTTCCACAAGGAGTACCTAGTCAGGATGAGTATTCTGACAAATGTCGAATATGAACATCCACACAGTTACATTATAAACTGTATATGCTGAATAAACAAAGCTTAACCCAATGAACATATACAGAGACTCTAATTAACGTAAACACAAAGAGCCAGATTAGGACTAAAACATACTGACCTTTAGATGGAAATTTGAATCAAAACACAGTCCCAAATATGAAATAAGGAATAAAACATACAAACTGACACTGAAAATGTTTGCATATTTTCAATGTGTTACCAGAGACAGGAAATTTTCAAACAATTAAAGCAACCTATACAAAGAAATAAACAGAACAAAGAGTAGAGTTCATAACAAAAAGTGCAGAATATTCATTGAATTCAAGAAATAACAGGGTAAAAGTTTACATAAAAGGAAAGATATACTTCTAAAATAAAAAAGTGCCCTACACATTCACTTGAGGGTCAATTAAAATATATGTAAAAACATGTTTGCAAAATAAATAGTATATCGAAATCTTTAAACCAATCTAGCAATGTTACGATAACTAAGAATCAAGTTTTAGAAAAAGGGTCAGCCCCTTAGATCTAAGCCATTGATCACTTATTGCTCAGTATCTAATTGCTCAGTATCACTCAATACTGCCGATGTCTAAGACTAAAAACAGCGTGAGGCTAATGAGGAGTATCCAATGATGCCTTTATATCCATCACTATCATCACCTCAGGGCAAAAGTAAGGATGTATATGTTTGTGTATTGACCAGGGTACCTTATGCAATGGCACCAAAAAGTTTCCCTCATAACCCATGTTTCTATAAATAATCGTGAACATCTGCTAGGATATAACCTTTCGTATAGGGTTGAAGGAGAGAAATGGAAAAATTGTTTTTTTTCAAAAATATAGTTGTTTAATGTCTTTAATTGAAGAAACTAAATAAAATAAATTCTACATGAAAAACACCCCCATAAAGTCGTATAGGTAGAAAGAAATACAATTGAGGTAGATGGACTAATAGGAAAGGATAGTTTGATAAATAGAGAGGTGTATTTTATGTTGCGGATAAAGAAAATTGTTGAAGTTTCTGTGTATGCAACCCTTGTGTAAGGAACTTTTAAAGAACTTTTAAATAAGAACTTTAAAACATGCCCTGTATTAAAAAATAACAAATATATAGGTATACCAAAAGTTACTAAATGTTGTAAGATCATGTATTCTGCTCCAGAGAAAACTTTCCAGTCAAAGAAATATTTGTTATTCCCAAACCCATGGCTCATCTCATTTAGAACCATCTCCCTCAAAGGAAAGAAAATGATATGAGTGAGGAAGAACCCAGGAAGGTCAAAGAAGGAAGAGGCTATTGGAAAACTTACAACACTTGAACACCAGGGGAAACTAAGAGGAGTTTAATAGATGCAACCAATGTATAGAAACTACATTGGCAAATATCAAAATAAACTGCAAACAAAGTACAAAAGTGTTCTTTCTTACATAAGCAGAAGGTTTAGACTGTTAAAATGGTCGTTTTTGTGCTGTGACTTCATCACTTACACACCATTCTGGACTCAATAGTTAACAAATAGATACATTGCTCTGCACTTCTAGTATATTAGTACAGGTATGAAGGTGGCCCTTTCATCGAAAGCAGTGTGTTGGTTTTCATCCAGAGAAAGTCCGATACAAGGCGATAGGAATGGAGATGAATGTAGTGGAATGCTGTATGAAGCTAGTGGCGCTGGGCGCAACACAGCGCAAAGGTTAGGCAAGTATGGAAAAGAATGGATCCGTGCGCCAAAATAGAGGCCGGCGCACGGATCCATGTCTCAGAGGGAATGGTTAAAGATGTAAAGTTATGAAATATGAGGAAAATGGGTAGTGAGTAAAAGCAATTTAGTGATCGTGTAAATATATAAGTTCACCTGGGAAAAGAAAGAAAAGGTCTGATTTGGAAAATATTTGTTACTGAAATACCATGAAGCTGAGAATATGGGGAATTCAAAAACCTTAATCAGAATTTGCCCCCGCATATGGTATGAGCAACCTTCGGGGTCATGGACTATAGAGTGTGATCTGCTACTTGATATTAAAGTACGTTATTTCATAATCATATTTGTATGGTTATCAATTTGCCAACTCCTGTGAAATATAATTGCCCACTCCAAAGCTATATTCTCACCGGACCCCTCGTTGCCAGGATTGGAACTGAACAAAACGACGTGAAAGAAGCCCCAATATTGGACCGCGAGAATTGATGATGATGATATTTTTCAGTTACAAAGGTACCTGTTTGTTCTTGATAACTCTGCAATAATGTGATCTACTACACAAAATTAAAGTTATCCCATTAACTCTTTAGCTACACGGAGCGCTATTAGGCGCTCCTCGAGCGCACCTGCGTATCCCAGGGAGCGCCTAATGACGCTCTAGTGGCAGATGCGTCTATCCTGCGAAGCGCCGAATAGCGCTCACTCAATTGCCGTTACGTAAGTCATGGTGCTTCCATTAATCAGGAAGTGATAATATCCAGCGAATTCGGCAAATAACTTGAGAATAGGTGATATAGTTATCTCACCTATTCTCACATGTTTTTCTTTGTCAGATTGACAAAGAAAAACATCAATATTATACATTCAATATAAACTGAGTGGTAAAACACGGCTGATTTTTTGCGATGTTGAGACAAGCTCGCAGCTAGCCGCTCGCCATTGAATGGAGCCCTTCCGGTTTTGTTTTGAATCGATATTCCTTTATTCCTGACATCCTAAATTCAATAAAGATGAGAATTAGACTAAATGGATGTCAGGGAATAAGAATATCAACTTTATTTTTCAAGATGAATTTATTTTGTTGCTGAAATGATCGTTTTAAAACAAGTGCAAAGAAAATCGCTTCGCGCTTTTTTAGATCCACCATTTTGAAAACGGTAGATTTTGCGGTCTCCTCGCCGAACTTTACACGATCCAAATAAATACTTCCCGTGGTTGGATCGTGATAAATAATGCATTTCCTGAAAGCCAAGACACATATCTATCTAACAATATCAATTGTATATTTGTTTATTGGCCGATTATTATAATAGACACATGATTGGAAATAGGTGCATTTCTTACGGCCAATGGATTTCGAAATCGAATTTGCCGTAAATAGTGCCTGACAACGTGTTGACCATCATGTGTGAAGCCTTCGAAAAAGGCTATAACTGATGGTACAACACAAAAGAAAGTCACCATAAGGAGGATAAGAAGGTAGGTAATCATCAGATGTTTTTATTTGTTTTTCTAATGTAAGTTTTGTGTATTACATTAGTTTTATTACTGTGTTGTTGCTTCTGAAAGTTAGCGAACTTGGAAGTCACAACATGGCGGCCACAAATCAACACTTGATTTTTGTGTTCAATCGTTGTTTTCTGGCGCAAATCATGCACATCTCCAAATAAAAATTACATGACTCGATTAAGGAGATTAAAATTGTATTAGATATTAATGTCTTACGTTTTGGATTTTCTATTTATATTTGTTTATAGTGCTTTAACATTGAGGCTGTGGGAAACAATTTTAGCATTTTGCGCCAATTGTTGCAAACCCCCTGGGGCGTAAGGGCCTAACTAGGTCAGAGGGCCTAGCCAGCAGATGGCCCCTGTAGTTAAAGAGTTAACATACGTGTACATGGTTATCAATTATAAAGACGCACTCCTTAAGCACAAGTACAAGTACTAACCTCTCCCCTAGTGGCCAGAATTGGAACTAAACAAAACGAAAGAACAACAAGCCGCGATAATAAACCGCCTGAAATCTCCTGATTTTGGAGTGTTGAATGTTGATAGGTATGCCAACGTAAATGCACAATATCAATTGAACATTCCATAACGCACACGTACCCTGATTTAAGAACTTATAAATGTAAATGTAAATGTAATCCTTATTTTAAGTCGGCCGACTGGCCCGACAGCTTACAATGCCCTCCAAAGCACTGGAAAGCAGCAAGAAAATAAATTTTCTTTTCCTGCGCCCACATCGGGAATCGAACCCGGGTCGTCTGCGCCGAAGTCAAGCGTGCTAACCACTTGACCAACTCAACTGCTATGGCCATTTCAAAGATATTCTCAGCATTAGGACTAGACAGGCGTAGACACGCGTGTAGCCAAGCGTCCAGAGAAGTGGAGCAGAGAACTACTTCACTTATTGCGACATCACTTATTGCGACATCTAAAATGTAAGTAGACGGGCGCCAAAATATACAGAAAATTTTCCCATAAATTGTTATAATACACGCTATCAAGGTCACGCATAACGATTTTTGGCCGCTCTGTTTCATAGATTAACTCGCTGCCAAAAACAGGCCGTTTGAAGGCAGTTTGTAGGAGTGTTTTTCGTGTAGTGTACCCGGAGCCCTAGTGGCGGGAACCGCAACTAATGATAACCTCTCGGTTATATAACAGAGCGGGGCCCTTTCGAATCGCCGCTAACGTCAAGTGGGCGTATTAAAGGGTCCCTTCTGATTCGAATGGTATACAACATAAACTAGTTTATACTAGATATGATTTGAATGCTATAATCCCTGTGAAGAGATTTCATTTATGGTGTGAGTTAAATTTAAAGGAGAAATGGTCTATAGCAATTTGGTGTAGGTAAATAATATAAATGCCTTGAGTTTAGACTCTGTAACTAGCAAAGCCTAGAACAGGCCTGCGCCCTTGTTGCATAGTGCACACAAAACTTTTGAAAATAGTAGTATAAAAGTTTCATGAAACATTTGTCATTATACTTACAATGTGGACATATATAATAAATTAGTTGAAACGCCCATTTGGTAACCAGCCGGCAGCTGACATTATGTGTCAGCCAAAAGCATTGCAAATTGTCTTCTCGTGGCATACAAATGCTATGTTTTTACCTATCAATCAAGTGTACCATAAATCAATTGCTCTAGAATAATGAGACGGTGTCAGCAGTGTCCTATACTGGTCTTGAATGTTACCATGCTTTCATGACAGGAACATATTATTCACTGGTTGTTTGAGTTATGTTCCTATTGTCTCTCTTCTTTCTTATTGATTTATAGTTTTTTCTTGATAACATTTATTTCATCATCATCAACTTTGTGATTAATATTTTCCTTTTGGTTGTATCAGAACTCGTAAATTACTGCTCATAACTTTCATCACGTCTGAAGGGGGATATGTATTTTACAAATGTAAAAAAAATTGCATTTCCAATCAACAACTTGGAATGAATGAATGCGAGTTTAAAGGGGAAGTACACCAATTTTACATAAGGGTTCTATTTAATTCTGACCATGTACCTAGTCTGTTCCCCACCCACCCCCTACCCAATTGCACCTAGTTCAGAGATAAATGCTACTTTAAAAGCCAGAAACACCCTACTGGAGGCAGCCATGATTATGTTAATGTGCTTAACACCCGGGGTTCTAATCACCAGTGATGACGACAGTGGCGTGCCTCTGCAGAGAACATCTGGGTAGACAGTATAGTAATGCAGTAGTCATTTCTCTACTGATATACAGGGAAGTCTTGAAATAGTTCACTGCATGGCTATAAATTGCACTAACACTCACAGATAATGCAAAGGATAAAAAGATTACATTTCATAGAAACTTTTCCCTAAATATCAGTAAACTGGGGGTCAGTTAATTGTTTAAACCTTGGATTAAGAAAAGAATGGATATGTAACGAGAGACCAATTACTATATGCCCTATAGTTACATGCTAGCCTCATGCCAGGACTAGCAGATAAGGCAGCAGCACGAGGTCACGTGGGAACAAGGACCAATCAGGGCTCCCGCATCGATTACATTACAGAGAAACCTTATCTCCACCACCTGCTGGGGGTGCCCAGAGCACCTATTAGCGACTATTAATTGACACTGGTTGAGGCTAGCATGTTCAGGTTGACCGGCTGGTTTCCATTCCATGTGTTGGTCTTCTAAGTTTAAACCAACTGTCCTACATGGTGTGGGGTCTAGTTTAATAGTGGCTGAGGCTCACACACAGGCTTCCTAGCACGCTGCTGACGTCATAAAGTCACTAGGACCCCTGGTGCTCAGGGACCACTTCAGAAAACCTAAAGATTCATTTTTAAGGCAGATAAAACTAATTTCACACCAGGTTTGATTTGATTCTTATTTAATTACATCTGCTCTTTCTAAAGAACCCCAAACTAAAAATGATTAGACTGCTCCTTTAAGGCATATCAGCACACACAGGCAAGTGCCATAACATTTAGCAAGCAAAGATGGTATGCCCCCGTGTGGCCATGTACATGGAGTCAGGCACAAATTCATCATGAGCTGCAGCGAAAACAATTTCAACAGTAATAGGCTGAAAATGTGATAAACGAAAAGGCATCATAGATTGACAAGATTGAATGCCAGGGTAGGAATAATGTGTAGGGGTTTTCAATGTATGGTAGGTTAAAGTAGTAATCCACCCAAGGTTAACCAAATGGACTTTAAGGTTACTAACTCATGTACAAAGTTCATTTCAACAGCAAAAGGCCTTATCAAACAACATTAGCCTAGCAAAGGATCTACTTTTACTGGACCAAGAAAAAAACCTGCCCTTTTCATGGTAAAATTTGCAACAAAATGCAGAATGTGAATTCTCCAGACAAGCCAAAATGTACAGGAATTGAGTCAGTAACAGTTTTAAAGTTCTGAGAAGATTGGAAAGGAAATAAATCGTTGAGAATGACATTTGATTTAACTGTGTGCACCAAGTTCCTTGAACAACACAAACATTCCTATATATTGTGACGTGGCTTTTCAGTTCATTTCTGATTACCTATTCCGTGTGGGAAAAAGGATCACGTGGAGTTTAGTATTAGAAAATTGACATAGTATGTGCACTGGCCAATCAAGGTGCAGCCAATGAAAAGGAGTTACATTAATTGACCCCCAGTTCAGCGATTACTAAGTTGAAACTTTCCATAAATCAATGACTTCCAAATCAAATGCTTGATAAAAATCAATATCAATGTGTTTCCTATACCCATCTGTGACACTGACTGAAGCTGTTATGGTACCAGTCATTTAGTAGGCAGATTGCTGGTTGTTATCAAGACAAGATGATGGTGAAAATACTTGCTGCGTTAACTTTGGTAACTTTAGTTGCCGGCAGCGACTTGTCGTTTGGGGGCCATTCGCATGGGAATGATCATGAGTAAGTAACATTTAGCTTTGAAATTTAAGATATCATATCTACTTACAAGCAAATTGTAATGTAATATGGAATGCTTGTATTGTTATTTTGTTTCACATTCTAGGCTGGGTGGTAGGCAGTTGTCAGAGAACTCTTACTAAAATCCTCAAATATTTTGGAGCCCAAATACACTTGAACTAAATCACAAATATCATTACTACCCATTCTAATCAACCAACATATTCCGTTTTGATTTTGAAGGAAAAACCTTCATACTTGTTGTATACTGTTTTCTTTCTGTATCATGAACCAATGCAAGTCATTCTATTTTGATCACAGTCATATCACCTGTGGACAGTGGAAGTATGACACACGCTTCTTTATCTGTTGTGGTGAACGGCCCATCTGGAGAGGTAACTACTACTGGGGCAACTTCTACACATACAAGCCCCCACTGCGAGTCAAGTACAATGACAGCTGTTGTTGTGAAACCCCCTACCAATCGGAAAAACAGGTACTTCTAAGTCTTTTGCTTATCAAAGGGGTTAAGGTATAGTGTCCTAACTGTACAACATTGGAAAACCAGCTATGCCTGTCTTTTGATTATCAATAAGGGTGTTAATTGGTAAATAGTTCATAATACATTATATAAGGGTGTTAATTGGTAAATAGTTCATAATACATTATATAAGCTACCATTTCAAAACCCAAGTTTTACTAGAAATATTGAAACACTAGATCAGAAGTGTACTCAAATATGCTACAATATCAGTATCATCACATTCATCTATCATGTGTAACTTAAGAAGCATCTAGACTACCTACCAGTGACCCACAAGGTTAGCTGTATTGGTGGCAGCATTATAAACTTGGACATTATGGCAGGTTCGGCCCCATATGAAACATGCTACATGTGGAGGGGCTGAGTATGTGTATTTAAAGGTTGATTTTGTAGTAATCCATGTCAATTTCAACAAACCATTTATCATTTTAAAAATTCATTTTATGGAAGTCAAGTGAATTATCCTACTCAAAGTTTCTCTTTTATGTTGAATATAACACAATTTGGCTAATTTCAGGCATGGTAGTTTCCGGTATTACTTATGCAGCATCTGTTCATCTAAACTGTTGTGGTATATTTTTTACAATATATTATGTAACCTACCAACCAGAAACCATTTATAAAAATGTGGCAGTATATTGGATGCATTGTCTTACACAACGTATATGAGAAGGACAGGTAGTAGTTATGGTTTTGCGCCTTAAAAGGGTTGTGGTTTATTGTTTACACTGTGAATTACATGTTCCATTAACCCAAATCCCAGGTTTTACCTTTGTGGCATTCAGTTATTGGAAGGGCTGGGATATTTGAGTGCACTATTATACATATGCACTATTATAGCAAATCTGAAACTAGTGTATCGCATTGCATGTGGCCGAAGCTTTTGGAAAGAGCAGTGGTATGTTGATTAGATGATACATGTATTCTGCCTACTCTATCTTAAATACAAGCACCGTTGGTGGTAGATATATTTCTCTGATACCACATTCTATCAATCTGAGAAACAATTATCTCGCAATGGGTTTATATATGTAATATAAAAATACATGCATGCATACATGATTCCACACATACATAAGACGTGACATCAGAGAAGATGTCCACTGTAGGTGTTGATTCCAACCCCCGATGGGGGGAGGGGGCACTTGGGTATTTAGGGGGGTGCATACGCTTGTTATCAAAATTAAAAAATACCCCTAAAGCACTGATTTCTGGCCAAAAAAGCACCCTTATTTTATTAAAACGCTGATTTTTTCCACTATATAAACACCCCTTCTTTTATCAAAACACTGACATTGGATGAACGGGAACACATATTTTAACTTAAGATTGTATAATCGTCTGCGTGTTTAGTGACAGCAAGTGGCGGCAACAAACTCGGAAGCCCAGTCACTTCTTGACCAAGAGACTTGCCCCCTCAGGGTGTCTGTACCGTTTGCCATGGGTATAGGTAATGCCCGTCAGAGCAACAATAGCATAGGGCGGTAAGGGTCTAAGTCACTTCGGGAGACACTCGACGTTAGAGCCGCTTATATTTCGTGGATTGAAAGGGGATTTTGATCCCCATACTTCGTACCTGGGTACAAAAAAGTACCCTTCTTTTACAAAATCCCGGACATGCGGAGGTCTTAAAAAAAGTACCCTTCTTCCGCGAAATACGTAACGCGGGTGCAACCCCCATCTGTACCTGAGTGCCTCCCCCCCCCCCCCCCCCCCCGGGATTCCACCTTCTGTGCTAATTAGAAATTATCATGTGAGCTTCGTTGCTGTATTGATCATGGTATTCAAACATGTTGTACAAAACTTCCAATGACTTAATCTCCTCAGGCCATTTGGTGCTATATATTTTAACCCAACTATTACAATTTCTAATTTTGGTTGCCGGTTTATGCCTCTCACTTGAAGCGTTGTATAACATTTCTATAGTATATATTCCTATAATCTATATATATATATTCTATATATATATTCCTGAAATCTATGCATTATAGATATTCCTTTGAAAAGGGTTATGGTAAACTACTCAAACTGCACTCCTGTCTATAAGTCCTTTAATGAACGAGTAATAAAGATATGCCTTTGGCTAACTACAGAGGGGTATTTAGATTTATGCTATCAAAATGATAGTATATTTTCTGTTAATCTGAAACCCAGGTAACATGCATATGCCTTTGTGTTTAAAATAGGATAGGATTATATCATTTACACCATACTACATGCACTAAAATCTGAAAACTATTATTATCCATTATTCAGATGTGTCAGCTTCTCATCTCTTTAAGCGATGTCTATTTTTCAAGTGGTAATGGATCCCTTTTGTATGAATACTGGCATCCTTTTACATCCAGTTATGCATGCTTTACATCCGTAGAATTTCAGAATTTCGTGTTTTGTCTCTTTTCCTGTTATACTGCAGCTAAGTTGTGTCTAGCCACTTGTAAATGGTGGCAGAAACCAGAGTACCTGGAGAAAACCACCACCTAAATCCAAGTCACTAGCAACTTTCCCACATATCCCAGGGGGATCAGAACCGGGGCAGTGGTGATAAACAGCTAGCAGTCAGTGGCAACTTCTAAGAACTAAACTATCCAACTCCTGCACCAGTTGAATAGTTTTCTGCCAGTGGCTGGTAGAACAGTTGCTTAAGCATACCTGGTTGCAGTTGGGCATGAGTATAGTGAAATGCCCAGCTGTACATGTAGGTGTATATATTGGAGGATTTGAATGACATTTCTGTATGTGAGGTAATAAACTGAATGGTGCCTTTGGGGTGTCTCTTCCAGATGTGCTGCGATGGAGAATTGAGCCTTCGACCAAAGGTGGGCTATAACCAATGCTGTGGATCTTCAACATACGACCGATGCCACGAAGTCTGTTGCGATGGTAAGGTGTACCCTTATTCTGCACACAACTGCTCCATTGGTTGTTGCGATTGTGGGACATATGACAAAAGAACCCATTGCTGTTGCAACGGTGTCATCAATGAGAAGGTGGATGGGACTTGTCGTTGCTGTGGCGAGAAGACATTCAGTTATCTCACCCATACCTGTTGTGGGTCAACCCTCTATGCAAGACCTCTTCCAGGGGGGAGGCCTTATTGCTGTGGTGACAACCTCTATGACTACGACACTAACCGCTGCTGCTCCTGGTATGACTACAAGTTGGAGAAGACCCAAACAAGCCTAATAAGGGAGGACCAGTATTGCTGTAAGGATAAAGGATATGACTACAGGAATCAAGTATGCTGTTCATCAAGCAGATACATTAAGAACTTTGAAGATGAATACTATTGGGACTGGCAGACCTCCGTGTACTCCCGCTTACCTAACTGGAAATGCTGCGGTGTTCGTTACTACAATCCCCAATATGATATATGCTGTAGAGAGGGAGTTGTCATCAGGAAACCACAAAACAAGAAAGTAGATGCTTGCTGTGGTGATGAACTGTACTTGAGCTCCACCCACATCTGCTGCGAGGGAGATATCCTGTACCAGCGGATCTACGGGGGCAATACCCAATGCTGCGGTTCAAATATCATCGATAATCGATATGACATATGTTGTCACATGCATAGTAATTACCTCTGGAGTGGACGATACAAGCGTGACGCTGATGAGAACAGCCCCAGGAATGACGAGATAGACCACCCTGCTAACCCAAAAGAAGAAGACGATGACAAAGGTGACAAGGGTAAAGGGAGCAACTGTCCAGATGAGGAGAATCGACAGATGTTTGGCAATGGTGAGAAGTCTACTTGTCCTCCTCCCTTTGAATTTGGAGCCAAACCAAAGAAGGAAACAGAAGGTGAAGAGAAGGAAACAGAAGAAGGTGAAGAGAAGGAAACAGAAGAGACTCGTGAAGAGAAGAAAGAAGTTGGAGAGAGAAAGAAAAGGTCACCATACATGTACCCATACCACTGGTACAACCCAACGCGACAATGCTGTGGTGAGACATCCTACTGTGTGGACGACTACATCTGTTGCAATGGAGCTCTGAAACCAAGAGAATATGGCTATGATACAGGCTGCTGTGGGGACACCATTTATAACTACAGGACCCAGAGGTGCTGCTGCAACAAAGTCTACCCTGGCGGCAGTGACCAGAATTACGGGTGCTGCAAATGTCAACATTACAACTATGATACGCATACTTGCTGTTGCGGAGGCCTGGTCTTGAAAAAGGATGAGAAAACGAATAGAAATTGGTGTTGTAATAAGAAGCTTTATGATTACACCAAGGAAAAATGCTGCTGCGATCAGCTCATACCTATTCCAGATACAAGTATCAGCTACTGGAAGTTCGGATGCTGTGGGGTGACCCTCTTCAACAGTGATACCAATGACTGCTGTTATGGAACAAAGACTGTGTGCGAGAGTGGGCAACGATGCTGTGGTGGGCACACCTGCTATGATCCAACAACAGATAAGTGTTGCTGGATCAACAATTCTATCATTCCTCTCGCCAACGAATGTCCTACCATTTAACATCTTTGGCCAATCTAATAAATATGGTTAATATGGCTTTTGCTTCGTCATCATGAATATACCAATGCCAACTTTCTCTATGTCAGCATGACTTCTTCATTTCATCTTTTTTCTTTAAGTAAGGGTTGATTCATTGTTGACCAATCTTTACCTTTATAAGGGACTTAGTATATAGCAATTTCAGTAGTATCTACCAAAAAAAACATTTGAAAAGTATTTCATGGAAAATCGTAATCAGATCCCAAGCAAAAAGTTGCTTAGAAACATTCCATAAATTCCAATTTTACAGCCAATTTATTTTTAAAAGAGTCACAGATTAAGACTGTGCTTGCCAACGACAACTAAATGCAAGAAAGGGTGAGAACACAAGTGCTTTTCTCGCCATTGTGATAATAATACAATAATAGAGGATCATAATGAACCAATTCTTGGGTTTACATTCACTTTATAATGGTTTATCTCATAATAAAACTTTGGTATCAAGTACTAAACAAATCAATGAATTATTGGACAAGGTTTTAGCAAGGTAGGCAAACATATAGTAGCAAGGGTAACAGAATGGCTGCTTTCTAATCTTTTCATTTTCAAAAATATTTTGAAAATATGATATACATGTATTTAGGATTTAAGGAAAGTCAGCTTTTTGTTGAAACCATATAATTCTGGTGTCGACTGTGTTTACTAATTTCTTTACACGGCATGCTTACCTTTCAACCTGTGGCATGCAATTTATTATGTAGCAGAGACATTGATAAAAATGTCTGTGTCTATTTTCGATTTAGTTGTATCAATTTCACTTCCTAGGTGGATGCTATGCTACAATAAAGCTATGCTATGCTCATATGATGTTGCGTTGAATTAACCTGGATTGGCTAACTTATTGTTGGTATCCTTTTATATGCATTTTAAACATAGATGTATATAAAGGACACACGTGTCAATCAGAACTAAACCTTTTTTTCATCAAAATATGTCAAGAATATGAATGATTCCTCAAGTTGCATATGTATTTTGATATGTCACATTAATGTATATTTGAGATGGTCAAACAAATATTTCTTTATGAAGTTCTCTGGAACATATTAGCGTAAGTAAAATTAGATTATGCTAAATGCTTCATGCAAAGTTTAATATGCAATATAGCTAAATATTTATGCGACAAAGTTCAGAGACTATCTTTAAATGTGAAGAGAGATGGAAGAAGATGGAGCAGAAAAGAAGAAGAAGATGAAGCAGATGGGAGGAAGGGCAAAGGAGGCAAAAATAGGATGGAAAGAAGGGGAAAGGAAAGTAAATGTACAGAAAACCCTTACGAAGATGGAGAAGAGGAAGATGACTAAGATGAAGAAAAATAAAAGAAGGTTATAGAACAGAATCTCCAAAAGTATATATATATATATATATATATATATATATATATATATATATATATATATATATATATATATATATATATATATATATATATATATATATGTATATATATATATATATATATATATATATATATATATATATATATATATATATATATATATATATATAAATACACACACACACACACATATATATATATATTCATATATATATATATATATATATATATATATATATATATATATATACATATATATATATATATATATATATATATATATATATATACATATATATATATATATATATATATATATATATATATATATATATATATATATATATATATATTGATATATATTGATATATATTGATATAGACAGAAATAATGCAAAATCTAAATATGAAAACTTTTTATTCGATTTTATCCGGGTTATAATGCACCAGAAAAGGTATGCCAATTCATAAACAGATGTTAAACTTAATGCCGACCGGTCTGAACAATCAGTCTAGATGCAAATTTCCATTTACCTTACCAATTTCCGGATATGAGCCAAATCTGACTCAATTTGATATTGTGATAGCCCAGGAGCAGATATCCCAAAGAGAATATCTAGAACATATCCTTCAATATTGGAAGCCGTTACACCACTTCCGCCAACGATACATAACATGAAAGGTAAGCAAACTGCATGACCAATTGCGAATATCTTTCTCTATTGTAAAGTCACAAAGCAAGCAAACTTAAGCGCCGAAAGGTTGGCCTTTTAGTCTGACATTGTCACACTTTAATCAACTTACACAGGAAACTATTTTGGCCATTGTTTCACAAATATATGTCTTACCAGGGTACATGTCGGAAATTTGCCACCAATTCAAATATCCCATCTGCTTATAAGTCCTTGAAAGCAAAAGGTGTCCTCCATTACCCAGGACAGGACCAGATAAGCTCTTTTCACTTACTTTTACCTATTAACTTTGTGTCTCATCATAACAATAAACTCCTCAAGCAGATCGCTTCTTTTGGATGAGTATCTCTACTAGTGTTCATGTATATATATTAATAAAGAAATTTGCTACCTGCAGGTGCTTGTTCTTATAAACATACGATGCTCTAGCAGACCTATTCTTTTGTGACGTACTTAAACAGTCATATAGGAGACTTTTGAATTTAGCGTCAGAGGCAGGCGATCCGTTTCAAAATGAAAGATTCGGTTCTTTTATGTTGGACACCTTTTATCAAGTCAGGCTAGAAACTTGATCAAAAATTGGCGCCCAATATCTTTACTTAATACTTCTTATAAAATTATATCAACATGTATAACTAATAGGCTACGGCCTCTTTTAAAAGCAATTATTAGCCCAGAACAAAAGGGATTCCTAGAAGGGATAACTATAAATGAATGTACAAGGATAATATATGATATAATTAACGAAAGTCATCAGCAAAATATAGAGGGGTTAATACTATTGATCGACTTCGAGAAGGCGTTTGATAGTATTTCCTGGGACTTCATTAGAAGCACCATTAAAAAATGGATTTTGGGGACTCGTTCATAAAATGGGTATGCATGTTCCACCATGGGTCAACCTCAAAAATCACATTAAATGGCCATTATTCCATCCCCTTCCCACTAGAGAGAGGCTGCAGGCAGGGGGACCCGATATCCCCCTACCTGTTCATCATCTGTTCAGAAATACTAGCACTTGCAATTAAAAACGATCAAAATCTAGAGGGTATAAAACTCATCAAAAAAGAACATAAATTAAGCCAATACGCCGACGACACGACAGTATTCCTAAAAGCGTCCGAAAAAAAGCTCAAATTATGTTTAAGGATTCGGCAATGGTTTTACGAAATATCAGGATTAAAGATAAATATCAAAAAAACAAAAGTCATTAGGATAGGCAGCATTAGAGAGACTGACAGACGTTATTGTAAAGAAAACAACCTAGATTGGGTATCAAAATTTGATTCTCTAGGAATAACATATGACACCCTTAACATGCACAATATAACTGAGATTAACATTAACGAGAAACTCCCACAAATGATGCACCTATTACAGTCCTGGAGCAAACGAAACATTACCCCCTTAGGAAGAATAACAGTGCTCAAAAGTCTAATACTTTCAAAAATTACTCACATACTAATTTCTTTACCTGCACCAAACAATGATACTTTTAAAAATATTGAGAAAATGTGTACAGAATTTATCTGGAAGGGTGGTAGACATGAAGTGTCTAAAAAGACACTATATAGAGACATAAAAAGTGGTGGCCTAAATATGGTAAATATTAGAGATTTCGAAACCTCTCTTAAACTCACTTGGATTAGGAGATTGATTTCCGGGTCCCCAGATTGGACTGAATTTGCAGAACATTACTGCATTAATCAGTTATACCAGACAGATGAAAAATATCACGAACTATTACAAACAAGGGTTAAAAACAAATTCTGGTTAAGTGTTATAATTGCTTACTCTGTCTGGTTCAAAAATTGAAACTTACTACTGACTTTTCTGCTGACAATATCAAAATATGGGGAAATCCGGAAATAAATATCCATTTTAATACTAGAGTTTTTGATGGAAATATTAGATATGTCTCTGACCTATATGATAACAGGGGAATAAAATTATCACAAAGAGACATAGAGGTGAGAATTGATGCAAACATAACTTTTATTGCGTACCATGCATTATACAACAGCATACCTGGTTACATAAAGGATGAATTTCGTAATAAGATAAAAACAGATAATATTACGTATCCTACTGAAATTCATTACTTAACCAATGATAAAAAAGGTACTAGAAATTTAAGAGAGATATTCAACAAGTGTGTGAATGATATCCCAATTGGTCAGTCCAAGTGGAACCACGAACTTTCTCTTATAAATGTGGACTGGAATATATTGTATTTAAGAACCAGAAAGTGTAATATGAATGCAAGAATGCACTTTTTTAACTATCAAGTATTACATCATACTTTAATTACCAACAAAAAGTTACATCAATTTGGACTGGCTGATTCAGATCTTTGCGAAAAATGTGGTGACCTAGATACAATTACACACTTACTCTATGAATGTAGATTTATTATACCGATATGGAAAAACCTTGAAAGGTGGATATATAGAAACATACAAGAACGAGTTGAATGCAATAATATAACCGCTATAATGGGCATAAATGAATATTCAGCCCTGGTAAAC
>OZ012700.1:21985082-21996975 GCA_963942565.1 Maea johnstoni
TACGGTATGAATCAGAACAGGTCATAAAGGTCTCTCCCAATCTAGGTCATACATTGAGACCTTCAATTTCTTGACGTATGTTGTAAAAGTCCAATATATATGGGATGAACATATACTGCGCCATTATGTTGAACATCATAGCAATACATAAGTATATAATGCGAGCCTCAATGCTAGTTCTGTATTGTACTGTATTGTTTATTGGACATATTGAAAAAAATAAAGATACAAATACAGAATATATCAAGGAAGGTTAGGAACATGTAGGGGGGCATTAGAAAACTTACGAACCCGAAAGATACTAAATAAGTCATGACAAAGGAAATTAATAGTACACTTAGGTAACAGGAAAAGTATTATAGTAATTTTCTATAGAACAATACACCTATAACATATGTGGAGAGTATGCCTGGCAGCTAATCAAATTATTGTTGCAACATCGAATATCAATTTTTAAGCTATTAAGTCAATTAAGCTTATTGCATGCACTTTGTAAACCGCATCTTTAATCATGTGACAATGTGGTTACCAGTTAATACATTGTGGGAGCATGTGCAATCTTCAAAATACAGATTAACTAACCATGAATATTAAACGGTAGAATGATGATCAAATCTTATTTGTTAGATAATATAAAGGAAATGACGGGCATCATTTAATGCGAGGTACTGAAATGGGCTGAATACCCTGGGCCAGTTTGTCGTATCCTAAATTAGAAATCGTTCCAAAATTTATGATTTCCGAATTTACGAAGGCATTACGAAGACCGAAATATGTGTTTATAGAATCTCTTCTTAAATGACAGCCAAATCTTTAACTTGATAACGTCATTTACTGGAAAATAATTGCAGGAAAGCCAAATAACGCCATCTGTCGGCGGGGAGAATAAATTTAATTATAGATAGAGATAGACAAGCTGACCACCCAAACCAACTCACACTCATGCACATTCGTGCCTAGCCTGGTTTTCAGGCTGCGATTGTTGTAATGCCAATTGCCACCACCACTACTGGATGTTAAGTAGATGTGATGTCTCTCTCAACCTATAGTGGGCAGCATAGTTTTCTGCAGTTGCAGCCTGGAACTCATTATCAAAAAAGCTCTAGCGTGCCCCCTTGAGGATTAATACTGAACTAAACTTAAGATGAAATCTTTTCAGGATAGATCAATGAGACACTTGGAAGAGCCAGTTAACACAGATTTGTAGCAAGTCTAATTCGTACCCAAACCAAGGAGAAAAATGTTCTGAGTTATGGTAACTTATTGGATTTTCTTTGACCCAATTTTCCTCTATACACTGTTTTTATTTGACGTTCAGACAATACAAAGTATATACTGCCTGATAGGTCTTTTGATGAGGAATACAGTAAGCTTAAAGCAAATAATCATCAAAAATTGTTGATCAGTACCTATTGATAATTGATAAATTAACTATATTCACCCCCCCCCCCCCCCGTTAAGTGCCCGTGCATGTGTGTGTTGCCTCGCCAATGGCGTCCAAAATACGTCATTCCCAGATTTACGATGGTCTGATGTAATCGTAAATATTACGACACTTTCGTTAAAATTTACGAAAGTTGCAGCTTCGTGAAGCATGAATTTCGTAAAATACGATTTTCAACAATTAAAATCGATTTGGTGGAATTTTCACTAACCTCAATTCGATTTATTTCATTGCCTCTTTTAGATTGATCTGGGTGGGGGAAGAGGAGGGTGGGACTCTGAGTAGAAAACAATTGTGCCGTTGGTGGATTTTTTACCCAGTTTGACAACTCCTACATCATGCTGTTAATATGTTCTTAAAACCAGCCATAGGAGGGTTAAAGTTATACACACATCCGACATTTTGATATAGGATCACACTTCAGCCACCAACCATAATCAATGATTTATCTTAATAAATGGATACACCTTGTTCAGATACAGTTTATATAACCTAAATAGCACTTGAAATTATATGCATTGGAAGTTTTGGTACCTGCAAATATGGCGACAGGGAAGAAAAGTGGATCAGAAGGGACGGTAAAGAATTACTGATTTCTCATAACAGCGATATTATTCGATTCGTAAATGGCTACAGTTTAAAGCAAATACTTTTTGAAATGATACCTATATGTCAGCTGATTGAGTAATCCTTTTCCTTTTTAACTGATATTCACTGACAATGTTCGAAGGCTGTAATATATACACTTCGGAAGCTTTAAAATGTTTTTGAAAGTAAGTCTGATTCTTAACCCATTACTGCTCACGGTGACCAATGCAGCCTGGCAATTTTGATTAAATCCATCAAGCAAAAGTTGATTTAGGAACACATTTGAAGGAGACATGCTGATCAGAACACTACCAACAACACTCTTTCAAATATCTTGTAAAATTATTCTCAATTCGAGAGTTAGTGTCGATGTTATGATAGACCCAAACGAGAATGTGCAGAGGAACTTATAATGAAGTATTAATGGGTTAAATGGGAGAGTTGGCTTAATTCATGCTTTCGCGAGATCTTGTTTCACATGTTAGTGTGTCTATCGAGTTAGCTGATAGAGTTGTTATGGTGATATCGATATATTTAAAGCCTTCGGACACAACCTTGTGTGGAATAAGCTATTTGTGTTTTGAAATTAGTGTGCACCGACTCATTATTTAAGGGGATGAGTGTCACTGGTACATACTAGTTGTCCAAAATACTAGTATTGCTTATATTATACTTTTCTGAATACTATATATATATATATATATATATATATATATATATATATATATATATATATATATATATATATATATATATATATATATATATATATATATATATATATATATATATATATATATATATATATATATATATATATACATATACATATACATATACATATATATATATATATATATATATATATATATATATATATATATATATATATATATATATATATATATATATACATATACATATATATATATATATATATATATATATATATATATATATATATATATATATATAGATAGATAGATAGATAGATAGATAGATAGATAGATAGATAGATAGATAGATAGATAGATAGATAGATAGATAGATAGATAGATAGATAGATAGATAGATAGATATGTGTGTTGGTGTGTGTGTGTGTGTTGGTGTGTGTTATTACATTTTGATACATTCACTATTGCACAACATAAGTGTTTCACAAAGTGAACATGAGCCGTTGGTATCAACTGGTAGGCTATCCGGAAATAAACCGGACAACCGGCCACCGTTTTAGTAATCAAATTTCACCGTGTTAATTACATATGATTTTATGTGCCTAGCACTGACCATCGTCGACTGCTGATTGGTTATTTAAAATTACGTCATATGACGTCTTGATTTTAACAGTACGGAACATCCACGAGGTAAGCAAAATATAATTCTACAATAAAGATAAAATATCAGATATGATCTCGATTTGATAGGACATAAGACAGATTGGGCTATCCCGTTTCCGACATCGAGATCGGGATAGGCGACGATGACGTCACCATAGAATGTGTTGACGTCATCGCTTCCCACATAGCTCGACTCTGCGGCGATCTCAATACCCGAGATAAACTAGCTGTATCCCGTAAGTATCAAACGGCGTAGCGTATGCTGTAAATACAATGGCGACATCTATTGACAAATTCAACAACTACATTTTAGACATCTATTGACAGATACTTATCTCGACGGCATAGCCCAACCTTGGATACGATGTTCCAACATCGAGATCGGGAACGGCATAGAAGGTGATATGCTAACCCGATCTCGATGTCGGGAACGGGATAGCCCAACCTCTCTATATTCTGCTAGTAGGATGTTATACAAAGCTTAATATAGTTTCACTTTCCAATAAACCCTTGATACAAATTTAATTACGATTAAAAGAAGAAAAAGGAAGAGAAAATGATTTCATATTTTGCTCAAGCTCTGATGGTAACACAGCTTGATTTTTTGTCATTCCAGAAAAAGGAGCCATACCCAAAACATTCCATCTTTTTCTTATTCAACGAGTTCTTCGAATCCTACTGCTATTATGGAATTCTAGGTAAGGACATTCCATTTCCCATCGAATTTCCTTTTCAAATAAAGGTACTCAACTAAAATATCATACACCATATTATATCAAAAATCTGACATACAGTGAAGACATTTAATTCCTGCACAAGTCGACCGTACGCCTGTCAGCGACTGGTTGTACACACGTCGAAAAAAAACAGCCAAGCATATCCATGACCCACATAGCTGCGTATCAACGCTACGTTCGTCAGTGGCCTGCGGTCGCATCTGCATAGGAAAAACTAGCGGCAATCAGGTGTGCGGTCGTGAATTTTGCCCAGTTTGACCGCGTATAATTAGTGCAGAAATTAACTACCGGAACTGTATAGATATGAAGCAGGAAATAGACGATGAAAATAACAACACCAATAACACCAATACAAACAACATCAATCGCAACAACGACAAACAACACCACTGTCATTGCAGTATGATAGCTGTAGCAGCAACTATAATAACGAAACGTAATTGTATTGTATTGTATTGTATTCTTTATTGACCAAATCGTGATGATTCGAAACTACAGATACAAAACATATAGAGGTACTCAAAAAACATAAATAACAAATCACCAATCCTCTCAACAAAAATAATTTATTCAAACGATTTTTTATCAAACATTGACACTTATGTGTTCCTTATTTCAGCTATAATTACCATTTTTTTAAACTTATGTGTTCCAAATATTTCAGCTATCATTACCATTTTTCTCAACCGGCATTTGAAGATACCAGAAAACACATCGACCTCAATCTACCATGGTCTTCAGGCCTTCTCCTTCTTCACGCCTGTGCTCGGCGGGATTATTGCGGATGGTTACCTGGGAAAATACAAGTAAGTAAATATTACACCGTCAGTGGTTCACATTAGTGGGAATTTCCTTTATCATCGCTTTCTCTTCCATAATGCGGTATTTTCGTAATCAACCATTTGTAATAGATGGAGTAAAGTTTAGATCCCGGCGAAAACTAACAACTGACCAGAAGTCACTGGTAACTTCCCCGCATGCCCCGGCAGGATTCGAGCCCGGGCGTTGGTAAGATACAGCAAGCATTTAAAATCATTGCAATACACACACACTCGTGTAGCGTGTTGTTGAATCATGACATGGCAATATATTTGCATTAGGAAAACAAACGCACATATAGTACTTCTAGTCGAATTCAAACGTGAAATAATATTTCATTTCTCTTTCAGGACAACATTGCTATTTTCAGTAATTTATTGCATTGGAATGGGTACTCTAACGTTTTCCGGGTATCCTCCTCCCGAAGGGTAAGTAGTATGAATTATATTTAGCCCGTGAGGCATGCTATTTCAACCCTCAATAGATAGGTAGGATTTGGATTGTTAAGATTATATCATGACGAGATAGAAACCCGCAGAATAAGATCAAAGGTCTTTTACTTTAAAGGGCACAATATTAAACCATAAAAATCCCGCACGTGGAGATGCAGCATCAGAACTTGATTGAGACTGTAATTACAGTAGTGTATATTATTTTCCGAGTAATGCATGGAAATATTATCTAAATGATGTTTTTCATGATTTATGAACACACGTAAAATCTGAAATGAAACAGGTACTATGAGACTGCTTTTGGGAATTAGCAGATTGTGAAGGAAATCATTGCTGTGCATATACATATGTCTTTAACCTTTATGTCCAATGAAGTCCGAAAATAGAATGCACAAAATATGTAATTCAAAGATTAAACAACGGATTTTCTAAAGAATAATACAGTCTACTTTACGCGTATTGACGTCTTGAATAGGAGCTCACTAGTTCAATCCGCCTGATCTTCCTTATTCATGAAATTGAGAAATATGTAATGATTGCACTATATCCATGTATTTTTATAGGCCAACACGTATGATTGCTCCAGCCATTGGCCTCATCCTGATAGGGCTGGGTAGGGCTATAAAAGCCCCTGTTTACGCCCTAGGCGCCGACCAGTTTGGCAAGGACGGGGTGAGTCTCATAACTGACATTTATTTCACCTATTCATCTCACGTTCCCAGGCTTGTGCTGAAAATATTAGACATTTACGTATAACAAAATCATGGTTTAACATGTATAATTGCACACTTAAGCAAATATTCACGACACAGTACTCTCACCGTGTAAAACTATAAACTCGAACTGGAAAGAAACTTACGTAATGCCAGAGTAATATTAGTATTTTTGGTAAGCTTAAGTGTCTTACTGAATAGATTGTGATGACCACGCATAATACTAGGTCCAAACAGATCCCGGTGGGGGCACTTGGGTATTTAGGGGGGCGCATACGTTCGTTATCAAAATTAAAAAATACCCATAAAGCACTGATTTCTGGCCAAAAAAGCACCCTTATTTTAATAAAAACGCTGACTTTTTCCACTAAATAAACACCCCTTCTTTTATCAAAACACTGACATCAGATGAACGGGAACACGTATTTTTTACTTAAGATTTTATAATCCTCTGCCTGTTTAGCGGCAGCAAGTGGCGGCAGCAAACTCGGGAGCCCAGATACTTCGGGAGTCACTCGGCGTCAAAGCCGCGTATGTTTCGTGGATTGTAAGGGGATTTTGACCCCCATACTTCGTACCCGGGTACAAAAAAGTACCCTTCTTTTACAAAATCGCGGACATGCAGAGGTCTTAAAAAAAGACCCCTTCTTCCGCGAAATACGTAACGAAGGTGCGGCCCCCCTCTGTACCTGAGTGACCCCCCCCCCCCCCCGGGAAACAGATAGACATATGAAGTATTTATACGGTAATTAATGGTACATGCATTGTTATTTTTGTAATCTATATTCCCTTTGTATTAGAAAATAGATCGTATATAAATTCACACACCCTTTTTAATAATTAATTTTTTCCAAACCAATCATAACGGTACATACACGTTTGAATTATATTTGTTATATGGTTTCACACACTCTTTACGTATCTACATCAACTTGGAATCTGACATACTGTTCATATTTTTCTACTTCAGGGTGAGAAAGTTGTGGCTTTCTTCTCTGTATTCTATATGTTCAACAACGTGGCGAGTGTATTGACAAGTTTCTTCACTCCAATGCTGAGAGGTAGGTTAAACCTCACAATAATAATTCTATGTCAGACACAAGTCATCACATATTATAGATATTCTGTATTACCAAGTAAATAGTATTTGGCCTGAACAAATGTAGACTAGTGCAGAATTGAAATATCGGAAAGAACTTTCTTTTATTGTAGATTTGAATATTATAATAACTATCGGGATGGGCAAATAATCTTTTTTATATATTCGTAGAATAACAAAAACATTCAATACAATACTGAAGTAAACATTCAATACACTACGTTCATACTCCAAGAAGTTCATGGTTTGCCAAAAAAGAGATACAATTGTAAGGCAGCTAAGAGAAAATTATACACCTTAAAACTATTCCATTTACTTTCCTTTCTAAAAAATCCCCCTTTGGAACTCTACCATACTAGACATGAGGGGATGTGTTGCCAAGCAAACTATAGTAGGCTAAATAGATATTCTACAGATTATTATTTTTTCAGCCGATGTTCGCTGTTTTGGGAGTGATTGTTATTCACTAGCAATTGGCACGTGCACTGGAATGATTCTCATAGGAACAGGTTTGTAACTTGAAACGAAAAGGGGACTTTCCAAATTTAAACAACAATCGATTTCCGGAATTTTCTGGAACGGTAAATATTTCTGCCATACTAAGTATAATAATGAATACTCGGTTTATGATGATGATTGAAACTGGATTACCGGCTTAATGGTAACTTTCTCACATGCCATGAGCCGTCTCCAAAACTGTACCTGTTAGTAGTTTTGAGGAACAGCGCAAAATTAAGTTTTATTCCTAAATCACTAGGCTTTTGGTGTGGACCCACTACAAATTTAAGTATCATTGGATGTATATGATAAGGTGTACATGTAGAGAAAATGCCAAATAGGGTCATCCAAATAGATTCTTAAAAGAGAAAATAAAACAGGAAATCAAAACATTTGGTTTCGGCTAGCATGCAATTCTATTATAAAGGGCTAAATTGATAGGTTAATCACTTACTTGATGATGAATAACTTACTTGATAATAAGTAAACACTGTGCTGGCTAGTAATACTCTGTTCAGGTAGGAGGGACCGTCAGAAGTAGGTAAGCATTTTTCTGTGACTATATAGTATACATTGGTTTAATTTTCAACCTAAATGCAACCTAAATGATCCAAAATACCAATTTCATCTGAAATGAGACATATTAGCTAAATTGTACAGTTCGATCTCAAAGATTTTAGTGTCTCAAATTGGTCAATTTGCAAACTTCGTCTTAAACACATGGTCAAATGCGACTAAATTCATAGACAAGTTTTAAATGGTGTTTCTAGTTCTGAAAGGTTGCATATTAAAGCTTATTGTAAATATTTCTATAAGAAAGTATTTCGTGTTCGAAGGACCATAAGGTTATTTTCTGCCTTGCTTAACTTTGACGTTAGACATCTCGCCCACTCTTCAATTAAGTATTAAACCAAATAACAGATAACGTTGAGGCTTTTTTTCTTCTTTTATAGTTGTGTTCGCAATTGGTTATAAGTGGTACACAATTCCGCCACCAGAGGGAGATGTGGTTGCCCGGATGTTTAGAACAATTGGTGTAAGCAACTTATTTTTATAAAAAAGTTTTTTTTATGTGATATCACTTAACTTTCAATTTCTCTTTTGAAATAAACCTACGGAAATAGAGTAGTTCATATGCATAATGACATAAATTCATATAATCTTAAATGTTTCGACTTGTTTTCCTTTTCTCAAATAACGATCTCTTATGCACGCTCTTAAAATTTGATTTACGATCCTCAAGTATTAAAGAGTGCGTTCAACGAAGGGGGATCAATCAACCTTGAATAGTTGAGTTTATATATAAATACTAAAACGTTGAAGGTAGTTTGGTCAAATACTTACCTTTTTGCCTGATTTGATCTGCATTGTGACGTCCTCTTTTTTTTAAACTAATCAAGCCTCATTTCTATTTGAAAAGGTGTCGTATTTCTAACTCATACTAGATTTTTGATATTTCATTTTTTTTTCAGTCTGCGTTGAAAAATAAATGTAGATGGAAGGGAGAGCCGAAGGAGCATTGGCTATTGTATGCAAACGAGGAGGTATTTACCCTATATTCTAATCATACAACGGTTAATTAAAGAACAATTACAAAATGACTAAAACATAGACCCACATAGTTTCTTAGAGGTATATTGATGTTTAAAACATCCTAACACACAAGAAATCGAGATACTGGGAGCTACCATTTTAGTCTATTAGTAGCTAATCTCAGGCAGCTTGGTACCCATATGTCATTAGCAGTAAGGTAGCTAAATATTTTACTGTAAGGAATTATTTGCGCCTATGTTTTATGCAATAATTGGTGTAATTGTCCTTGAAGCATCTACCGGCAGTTGTATTTCTACATGAGTATTTTCAAAACAACAATGAATTCAAGAGTGAATTGTCAAGGTTCATAAGATACGAACGTTAACAGACAAAGAGTAAAATGAATGTCATAAATACAATACAATACACTTTCAGCACTAAATTAATTAGGAACTAACGCTAACAGTTGTATAATGGTAGTGTGCTACGATGGAAAAGTATATTAAGATTACTGAGGCACAATTAGCAATACGTCAATGGCAGTACAAGTGGAGGGAGAATCAAACCTGTTTCGTTTGTCTCTAGTAAACCTTTTTTATAGACAGATATAAAAAAGCACATTCTTGTTGTCAAAATAACCAAACATGTTTGAAGATTTAATACACGATAGCTAACTAAATGGCATTCAAGTGTAAAATTATATTATGATAAGCATCACATAAGTTTCTGGATAATAATACTAAATGCAGTAGATCCCTCGAAATATGAACCTTTTAAAGTTAAAGAAATAGTTTAGTTTGAAAATTTAATACTAATTTTAAAATGCTGCCTACACTCAGAATATTTGGTTACGACGTTATTAGTATGACGTTTAACCCGGTTCAATAAGTCTCATTATTCATTTTCTATAAGTCAGGATTTATTGAGGACGTCCGTTCCATACTACGTGTGCTGGTGTTATTCATTCCCCTACCAGCATTCTGGGCGCTCTGGGATCAACAGGTGAGAGAATGAACCCTTTTCGTAAAAAAACACATTTTAGTTCATTAATTCATTGACCTGCTTTTGTATTTCTCTTCATTATTTTGGCGCTGACTCCCCTTTTTAATGACCGGAGCATAATTCATATTTTTACAACCTAATGAAGGAGATAGAACTTTTCTTCTAACAATAGGAATTTCTGCAGTGCTTTACATGTTGGCGAAATAATAGAAAATGTGTTGTGCTATATACACGTAGCTGTATAATTCAGCAGTGCTTGCTGGTCTTCACGCTTAAGGAAGTGATGTTGCCATCCTTCAAAAGAGCCAGTCGTCGTTCTTATGTACACATTCCTCGACGTACTCCATTGAAAATCTGTTTTTAATCTGTATTAAACTATAAAGATATCAAACTAATCTATTTTCCCATATACTTTTCAAATATCCTCAATGTAGAAGCATTGAAATGTCACGGCAATAAGATTCAATATTCAAGGATATGGGATATAATTTTACAGGCAAACACTTATGTCAAACAACTATTTACAAATAAGTATCATCTAAATACATTCTGGGAAGGAACTGCGCTGCTTTCATTTGCTTTTATTTAATACTGGATGCAAATTTCAGGGATCACGCTGGAGTCTGCAAGGAAATCGCATGGATGGCAATATTGTAAGATAATCATTTTATTCCTTGAATCTTTGTTGGCGATATTCGTCAATGAGGCCACCAATTATGTCCGTGTCACACTTCCTAATCTCTTCAATGCTATCTTCACCGTATATTCAATAAATTTATACTGACCAGGTAACTATTTACATTATACTGGCATAATGCGAATCTTATCCAAAGGGCGCCCATTTCCCCACAAACGCATCAGTATTTACAGACCAACCTGCCAAGTAGTGTTCTCCTATCATTTTACCGTAAATTTATTTGAAATTATGATAATAGTATGACTATATTCAAACATGACTCATTGTGAAGATGTAACGAAAAATGCCATAGCATTATTTCTAGAGCTCTTTTAGGGGTTATGCCACCCACCTATGATGACATCATACTCTTTCAATTAGTAGCCAGTTAGAAATATTTCAAATATACATGTGAACATTTACTTCACTGTTAAATGGTTTTCATAGGCGGAATACAACTAATTTCAATTCCAAAAAAAACACGCTATATACTACACGCATAGCTTTAAGTTCTACTACAACTGCTACTCATTTTGTAAAGTTTAATATTTCAAATCAAAAGACCTCTACTACCCACTATTAGCAATGTGAATTATATACGTATTTTGTCAAATGTATAAAGAAATCATCAATTATTATATGTATGTATCCTTTCCGCTATATTTTCGCTCATTCATGTTTTAGCAATGCAAGTTTACTTTTCTATTTGCAGTCACCAAACTTTTCGATTAAGGCGGATCAGATGGTGGTAGGTGGTGAATACAATCTTAGTCCTCGTGAAGGGTAAAGAGCCATTAAATCATAACAAGGGTGGTATTTGTAATTGGTTCTAGGACAATTTACCCCCGGACAATATCCCCCCGGACAATATCCCCCCGGACAATATCCCCCCGGACAATATCACCCGGACAATATCCCCCCAGGACAAAACCCCTCGGACAATATCCCCCCGTTCCAATATCCCCCTGGACAATATCCACCCGGATGATATCTGT
>OZ012700.1:21997175-22044675 GCA_963942565.1 Maea johnstoni
TATCTACTTAGTTTGGCAAAATTGTCCCACATTCAGCTATGTTTTAGCTCTATGGTCAGTACATTAGAAAGGTTAGACACGATGAGAATAGCTATTAACCTTCTCAAAACGCCAAAACCGACGTATGTATTAAAGGACGCTAAGTTTTAATCTCAAACCTTTTTGCAAAAATAAAAAATTCTAATTAGAAGAACCAAGTGAACTCTATATTCCACATAGTCATATAATATGCTGATTAGCCACTGTCGATGTATGGTAACTGGGAACGTCTACTCTACATTCGGAAAAGATTGGGTTAGTTTAATTTCTGCGTTTTTAAGCGTTTAGCCTTGGACGCAAAATTAAAATTTGCAATGATTAGTGCTGCCTTAAGTGTATAGCTGGCACTCCATGTTGCGGCCAATTCGCAAAATTAAAAACGCAAAAATAGATTTTCTGTAAATTCGCAAAAGTATAATTGTCACTATGGCCAACAACTGAACGGCCACCTATCAGAGAGTGGGAGTTTGCTTATTCACCGTTCAACACGGGGTGCAAATCGTTCGAATTTCTGTATATGTGTGTGTTAAAAGTTGTAGATATAATAGACTTTAGGAAAGTATTCACCTGAAAATTATTTTGATTCATAGATGCATATCTTGGAATATAATATTTTCTTGATTGCCCATATATTTAAGGAATAAGAATCCCAATATGAATATCACAAGATTTGATATTAAAGTACATGCACATAAAAAAATCATGACATGAAAATATCATCATATATTGCCAGCATTCAATTCCCCGCTATGTAATATAGATGCTTATCAAAGTATACATTCACAAAGCAATGCATGTTTCAATTAGATTGCATTACAAGAAGTGCGAGGAAAATTAGTATTAATGGCAATACAACCGCCAGGATAAGATAGCAAGAAGCAAAGGGGTATGTAGTATACAGAAGGAGAGTATTCTAACAGCTTCTACTGCGCATGCGCTTCCAGGTACGCGCGTGCGATCACAAAGGACAGTGATAGGTTGGAAGAGTCACACTGCAGTCAACGTCAGATCTTATCGAATAGAAATCAATATATATCTTGTATAAAATATGCAATATATTTGATATGTACGCTTTGTAAAATCTTTTCCTTGAATACGTTAATTCTCTGAATGGCACCTTGTTGAGGTGGTGTTGACTTGAAAGAATGAATTCCTGATGAAGCGACCGCATCAATGTATATATATATATATATATATATATATATATATATATATATATATATATATATATATATATATATATATATATATATATATATATTTATATATATATATATATATATATATATATATATATATATATATATATATATATATATATATATATATATATATATATATATATAGTTTGTTTCATTAAATGGTGATAATGCAAACCTGAAGTTGAAATGCGGTGTAAGTTGCGAAACATTGTGGAATGTGCGACATATACATTTTGCCATCTACTTCATGCAATTTATCTCCTTGACCAGTAGACATTTCTCTCCATTTGGGAGCTTTTTACGTACATAGCAGAGTTTTACAATTTTCTCTCTACTATACGATGTCGAGAAGCCCAAATGTAATACATTTTGCGTTAACATACTTTAAAAACGACGCTTTGCAGTCAGGAATTATTTGGCATCAGATTACAAAGGTGAGAAAGTTTGGCATTCGCCTGTTTGGAATACAATGAATTTTAAAATAATTAAAACTCTCTCTCTCTCTCTCTCTCTCTCTCTCTCTCTCTCTCTCTCTCTCTCTCTCTCTCTCTCACACACACACACACGCACACGCACACACACACGTACACATTTGTTATCAGTTTAGTTGTCCAAAGAATGCCTACAATTCGCCAAATTATCTAGGCGAATACGTACTGATAGGAGAAAGTTGCTGTATGTAGGTGGCAGCACTAGCATATCGTTGACACTACTCACCAGGATTAGGGACGAAATGCCTACGCTTGTATCATAGGTTTTAACAGTGGAAAATACACTTAACAGAAGACATAGGAAAATCATCAGAAATCTGCAAGAGATGAATAACGTAATTTGGTAAGAAACGGGGTTAGTTAGTGCCATATTGACTACCTTGTGCAACCCCCGACTCCGTATAGGGGAAAAAGGGTATTGGGCTGAAAGGGGGGACGGGGAGGGGAGAGAAGGGGGAGAGGTAACTTTGAACTATTGAAAAAATAAGAATTGTTGTAGTTGCAGTTGAGAATCAAATGGAACCACTTTTGTTCAAGACTTTTCGATTTAAAGACACGGTGTTAAAGGAGTAAATTAGCTGATCTATGTTCGCTTGTTGTGTTGCTTTTTAGAATATTTTTCTGATGAAGTCCATTTTTCGAATAGCACATTCTTCATGAATGCAATGTAGGGGTTTTATTTAAAAGTGACCAACATTATAATAGATAATGCGGATATATTTATGTATAAACTAAAATATCCGCACACTCTTAATGCACATAAAGTACGTTAAGTAGCCTGAAATTTTATTGTTTTCCAGATATTTGTATATTTTTACAATGCATTTGTGGCGAGATATGTAGTATGGTATTTGGTAGTATCTATACGAGTGGATGCATCGATCCCAAACTAATTTTGAATAGTTTACAAATGTGTCATTTCGAGTTATGATTATTCTAATAATGTTGTTGTTGTTATTATGGGAAAAGGGCGCGGAGTAAGGAAAGGAGTAGTTGTTAAGTGAACATTCAAAAGTCAAAACACATACATGCAAAGAACTGGTGAAGAGAAGCGAAAGCCTGAAAACACCAATAAATCATACTAGCACAGAAAAAAACATCCATATCCGGAGGTGTTCTGCCATTGCGCACGCACGTATGCAAATGACGACTTACCGTATGAAACAAATACATTCCTGCTTTTTTTTGCTGATCGGGTTGACTAGCAACGACACTTAAAACAAGCGACACAAACACGGCAGCAAACCTGTAAACAACAACGAAAAAGAGAAAGGATAACGTAGTGAAATAACACGTACACTATATATGATGTTTGGTCTAGGAATAGACAACACGAGGTTTTTGCATTCCATTTTGGGAATTTCTGGTCCTATAGTAATCTAGATGACACAAAGTCGATTTGAGTTTAAACAAAATTGTATTAATCATTTTGAGCAAAATTGCCTTTGGTTTCGTACCTTCATGAAGCATATCCTATATTTCCTATTTTAAACAATAGTATCACTATGTGTATAGTATGATATTATCTGATATGTAGCGAACTAATAATATTATCTTTAAATGACGATTATAGAAATACGATAAGATTATACGAAATCTCAAACATCAACTACTTTTAAAGGTGAACTATATCTAAAAGGTTTAAAATTTTGGCAATGCTCCTGACGAAAATTGGCCTTTTATCAATTTCCCGATCTGTTTGGCATTTTCGCCATTTTATCAATTCAAGTTACATACTAATAAAAATATTAAAGAATACTTATTATTTATCTATATTATTGCAAACACATGACATAAGTATATATATATATGTATATATATATATATATATATATATATATATATATATATATATATATATATATATATATATATATATATATATATATATATTCATATATATATATATATATATATATATATATATATATATTTATATATATATATATATATATATATATATATATATATATATATATATATATATATATATATATATATATATATATTTATATTATATATATGTATATATATATATATATATATATATATATATATATATATATATATATATATATATATATATATATATATATATACAATATATATATACATATATATATACATACATATATATATATATATATATATATATATATATATATATATATATATATATATATATATATATATATATATATATATATATATATATATATATATATACATACATATATATTAATATAATAATAACAATCAATATTTCAAGAAACATAGAGTGATATTTATAAGGTATTGATAAATCACAAAATTAAACATTTTATGTGGTGTTGTGATGTCAGTTTGACTTTATATTTAATTGCAGAAGTACAGCACGTATACTTAGGCCTACTCTACATAAGACTTAGTCTGCTGTTATTTCTTTATCAAAGTGTTTTCACAAATGATACTAGCACAACATATTCAATATGTCAAATATAGCACAGACTTGATTGTTTTTTATACAGCTGAATATAGCATATCTATCATCTATCAAATTTAATAGCAATTTGAGAATGTTGTACATAAGTTAATGAACTGGCCCTGCATGAGATTATAACAACAGTTCCATGAATAAAGGAGGGAAAAGAGTAATTAAACCATAGAGGATAATAGTTTTAAAGGATACTAGGGAATATTTCAAAGGCAATGAGGAGTAATGCAAAACTTACAATTGCTGAACTAATGAAAGGAAAGGACTATAGATGTCGTGCACATCGCAAGGTGACTGATAGAGGAGTATTGGGATCAGGGGGGGGGGGGGGCATAGTAGGGTACAGGTATTTGTCGGGGGGTGCACAGTACTCAAATACAGCATAAATCTCCAATTGAATCATCATCTAGTCTATTTGTATACACGTATGATGTCTATAATGTTCAACTCGATTAATGGAAAAATCCCTTTTTTGCAGCAATTCATACTTTCCGAACTAGATCTATTTCTAATCGGCTAATATAGAATTTGAAATAGGAAAATCACTTAGGAAGATAACCATTAGTCATGCACCTGGCGGGAAACTAATAAATCTATAAACATCAGACGTCATTTTTTAAGTGAAATATTTTTCTTCTGTATGAATTATGTGCACGCAGGATATTACAAAAAAAAAAAGTTGAACGGTTTTAAAAATTCAAACGTTAAAATCATCAAACGAGTATAACATACAAAATAAACCCTGAAAGAGAAGCATTTAACAATAAAAGCATGATACCGGTTGTCTTTGCCAGAGATGGTTCCATAAACAGTACATTAGAGAAATTAAACATATCATAGCAAACCCCAGGGGCTATAGACCTCTGCCGGCAAAGTGAAGAACTAACTTCGTAACTAACAATACTTACAATGTGGAGTTGGCAGATATTTTCTTTACTTACAGTATACATTACTGTCAATAATATCCTCGTACACGAACTAAATGTAGTATTTAAATATGACGAATGAAGGAATCTCTATGCTTTAAGAAACAATATACTATGTAAACATATCCAGATTATGTTATCAACACTATGACAAGAAGTATGTATATATATATATATATATATATATATATATATATATATATATATATATATATATATATATATATATATATATATATATATATATATATATATATATATATATATATATAATTGTATTTCCAAACCTATTTACCTATCAGTCTGTTTCGAAATTATCCAAAGAAATGAATAGATTTGTAATGTATTGTGAGTTATATTCGGCCAAATCTGGACGTCTTCGAGCCTTCCCAATACGAAATGTCGTGCAATGCATTAGACCGCTGGCCCGTGGGGGCAACCCCACATTAGAGGTACTTTGAGGACGTACATGATATATATGTTAGTAGTCTAGGCAAGGCAACAACACCATAATCCCATTGCACTGAATGTACGTAACGTTAAAGGCGCGGAAGATTCTAAAGAGATCTAAAACCAGACGTAGCTATTCATCATCCTTTAGCTGCTGAATACGGCTAGCTTATAGGGCTTAAGATTTATCACCCTGGAAAATAGGCTGCGTGTAGTATTCCCGCAAACATGATCTTAGATACCTTTATTACGCCTAGGAAATTTATGGCGAATGTTATTTTTGCCTAGGTATAACCATGAATATATGATATCAAGTCCGCGCGGGAGTCGAGACGGGTATTATAGGTAATAATAAATCACGGATATGATATTGAAAAACTTATCCCAACAGAGTCATAAATTCTTATGGCAACATTTGTTGATTATTTCCTGAAGCTGTGTATTCTATCAGGGACTTGATTGCAAATATGACACAATCATCTCATTCTCCAGTATTAGTGTAGTATATATTGCAAGATCGTACGGTAATTGATATTTGTTCCTATTCAATCCTCTTCGCGGACGCGTATATGTACTTTCTACACCATTACATGAATCAATTCTTTTTTGCATGAATTTTCTATCTATAAACTGTAAATCACTTTAAATATAGCGGGAACAATAAGATAGCGATGATAGGTTTCTGCCCATAAATCCCCGTCTTTATTTAAGTACACATCGGATATGGATGGATAATATTCGCCCTTTACAATATGTATATATTTTCAGGTTCTGTATTAACTTACTTCTAGACAAGGAGCTTTTCTATGCAAACCTTATGTCTATATAATGCGTTTTCTTGGTAACGTTATTCTATCTTTTCTTTTGTACGTATTTTGTCATTTATGATTTATGTTCCAAGTATGCTTTTGCAATTGCACACTTACAGTCAATAAACGTACAGTGCCGACATTTAATTCCTGCGCTAAATGCGTGGGCATCTCGTGCATAATACATGCCCGCACGCCCGGTTGCCACCCGTGTTTCCTCGGCATGGATGCATGGATGACCTCACAACTGAATGTAGCTTTGATTTACAAAGCTACGCCGATCATTGATGTGCTTGGCTTATTTTTTGATATGATATCAACGGGTGTCCAGACAGGCACTGTCAGACGTCCAGTTGTCTGCTGCAGGAATTAAATGTCTGTACTGTACATACATACCACTGGCCAGTCACGAGAAGAATTATGAGAGAAAAGTGAAGATGAAATAAATACTGATTTCTCATCCCAGCACATTTCATCATAATCCTATCAATAAAATAGTTAAAGAATGCGTCATACTGTAGATTCACAAAATATTGTGTAGAGTAAATTTTGCGAATTTACAGAAAATCGATTTTTGCGTTTTTTAACTTTGCGAATTGACCGCAACATGGAGTGCCAGCTATACACTTAAAATGACAGCACTACTCATTGCGAATTTTAATTTTGCGTCCGAGGCTAAACACTAAAAAACGCAAATAATAGACTAACGTAATCTTTTCCGAATTTACATTATTCTGTGTATTGCTATGCCTTTAAGTGTCATTAACAGAAGAGTTCGTAATGCAAAGGAAGTAAAAGCAATTAAGTATGGTATAACTGGATTACTAAACCCCCTATTAGCAAATACTCTTAAATTGAAATGTCTGCATAATCTCATACTATGTTCCGAATCTGCCAGATTTCATTAAAGATTTCCATCGTCTCCTTGTCGACTTTAAATACTATTAACATTTCGATGACGTCAATCAATTAACTGCTAAAAGCAGAATCATTCAAGATAGATGTCTTGTACTCGGGACAGGACGGTAGGTTTTGATTGGCTGAATTTTCAATTTTCGATTATCGTCACTTTTTCTATTAAATTGAGGAAAAAATGTGCGTTTTAAGGCAGTCGTAATTGTTGAAGTTTTCAGTCAGATTTCTCTGAGGATTTTTTTATAATATCTAATCTTGAAATAATACATATTTGCCTTTTAGTATTAGAGTGCTATATTCTTAAGCAAATAAATTGACTGTACGGTTTGTGTAGAATTGTAAATAAAATATCATAATTTCGGTAATTATGTAATTAGACACATCTGTAAGACCTGAATACTAGTATCTTCTTATTGTCAGAACTGTTTCTGTTTTTTATTTCGAATTCTGCACATGTGAAATAATGATATTAATTTCACGAAACATGTAAACAAAAATATATACAATTTGCATATATGCAAAGCTTTATTTGATACAATCATCTCTTTTATATTATACAGTTATTTTTATCTGTAAGAAGCTTTACTTCAATACATTGTATATATTTTCCAATTTATCAGAAGGCATAGGGCTTATTTTTATTTCAGCATTGCACTCCTTATTGTACATATGGCGGTTTATTTCCCACCAAATAACCTCAATGCACCTGTTTTCCTTTTTATTGTAAATGAAATATCTGTATCTCAAATCACCAAAATAAATATTTTAGGTAAGTGACGGATTTTCAACCATTTTAACCAAATCCGTCAACATTACTCGATATTATATATGAATTTTAATCCAATTCTTCCCTTGAGTCCAACTATTTGTGACAGTAGGGAAAATTAAAAGGACATATTTCTAATGTTTCGTTTCTTGTTTCATGGCAATAATTCCCAGTCAGCTTGGGCAATGTATACCACAGGATGGGAGGGCATTTAAAGTAAGACAGGTTTTGTTGTTTTTATTTCTTTAAACGAAAAATCAATGCATCTCGGAAACATTTGGCATTTATCTTAAATTGCCTCATAGCTCTTGGGTTTTGTCATTCCACAGAGATGTAGATTTCTACGAGAAGAGAAGCGGACAGATTTCTATAATCCTCCCTCGCCACTGCTTGAGAGCAATGGGAAAGATCAGAGATCGCAATTGAGATACTACGGAACATGGCGTAACCGTTCTACTTGTTGCGCGCCTGGGTTCTCTTTCGCGATAAAGAAAACCGATAGTTAAAGACCATAGTGAAATGGAAAATGGAGAAAACACGGCAAATTTGTACTCCAAACGTTTCTATACTACGGACCATGGCGTAACCGTTCTACTTGTTGCGCGCCCGGGTCCTCTGTCACGATAAAGAACACTGATAGTTAAAGACCATAGTGAAATGGAAAATGGAAAAAACATGGCAAATTTGTACACCAAACGTTTCTATACTACGGAACATGGCGTAACCGTTCTACTTGTTGCTCGCCCGGCTTCTCTCTTACGATAAAGAACACCGATAGTTAAAGACCATAGTGAAATGGAAAATGGAAAAAATACGGCAAATTTGTACACCAAACGTTTCTAGAAGGTATACAATTTCCTTATAGCCCAACTACGTTTGCAGAATTACCCTCCGTGTACAGTGCCGACATTTAATTCCTGCACTAAATGCGTGGGCAGCCCGAGCAAAATACACGACCGCATTCCCGATTGTCAGCCAGTTTCCTGGGCATGGATGCATAGATGAACTCACAACTTAACGTAGTTTTGTTTTCCAAGCTATGTAGGTCATTGATGTGCTTGTTTTATTTTTGTCACGTTACCAATGGGTTTTTATACAACCGGGCACTGCCAGACGTCCGGTCGACTGGTGCAGGAATTAAATGCCTGTACTGTAGATGGAAGAGTTCTTGAGTTAGCGATGGTAACTACAGTGGACCTATGGTTAATAAATAATTGTAATGTGCTAGTGATGTAAGACTAAGTGCAAGTAAAAACTTAACATTTTGGACATTCTCTTCTATATTGTTTCATAATGCTCAAAACGTATTTTTGTCGCTTGTGTAGAATGTGGCCAGATAAGTTAAATTTTGCATATACCGGCGCCATGTTTGGTAGTTTCTGCCACTGAAACTCACACTGGAAATCATGGGTCAATATAGCCCTTTTTATGTTTATAGTCGCTTAATATAATTTCCAGCTTTAATTTGTGATTTATTTCATGTTTCCATGTATCGTTGTACGTTTTTCTCATGTCTTTGTTAATATTTCATGTTTGAATGACATGGTCAATAAAGAATTGCAATTCCAAATAATACTTTTGTGTCAGCTTTCTTTTCGTATTACACCTATCATCAATTTAAAAACGCACATCTGTTTGCTTTCAATATGCCAAGGGCTGATTATTTGGCTGGAATAGGGCTAACGTGGAAGAGCCATTGACGTCGATTCACTCCATGACGATGGTTGGGATATGCTTGGATTTTGGAAGCGAACGAATCCCATGAGAAGTGAAATCGTTTTCGGTCGATATTTCCATCGGTTTTGATTTGCTTAGAGTTGTTCGCAGAGTATAAATGCAATTGGGCTGAACCTTTTGAATGTCAAAACCCGCCCGTTGAATGTTTGCGATGAAAACGACTCAACGAGATTCAATGCCATGACAAATTGATGAAAAGCAGACATAGGGGTCAAGGCCATTTGATGACCTTGCGTTACACAACATGCACCCGCCTATAACTCATTTATGCCAACCTCCTCTAGATGTCTGATCACGCAAACGAGAAAAGTGTACAGAGGGATTTGATATATATCCGTTTCAATGACAATGAGGTACTTCTCAAATACAAACGTACATGTAAATTCCAAATGAGAATATCTTTCCAGTCATATTCATTAAAAGTCCTATTACCCTTTAAAGTTAGATATACGCATATTGCGCTAACTGTCTTTTCGTTTTTTAAAGTTACCTTTATTGTATGTATGTATGTATGTATGTTTATTGACTGCAAGTATTAATTGTACAAAATCGTACATCATACATCAACATATACTTTTATCTACTTATTCACTGCTGGTAGTGATTGTTTGCTTGATTTATTTTCTTCATAGCTGCTTATACGAAGTTGCACGACATAAGTTCTACCCGTTACGTTCGGTTGATATTTAACCCTTATGCCGGTGGTGGCCAATTATGCCTATACCAAATGATGCAAACTAGCTGAAAAATGACTAAAACCCTGGCACCTGGATACACATATGAAAGTACTCAGTGAGAGCTATCTAATGAATACCTACTTGATAGGGTTTAGATTTTTTTCAAAAGTCTCTGTGTCCCTGTGCTTTGGGCAAAAGTAGCCTCAGCACCGGAGGCGTTAAATGTTTATGATTAGACCATAAGCTAATGCTACGGTATTACATGCACATCAGACAACTAGTTATTAGCCCAAACATCACATATTTCTTTTCTTCCACCATTTCATAGTAGATGGTGTATGGCTATACTTCTATAACTAGCGTTTTTCGGTACATAACCTGACACCACAGACACTGACTGCTGGTTGTCTCACTACAGGCATGTGCCAAAGTTGCCAGTGACATGAGGTTAGGCGGTGGTTCCACCAGGCTCTGCAGTTCCCATAGTCACTGACTGCTAGTTGTCTCACTACAGGCATGTGCCAAAGTTGCCAGTGACATGAGGTTAGGCGGTGGTTCCACCAGGCTCTGCAGTTCCCACAGTCACTGACTGCTAAATGTCTAACTATAGGCATGTGCCAAAGTTACCAGTGACATGAGGTTAGGCGGTGGTTCCTCCAGGCTCTGCAGTTCCCACAGTCACTGACTGCTAAATGTCTAACTATAGGCATGTGCCAAAGTTGCCAGTGACCTGAGGTTAGGCGGTGGTTCCACCAGGCTCTGCAGTTCCTACAGTCACTGACTGCTAGTTGTCCCACTACAGGCATGTGCCAAAGTTGCCAGTGACATGAGGTTAGGCGTTGGTTCCACCAGGCTCTGCAGTTCCCACAGTCACTGACTGCTAACTGTCTAACTATAGGCATGTGCCAAAGTTGCCAGTGACCTGAGGTTAGGCGGTGGTTCAACCAGGCTCTGCAGTTCCCACAGTCACTGACTGCTAACTGGGTCACTACAGGCATGTGCCAAAGTTGCCAGTGACCTGAGGTTAGGCGGTGGTTCCACCAGGCTCTGCAGTTCCCACAGTCACTGACTGCTAACTGTCTAACTATAGGCATGTTCCAACGTTACCAGTGACATAAGGTTAGACGGTGGTTCCACCAGGCTCTGCAGTTCCCACAGTCACTGACTGCTAGTTGTCTCACTACAGGCATGTGACAAAGTTGCCGGTGACATGAGGTTAGACGGTGGTTCCACCAGGCTCTGCAGTTCCTACAGTCACTGACTGCTAGTTGTCCCACTACAGGCATGTGCCAAAGTTGCCAGTGACATGAGGTTAGGCGTTGGTTCCACCAGGCTCTGCAGTTCCCACAGTCACTGACTGCTAACTGTCTAACTATAGGCATGTGCCAAAGTTGCCAGTGACCTGAGGTTAGGCGGTGGTTCCACCAGGCTCTGCAGTTCCCACAGTCACTGACTGCTAACTGTCTAACTATAGGCATATGCCAAAGTTGCCAGTGACCTGAGGTTAGGCGGTGGTTCCACCAGGCTCTGCAGTTCCCACAGTCACTGACTGCTAACTGTCTAACTATAGGCATGTGCCAAAGTTGCCAGTGACCTGAGGTTAGGCGGTGGTTCCACCAGGCTCTGCAGTTCCCACAGTCACTGACTGCTAGTTGTCTCACTACAGGCATGTGACAAAGTTGCCAGTGACTTGAGGTTAGGCGGTGGTTCCACCAGGCTCTGCAGTTCCCACAGTCACTGACTGCTAACTGTCTAACTATAGGCATGTTCCAACGTTACCAGTGACATAAGGTTAGACGGTGGTTCCACCAGGCTCTGCAGTTCCCACAGTCACTGACTGCTAGTTGTCTCACTACAGGCATGTGACAAAGTTGCCGGTGACATGAGGTTAGGCGGTGGTTCCACCAGGCTCTGCAGTTCCCACAGTCACTGACTGCTAACTGGGTCACTACAGGCATGTGCCAAAGTTGCCAGTGACATGAGGTTAGGCGGTGGTTCCACCAGGCTCTGCAGTTCCCACAGTCACTGACTGCTAACTGGGTCACTACAGGCATGTGCCAAAGTTGCCGGTGCCATGAGGTTAGGCGGTGGTTCCACCAGGCTCTGCAGTTCCCACAGACACTGACTGCTAGTTGTCTCACTACAGGCATGTGCCAAAGTTGCCGGTGACATGAGGTTAGGCGGTGGTTCCACCAGGCTCTGCAGTTCCCACAGTCACTGACTGCTAGTTGTCTCACTACAGGCGTGTGCCAAAGTTGCCGGTGACATGAGGTTAGGCGGTGGTTCCACCAGGCTCTGCAGTTCCCACAGTCACTGACTGCTAACTGGGTCACTACAGGCATGTGCCAAAGTTGCCAGTGACATGAGGTTAGGCGGTGGTTCCACAAGGCTCTGCAGTTCCCACAGTCACTGACTGCTAACTGGGTCACTACAGGCATGTGCCAAAGTTGCCGGTGCCATGAGGTTAGGCGGTGGTTCCACCAGGCTCTGCAGTTCCCACAGTCACTGACTGCTAGTTGTCTCACTACAGGCATGTGCCAAAGTTGCCGGTGACATGAGGTTAGGCGGTGGTTCCACCAGGCTCTGCAGTTCCCACAGTCACTGACTGCTAGTTGTCTCACTACAGGCGTGTGCCAAAGTTGCCAGTGACATGAGGTTAGGCAGTGGTTCCACCAGGCTCTGCAGTTCCCACAGTCACTGACTGCTAGTTGTCTCACTACAGGCATGTGCCAAAGTTGCCAGTGACATGAGGTTAGACGGTGGTTCCACCAGGCTCTGCTGTTTCCACAGTCACTGACTGCTAGTTGTCTCACTACAGGCATGTGCCAAAGTTGCCAGTGACATGAGGTTAGACGGTGGTTCCACCAGGCTCTGCAGTTCCCACAGTCACCCACAAATGTTCAGTTCTGTCTTAGTCTGAATCTTGCCGATGAAGTAACGATGGTTTGAATTCCAAATTTGACATATTGTATTCGTTTTACGGGACAGATGCACGTGTACATGTAGCCGAGATGGTGGAGGTACACACATCAAATGTGTGTATCACATTAGCATATATTTAGTGCTAAAGAAATAGTTGATATGACAAAACAAAAAATGAAAAAAACACACACACAAAGTAGCTTTTTAATTCATTTTGTCGATGTAGCGAGTTTCATAAGTAGTGCCGACTGAAGTTAAAAGGATTAAGCCATGTAAGTGGTCGCAGGCTTCTGTCTCTTTGATTAATGTCATTAAAGTGTACCTGGACATAAATTAGTTGCCTATTCCATTTAGCCATTACTGCTAAGTACACGCTAATGGTATTAAAGTCAATGTTGATGTAGTTTCATCTCTCCAGAGTAGAGCACGTGACACCATTATGTAGATATTTCAACTCACTATGGATGATATGAGAGTTATGAGGCCTCTGTTATAATAGTATTAAAGTATCATCCACTATCTACTTGACAATTCAAAATAATGTATGCTTACGAAAATAATGTGGTTAGATATATTGGAATATTTTAGAATATTTACCTGTATTAGTGCGGTTCTTAAAGATAGAAAGCGGACACTGTCATACGTCACCAGTTTTATTGGTCCAATTCCTATTCCAGAATTTTTAAAATTTCAAACATAAATATCTGCACGTCACAATAACATTGACGACTTTTCTCTAAACAAATTTGCAATTGGCAGATACGAACATAATACTGAAAAACACCCACCCTTTACAGCCAATCAAACGGTCTGTTATATGACGCTTTTCCAAATTGGCCAGAAATGAACCAATCAACAAGAAGAATACATTATAAGTAGGGCAGTGGCATTTCATTCTTAAACGTCACTATTCTTGTAGGAGTAATATTCCAAAGAAAGTAAAAAAAGAATCACCTAAGCCATGAGGAACAAGAAATTCCTGTAATATATTTTTAAAAAGAGATGCTCTCTTCCAAAAAACTTGTGTGACTTTGTGAATGCTTTCGTTGAAAGTGGGTGAAGAAAATGCAATATTACATCTTAGATGAATGAAAGAATGAATATACAGCGAGAAACCTGCGTACCAACAGGAGCAGCACACGAATTTCGGGCTATTCGCCGCAGCCAGCCTCTTCAGGTTGACCGGCTGGACGTTCGTGCGCCAATTCTCTGATTGTGGCTGTCTTGACAGCTATACCAATAATTTTAGCAGCGCTCACACATCTCCAGTAATATCTCTTAGCGGATTAAGTGGACAACGAGTGATCACGTGACCACACAAATAACCCGACAGTGCGTTTATTACACACTTCTAAGCATTCTGTTATTATCGTCTGTCAGTGGAATGTTGAATCCGTGGCGTCGTTAGTGTTTAGGCGCCCTATATGTTGGTTATAGGCGTGATCTTTTACGGAATTTTTCTTGACGAAGTGTTGGGATACACCTATGTTGTTCGGTGATTGCGGCGAGTAGCGATGCGAAGTGATATAGTGACGGCATCGTCTGGTACTTTTTTTTTTAAATGTACAATGTGTTTTATCACGCTAAAAACGATTTTATCATGATTATCTGTCAATAAAATGCTGTAGATAAAATGTTGAATGTTTGGCGTCGCTTGTGTCTTAATCATAAAAAAATGGAGATTACCTGTTCGTTGTTGTTCGGCAAATCTCGCGACCGCGTGTATATAGACTATAGAGCCAGTCCTTCCAGTCGCGTGCGTTGCATTGGATAGACTGGTGTCAGTTCCTTTGAACTGTTGCGCGCCAACAATTAGGGGGGGGGGGGGGGGGGGGTAGGCTGGTGCCGTTCAGCTGGGTGGATTCGTGCATGAAGCACACATCATATCATGGGATCATATCTAACTACAACAAAAGCTCGTTTGTTCAAGTTATCAATAGAGTGTAGTGAGATACAACTATAACAGCCATTGACATGCGGTCGCGGGCGCCTTTCTCCGCACAACTTCGCGTTTTCCATCAAAATATTTCATGCTCAATGCACACTTTCCCTCTAGAATTGAGTCCTTCTGGTTTCATATCCACTTCTTTTTATTTATCTAAGATTACACTAATGTACACAATGGCAATTGCGTCACGTACAACACGCTCTCATGAACCATGCAGCGCCAGTAGCGTTATAAACAACAGACGTGGTGGAAGAATACGGCTCATCTGAGGTAGACCGTCGGGCTTTGTCCAAATATGGTGCGAATTATTGAGCCATAAAATATAGTCCCTGGTAACACGTAATTTCCTGGCAATAGGAGAAAGCTGTCAGGGGAAGCTGATAGCACATATTTCATGAAGAGGAAAGCTGTCGAAATCCCTTCTTTGTACGAGCTAAATCAAACATGGTGGATAGGTGAAAGTGCCATGGTTGGGTTAGATTGTTATATAACCATGACGGTTGATAGTGTGCAAAACCTTACATTTGATATTATGCTTCATAAAGTTCGTCAATTGTCAAGTTAGATGATATTTGCTGAACTATTTTAGATGGTCATAGATAAAATCGGATTTAGGTATTTGGGTTTACCTTAGTCTAATACTATTTTCTTCGAATATTTATGTATTTGAGTTATTCACTCAGGATGTGTATAACATATTTCTCTGTACTAATCGGGTGTCACAACAAGTGTGTTCGTTTGAGAGAAAGAATACATTTACGTCAGAATTGCCAAAAGTTTTCCCAATCCAATCTTACCAACATGAACAAGATTTGCAAGAATTCTACAATACAGCGTGAGTAAGACATGTCAGTTTGACAAATGAAAATGTAGAAATACGTGTGGAATCGGGTATCTGAAAAAGAAAACATATTTCTTCCTGACAGATACGTAGATACGTTCACAGTTGATTGAGATGTTCAGAGTATACTAATCGGCACGTGCTATGAATCAAATGAAACATATTCTCAGATTACGTGGGAATGTCTGGAAACCAGACCTAATCTATGAGAGGTACATGTACACAGACAGAAGAACCAATGAACAGATAAAGATATAATTCAACTCACACACCAATATATACATATATATATATATATATATATATATATATATATATATATATATATATATATATATATATACATATATATATATATATATATATATATATATATATATATATATATATATATATATATATATATATATAATTATATATATTCATATATATATATATATATATATATATATATATATTTATATATATATATATATATATATTATATATATTTAATCATTATTATTATTATTACTTTTATTATTATTATTATCATTATATAAATACATATCTTGATGTTGAATAATTTCAAAACCTAGTAAATTCGACAAGTCTTCACTTCATTTGCATTCAAATGTCTCTTAACATACACTCTCTTAAGTATCCCCATTTCCAACCCATCTGCCTACAATGTACACAAATCACCTGTCATGCTCTATTCCAAATTCATTTCATAAGAATTCCATTGAGTGAAGTAAGTTTTAGATTGAACCCGGCAGTGCCCTAAGCGAGTACTCCTAGGAAGACAAGTAATGGGCTATATGTAGTATTGATATGGGCATGTTTGAGTACGCTGCATTATGACATATGGCACGAGCAAGCTCTTCAAACTCTCCTCTCTTGCCAATGAAACCAAGTGCTCCACTCGAGACAGGCCCTGTTCAACGACAGCTAATTCTATGATTAAGTAGCAGAGTCGTGGTGGCTGCAAGAAGGAGTTGGTACCTGGCAGACCTCTGTGTTTATCGATATTCTAAGGCTAAAATAATGATTGATTAGCGAAAAAATAAAGTCAGAAAAATCGGGAATATGCAAGCTTTCTTGGATGCAAAGTAAGGTTAACTTTATCTGTGCAAATGATAGCTTAGTTTTATTATGATTATTATAATTATTATTATTATTACTATCATAATTATCATTATTATTATTATCATTATTATTACTAATATGATTAATATTTTTATTATTATTATTATTATTTTTATTATTATTATTATTATTATTATTATTATTATTATTATTATTAGTAGTAGTAGTAGTAGTAGTAGTAGTAGTAGTAGTCGTTGTAATAGTAGTAGTAGTAGTAGTAGTAGTAGTAGTAGTAGTAGTAGTAGTAGTAGTAGTAGTAGTAGTAGTAGTAATATCAATATCATCATCATCATCATCATCAATTTCGTGATGATAAAAATGATGATGATGATGATGATCGTTAATTAAAAGCGTTACTGAGTTCCCTAGTTATTATTACTGGTATATAACTTGCGTATGAACCTTGCCATACATAATCCAAAAAAAAAAAAAAAAAAAATAGCATATCAAAGACGTTTTTGTTGTTGAAAGTTCCAGTCTAATCATGATTGAGTGCAGGCAAGAGTGCATTGTCCTTGGTAGAGACAAGGAAAATAAGACCACAGCGTATCCTATAGAAATCCTTTTTATAATGCAGTTCCCCGAAATCACCCTATTACGATGGAAACAGCAATGTATTTTCACCATTTCGCTCGAGATTTAGATAGTGATGTGCATTAAACGAGAGTTCATCAACCTAGCTACCTTATGTAATGTTCTACTATTTCTCGCGAGATCTCGTTGGTGTGGACGAGAGTTCGCCCCTCTCACCATCAAGAAGCAAATAAGACTTAGGAGATTTTGTTTATATCCCCCATTAAAGTGGGATTTAAGGATTAACCGAGAGAGAATAAAACGAGGATATGGTTTGGATTTTTCATTTTCTGTGATACTCAACTTCATTACGTTTGCAAACCGTAGCCCGAAAACGACACTTAAGGATCAAGAAGAAGGCATTGCCGTGGAAAAGATACAGGCAGGATTACCGACAAACAATGAATAACTAACGAAGTCTCGTTTTATTATCTCCCTTGAGATCCGAGGTGTGGTCACGTGACCGCGACAGGTCATGAAACGGTGCTCGCTTAGAGATACATGTAAAAGGTTCGAGGGTTTAAACAACTTAGGCCTTAAAAGGTTGCTTGTGTCCTGTAACCCTACCTTAAGAAGTTTTTTATTCAAATGAATCCCTACCCTAATATTTTTTCCGCCCTCCCAACTCACAATCAACGTAAAACATGCATTAAACACACATTTTTGACCAAAAAAATAATGCAATTTTTTTTACCGACATACCTACCCTATTATTTTACAGAAAGTTACACGAAACAAACAATATTTTTTCTTGGCCTTATCAAGGAAAATGTATTGGTAATATTATACAATATGAATTTTTTTTGTGGGGAATACAAAGGTCGACACATCTTCAGGGATGTTCGACGATATTTGCCTTAGATTATTTCATAAATCTAATACATTTTATAAATCTAATACAATCCACAAATATTCTTTATTTACAGAACATCCAAATCAGAGTTGCCTTATATCAAGGTAACGTGTTGAGTACAGTACAGACATTTAATTCCTGTTCCAGACGACCGGATGTCTGCCAATGCCCGGTTGTGCGTGCGGTTGGGTATTATGCCCGGGCTGTCCAAGCATTAAGTGCAGGAATTAAATGTCGGCACTGTAGTTCAAGGATATCGTTCCTCATGAATTGTCACACATTTTCTTTTTAAATCTTTGATTTTTGGTTTTGCTTTACTTCTTTTGGTTGGATAATATCAAAAGAAACCCGTAATCATTAATGGGTTGATAGGAAAGAAAATATTCTCGAGAGAGAATGTCCTGAAAGACTGAAGATATTAATGATTGTCAATTAATGTGTACCAACCTACTTCCTCTCTACTTAACATTTATATTGCTGTTACACCGTGTAATTGTTATATTCTGAATTGTTATTTGTAGTCGGCCAAGAGCCCTGGCAGCTCGTGTTTACTATGTAAAGTTATCACCGACTTGAAATAAAGATAATCTATCTATAGAGAGGGGAACTTCCACTACAGGCAACTCTGCTTAATCCGGACATGTGTAATCCGGATTTCCTCTAAACCGGACAGCTTGGAAGGTCCCAGTCCCTTCCTATACATATAATTCCTCTACGCATAATCCGGATTTTGCCTAATCCGGACGGAAATTTAGGGTCCACATCAGTCCGGATTAGGCAGAGTTGCCTGTACAGGTGAACTTGGATATAACGGATCACTGTATGACGGATTTTTGCATATGACGGACGATATGCTTGGTCCCAGTCCGATGCATATCAAGTATTCGTCATATGTACACGACGGATTTTGCATATGACGGACCATTTTTCCTGGTCCCATTGAGTCCGTCATATCCAAGTTCACCTGTATTAACCAGAGTGTCCTTTGTGCACTCATTGTTGCTGCATGGTGTCACCAACTACTCAGTATTCGCCTCAGCTTTCCTGTGGCGGCTCCTCACACAGTGCAGTGCTGATTGGGAACCAACGTCTGCGTCTCGCACAATGGTGATGACGGGCGCGGCGCGGCGGCAAAGGTCGCGCACAAATGTGCCTGGAATATTCGCCCCTCCACATCAATGCCTCTCGCACTACCCCATTAGAGCGGGTCCCTTACCGAGCTCTTTCATGCATACTAATGTGCTCGGTTCTTCGCGACGTGCCATTCAGCGCGGGTGGGCCTAATGAGGGCCTAGTTGCTAAGCATGTAATCCCTCTGTTTAAAGTCAATTGAGCTACTACTCCGGCGACGCGCGCGGAAGTCATCCCGATCCCGATCTTAATGTTTGCTTTTTTCTCTCTCTCTCTCTCTCTCTTCTCTGGAACGTGTGCTTAGCTTTTCCTGGTAATTTAACCTCTATGCATATAGACTCCATCCTCACAGCCGGTTTAAACGTTTAGATCTATCACACAAGCGTGGATTGCAAAACACCCGTTACCCACCCAGCGTTAGGGGTGCCCCGCTACACACAAACCCACACACACATACACACACACACGCGCGCGCGCACGCAAAATATAAAGTACTACATTGCATAAATAAAATCAGTTTATTATATATACTCGAATACTAAACGATTTAATGAAAACGAAGATTTTGCTTAAATGCAACTTTGCTGCTGGTTTCGAGAAATATCCATTATTTGACACATTGACTGCGTTCCTTTCACAATTGCAAAACATTTCGTCCAAGAAAAAGGCCACTTATATATTCAACGACTTACATGTGCCAGACACATTCGTCATCATTTGTCACCCTCGTGTGCACAGCATTGTCAACTCGGCCTGGACTAGTGTTCTACCCACACCGCCATTGTCGTAAGGATATCCCCAATACAGTCAACTCTGCTTAATCCGGACATATGTTATCCGGATTTCCGTCTAAACCGGACAGTTTGGGAGGTCCCGGTCCCTTCCTATACACATAAGTCCTATACGCATAATCCGGATTTTGCCTAATCCGTACAGAAATTTAGAGTCCACATCAGTCCGGATTAGGCAGAGTTGCTCACAGAGTTGCTTACAAGCAAGTGTATCAATATAACGCCAGCCGGCAATACACATCGCATAGAGGAAAAAAACGGACATACATACCTAATGTATCAAGACACTGACATGAACATCACACTAGCATGGAAAGCTGTCAAGAAAATCTATGATAGAACATGGACTGATAAAGGCTTTCATTTCATTTCATTTCCCAGTGGTTATGGTAACCTAAATATACGAATATGACGCCAAGGCAATCAGCCTGGCATTGAGGAAAACATTGTCACAACAAGTGTAATTATTTAAAAAACATCTAAAACGTATATTGAAAAAAGTTCATTCGCTGTGAAAATTGCATATTCAAGTTTGAATAATAACACACACATACACACACGAACACACACACACGTACATACACACACACATAAATATATATATATATATATATATATATATATATATATATATATATATATATATATATATATATATATATATATATATATATATATATATATATATATATATATATATATATAGACACTTACATGTATCAGCTACATATGTACAAGTACTTTTTTTTTTTATTGAAATTCGTTATCAACTCAGTATCTTAGGTGATCTTACACGCGTGGTTCTAATTTAGGATGGTGCATTTACAACAATCCCTGAAATCCTAATCTGATAAAACGCGATACAAAACAACGTTAGGAGTACAAAGGCATTATGTTGACTAGGTTCCTCTGACTTAAAAGCCATTGTTGTTTCATCGATTACTTCAAGGTATCTTTAAAAGACACGAACCAGGCGTCGTGCTGAGACGGAAGGATTTTTCATGAAAATAATACAACCAGATTCCAAATGGCGCTGGCCAGTATTATACATCAAAGATATTGCCCTAGTTAGCCGAGACGGAAGTCAAATTCCTCGCGCAAAATGACACACTGACGCATTTATTAGTCATCAAAAAATTGCTCCATGGAAGAAATCACCAAAGGTAATCACGCCTCGATGGTCGGTGCAATAAAATGTCAATAAAGTCAGTCAACTTCTGGGTTTTCGTGATAAATGTCATCAATGTAGGTCATTAAGTGTGTACTCTTATTGGAGATCATAGGAGTAGGATGTGTTATGGGAAGCTGCTAGTGGCACACGTCACTGTTCTAATGTCTCTTATTCCCTTTGAAGAAGTAATTGTAAGATTATGAGCGGGTACGAAACTGTGGCATCAAATGATTATTTTCTATACTCATCACGAATTGAGGTTCCTGTGTATCTTTATTTCTAACCATATAATTGCATGCACAGTTTGGACGCATTGCTCTGTTTTCTTCCTGTTTTTCTAGTATATAATTCTCAACCTGTACACACTTGCATATTTATACACACACACACACACACACACACACACACACACACATATATATATATATATATATATATATATATATATATATATATATATATATATATATATATATATATATATATATATATACATATATATATATATATATATATTGTATATAAATATATATATATACATATATATATATATATATATATATATATATATATATATATATATATATATATATATATATATATATATATATATATATGTATATATATATATCGTTTGCCTAGTTGGAAGTAAATTATGCTAGTCACATACCTTAACTTTATATATTAAATTATTGAAACTGAGGTACAGGTAAGTTTAATTCATTGTGTTGCAATTGCAGTTCTGATTTTCCGTCAAAGTGTCTAAGTATAATTGTCAATGACGAGTGATAAGTAAATATTCCATCTATATCGAAAGCTGGGTATCCATGACGTAGTCTTCATATGACAGAAAACGCGACGGCAGTTAAAATTCATATAAGAATGAAAAAACCTCACTTTTGCACAACAAACATCTATGGCAAATGAAAGCATGCATTGACCGAATTCTGGAATCACAACGTAACGTTGTTAAAGCTTAAAGCGTAGTGGAGAAATTGGAATTTTATCGCCGTAAATTAAGTAACTTTAAGAGCTAAGAGCACTTACTAAGGACCCAGGCCTTAAGTGCTCTACGTCAGTAAAAGGTTTGGAGGGGTAGATCAAATATCTGTGCCCACTTGAGGGATTTGCCTTGGGCACCTGCGTTTAAGACAATATTGATTAAGTTTACTGTAACTCTGCCCAGAGCCAAAACAAGCGAATGCTGTAACGTTTCCAATAACGATGCTCCTCATTGTCGAGCGATCTAGAGTGGTAAGATCGTACGAGTCCGCTGTTTCTCGTCATTGCCTGACTTCCAATCATGCTCGGGGCAGGCGAGAAAGTTACCAGTGACTTGGGGTTGTGCAGTGGTTTTCGCCAGGTACTCCGGTTTCCTGTACCAGCTACAACTGCCTGGTCACGACTAAGCCAAAATATGGCAGAAAAAGTGACGAAAAACGAAATTCCTAACTCACCTGATTTAACGCAGCTTTTCACCACCACTTACAACTAGCTTGTCACGATTAACTCTTCTAGTGCTGAGGCTACTTTTGTCCAAAGCACAAGGATGCAACTATTCTTTAAAAACATTCAAACAAGGTTATGTTGGTTTTCACTGGATAGCTCTTGCTGAGTACTCTCAGATGAGTACCCATGTGCCAGAGTTTCAGTCATTTTCCAGGTTCTTTTGCATCATTTTGTTTGTATTGACCAAATAAGCCTCCAGCACAACCAACAACCAGTCGTTTGCAACAGGTCGACTGCTGCAGAAATTGAACGCTTTTACTGACTTGGTAGTCGGCGGTTTTCCCTTTCAATATGAGTTGGTCTTAAATATATAAGGGCATTCTATCTCCTTTCAACTCTAACCAACAGCATTGATGCATTTAGATAGTCTCTCCCGAATACAATGTACTCAGACACCATTGAAAAGAAACCCCGTCATAGGGCGTTATAATGTATACAGTATCCATCCCTGGTTGCAACAGCTTTTCTTCCATAACACGCCGCTACAGCAATTTCGCTCGCCTCCAAGGCTGCGTGCTCGAATCAGCATGAAAAACATGACAAGCCGAGCACTTATATTGCATTAGTGCGGAACATAAAACTTTATTTCAGGAACGTTATGCGTTTGTTTTGGCAGGTACGCACAGCGTTGTGCCGGTCATGTCAATGCTTCCCAAAAAATATATATTGACTGCGTTCACACGGTTTCCTTAATCTTTCATTGCATATCGATGCAGAAGATAGAATTTGCGTCAAATGCAAAGTAGATTTTTTCAAAAATTTCAAATCGTACACATGTGCAACAGGAATATTTATTTCTCCATATATAGTCATGTCAATATACAAAAATGAATAAAAATAATGGACATATAACAAATAATAGAAGAGGATAATGTTCAAAATATTATGGACATGCAAAGTAGATGTAAGGGTAAGAGTGCACTAAATAAGGGCATGCCTACAGCTTTTCAAAAGCATTGTTTGACGTCATCGAACTGCATTTTTAGTCACGTCGTAACTTTTCTGGTGGCAATAAACAAACCATCTACCTAATCAGGAGATTATGAGAAATGTTGAAATGCAATTTTGTGTGAAGATGGCCAAACTATTCCTTTGAATTTCCTCCACTTTTCAGAATGAAGTTCAAATAATTCCAATTCTCTAACACATTTCGTTAAAAGATTGGTATGTCGAAACACACTCCGAGCACTTGACGTTTCTTGCATTGTGAAATCCTTCAGTGCGGGCAAATCAAAAGGGACATTTTCATAATGAGGGTGATATCAATTTTCACCCGTCATCTCCGCAGCGCCATAACGCACCTGCCATGTGCATTCACACGTTGCCATCAGTAGGAGCGGTTCTGGAGAGTTATTGTTGACACTTCATGAATTCCTCGCCCGATTCTTGAGGAAATGAAAATGCGTTGGACTTCAATGACTATTTCCGCCTTTGACAGCACCTCTATTGACCAACAATCGTCAGAACAAATCCACGGAGAACGGAAAAAGCCGTATTACACAAAGGACATGCGCACGTATTGGTTCCAATACTGTCCACTAGGGGTGGACAGTTTACTTTCAGTAAGAAAGTAAGAAAAAATATGAAACGCCACTTAACTCGTAGGCTTCTTGATATTTTCTACGTATGTACAATAGTTGGCAATATTTCAGTGTATTTTCCTGTGGTATCAATAAGGCATGGTATATCATGTGCCTGGGGTAATATAGGGACACGATGGGCGTGCTAAAGTATTTACAGAATGTGAAATCCCTTTACTACTAGAGCTCCAAACAACCCTTCCATGTACATGTAGAACAGGATATACTAGAGAGCTCAACATGAGATGACACTGATTTGCATTAGGAAAATAGGGGCCAGTCCCCGTTTAAGAGCTTAGAAGCTTTTTAACAACTATTCATGTCCACGATATTTTATGACCAAGCTCTTCCTGCTCACGTATACTGAGTGGTATATTTCCCATTTGCCACGAAGAGGTGAGTGGCAGCAATATGCAATATGCAGGTTTTGCCTTTCATAGTCAGCGGAAAAGCCACGAGGGGGATTTCAAAATGATGTGTGACGGTAACCGAATTTCAGGTATAGTTTTCAACAAATAAGGCCAGGAACGGTTAAAGAGACTTGATAATAAACAGACTTTCTCTGGGAATTTGAATAATCTTTGTCAACACCATAATGAATGAATGCATATATGTGTGTATGAATTATGTGTGTGTATGTATGTATGTATGTATGTACGTACGTATGCATGTGTGTGCATGTTTGTATCAATATATATGCATGCATGCATGCATGCATAAATGTATGTGTATGTTTATGTGTGTGTATGTATGTATTTACGTGTACGTGTGTGTATATATGTGCGTGTGTGTATGTATATGCATGTATGAAAGTTTGTATATATATATATATATGTATGCATGTATGTATATGTATGTATGTATGTATGTATGTATGTATGTATGTATCTATACATGTATGTATGAATTGAGTGCACGCGTACCTTTGGCTATGTAGCCCCCCACCTAGTACGGTTATGCATTAACGTACATCTGGTAACTTATTTCCTGTAACGACATTTTTGTTTTCATGCGCGTTACCTATCAATAGCTAAAAGGTCATGTATGATGATAGACACTAGCAGAAACACATCAGGGGCGGATATTAACTATGTGTTCCCAACATGGCTATGTAATTTGTGTCCCTCCAAATGTAAATGTCCAGCTCCCAGAGAAGATGCATCTAACTCATATTCATTATTGCATATTATATCCCTGGGCAGAAGGCCACGTTAACTAATTTCTTTCCAGAGTTGCAATGTGCCTCCAAAGACACCAATCGATTTCATGGAGGGCTCATCCATAATCATACATGATAATTACATACATGTAGTATGCATTAAATTATGCTTTCTGAACAGGTAGTTATGTATTAAGCCATTTTGTAAAAGAAGTATTTCTAAGGGTAGTTTATAAATCGTCAGGATGATCTGTTGCATGGTCCTGAAAAAGTTAACTGGTAGATTATTTGTCGTCGAGACTGACTGCTGAGAGCTGATTTATACTCTCTGTCTTGACCGAAAGGAGTCCCGGAAAATAACTGGAAAATGACGCCATAATGTATATCCATCCTCAGCCAGTAAGTAGAATCACTACGTGCACTTTGATCTCCATTCCCGCAATTGTGCCCGAGCCTACAGTGCGGACATGTAATGTCTACACAAAACGTGTGGGCAGCCCGGGCAGAATACACGACTGCACGCCCGATTACCACACAGTGTCCTTGGCATAGGTGCACAGATGACCTCAAAACTGAATGTAGCTTGGAAATCGCATACTACGTGGGTCATTGATGTACTTGGCTTATTTATGACATGCTATACATGGGTGTTTGTACAACCAGTCACTGGCAGACGTCCGGTTGACTGGTGCAGGAATTAAATGTCGATTGGTTACTTGCAGGTGAACAATACATAGGTTTTCCATAAGTAATGTACTCTTCCTCGGGTTTTTGGCTCCTGACATGTGTACAATCTCTCTCATACAGTACCGACATTTAATTCCTGCGCTAAATGTGTGGGCAGCCCGGGCATAATACATGCCCGCACGCCCGATTGCCAACCATCTTTCCTCGGCATGGATGCATGGATGACCTCGCAACTGAACGTAGCTTTGATCATTGATGTGCTTAGCTTATTTGTTGATATGATATCAACGGGTGTTTGTACAACCAGGCACTGACAGACGTCCGGTTGACTGGTGCAGGAATTAAATGTCTGTACTATACAGCTTCTATATGGTTTCCTTTCTTGAACCCATACTCTCTCCCTTAAGGTTTACAATTCCTGGGAGAACTGATGCATTGATTTTCAAGATATTCTCTATGATTCTTTACCACTTTTTGGAAAGTTTCACACTTATAATTTTATTTCATTACATATCTGATACACTCGAGTATAACCTAATTAAAAATTAGAGGCATTTTCCGTTAATCTTACAGTCGATATATACTCACTCACAAATTACCACGTCATAATTGAATTGCGAGGAGAGGAGTGTTTTACCAAATATTTACACTATATATTTCAGTTAGCGTGATTTAGTTTTGTACGATGGTGCAGGTGAGAACGACAGAAAAGATCCACTGTTTTCCTGGAAAACGACAGAAAAAGAATTCCACGGTTTCCCAAAAAACAGAAGATTTTCTTTTTAAATTTTCTATGCTGTTTTCCAGAAAAACGGCGGAAATATTTAAAAAATAATTATTCACTCATGCACCATCGTAGTTTTGGGTACTTCAGCACGACTAGTGTTAAAGCCGCTTGACGACAGCCATTTCTGGGTTTTTTAAAACGCGAAAGATATTGAGTAATTCCTAGAGGCAATAAACTTTCCATACGGTGAAATCGACTGACTAGGTCATTGAGAGCAGAAATGTGGCCACTTAATATTTAATATGGCGTCGACGACATTTCATGAGCACTATCAGGACCAGGCAATTATTCATCGTCAGATTAATACTATCAAACCCACTTCCGCAGTAAAAGATAATAATGAAAAATGGAAATTCTACTTCAACAGCCATTTTGGATTTATTGAAGTTATTACTACTGTGGGCTGTTTTATGGTTCTGCGTCAAGTTTCATTCAGACTTTGTTTCAAATTCGTAACAAAACAGTGTTTTTAGGGGAGTACTCTAATCAGTATTTATTTTTCATTGTAGATGATGGAGATATTCCATCGACCTCATCAGCATTTTCGTGCTTCACGGATTAATGAGGAGAGGCACCTTGTTTCACTTCACCGGGCCTAGCGAGTTGGAATAATAAATTTCCTTTATTGACACCCTTTCTGACCTATTACGGCCAATTATGAGTTATGAGTGTGTGTATATATATATATATATATATATATATATATATATATATATATATATATATATATATATATATATATATATATATATATATATATATATATATATATATATATATATATATATAAAATATATGTATATACAGTCGAACTTGCGAATAAAGACCGCCCTTGGGAAGTAAAAAAAATCGGTCTTTGTTCACAGGTGGGCTTTGTTCGGGGGGTCGATTACTGATGCTATTGTCATAAGGGTGCATGGACTGTATACTATTTTTTCAGTGTTTTATCTATTTGAAAGTAAATCACAAATTGGTGGGTAAAATGTAAAGAAGAATAAAATGTATCTGATTAAAAGGTTTAATAATATCACATATTATGTGACCTCATTTTTCATCAAGACAAAGGATGACCAAATTGCAATTGAACATTAGCTGGCTTGGGCTAAATTTAGCTTACAAAGGTCCCCACCCAGGCTTGGGTTAAATTACAATCGTATCCCACTGCTGCATGTGTGCGTGTGTATGTGTGTGTTTCTGACAACAAAGTGACTTGGAAACGTTTTTTTATGAAAGTGGTCCTTGTTCACAGGTGAAACATGGTCTTTGGGAAGAAAAAAGGTGGTCTCTGGTCTTTGTTATCAAGGGGTCTCTATTCGGAGGGAAAATATAGAGTAATTTCTCTCGGGGGGATTTGGAACGGTCTTTGTCGGGAGGGGGTCCTTGTTCGGGGGTGTTCTCTCGGTCAGGTTTGACTGTATATACATGTATATATATATATATATATATATATATATATATATATATATATATATATATATATATATATATATATATATATATATATATATATATATATATATATATATATATATATATATATGGTTACGATAAGTACTTACTTTGAAGATTAGAATGCAGAGGAAAATGACGATATAGAATATAAATGTACAGGTTTGAAGGACGTTGTTCGAGGCCTCAGGACTGATTTAGTTGTACTAGATCTAATGAAGCGGCCACTCTATGGGAGTAAACTGTATTCACCGGAATGAATCCAGTTCCGAAAGTTACTATGTCGTCTGGAGACTCGCGAGAGTTTGTGCGAGATTGGTGTGGGACGGTGTGACCACGCTTACAAAGGAATCTGATGAATCCGTTTCCTTGGAGAGAGCCATGGAGACAATAGCGACTCAGAACTTGTGTTACGGCGGTTAGATGCAGTCCCTTCATTGCAACACACAATACATACCTTATTTGGTAGTGCACGTGACCGATTGACCAAAATTGTCGGCCATATTTTCCATAGTTCTGACAATATATGACATAATTCACCCCCACTACCAAAAAATAAAAATAACAACGTGATCGTTGACACTGGCATTTTATCTTAATCCATGTCAGTATGATTATGATCATAATAATAATAATAATAATAATAATAATAATAATAATAATAATAATAATAATAATAATATTGATATTAATAATAATAATATTGATATCAATATTAACAATAATAATAATAATAATAATAATAATAATAATAATAATAATAATAATAATGATAATGATAGTAATAATAATTATTATGATAATGATAATGTCATATAAGAACCTATTTCACATAAGACAAGGCGTCGGTTGATTTGATTAAATTTAAGGGTCGGGAGGTGATTTGCTAAGTGCCCTCTTATATATGTTAGTTTTAATCATCCATGCCGTGTGCAGGTAACCCTATTTGGAGCTTCCAGTTATTTCAATGGAGAGAAAAACGCTGTGGTAAAGAGTATACACATTTCCCTATATCAGGCAGATTTGAAACCATTGTTATGTACTCGTAATGTTGTGTTTTATTTGAAACACACACACACGCGCACACACACACACATACATACATACATACACACACACACACATACATACATACATACATACATACATACATACATACATACACACACACATACATACATACATACATACATACATACATACATAACCTATCAATATGAATCGCTACATATATTTGTTGACTAAATTACTATCTATTTTCGGATAATTTCATAGAAACCAAAGCATTGTCAAAAGCTTTCTGACGAGCAATCAGTCAATTAAGGATGGATGAGGTAGTTAATTGACCCACTTTCATAAAGGGCGAGTTACTTTACTCAATTAGTGTCCCCTTATGGACTAAAATGTCTCTTTAGGTTCGATCTTAATAACTCTGGTGCTAGGTTGACCAAACTAAATACGTCATCAGATCTTTCACCCTTGTTAAATAATTCATAGGCGACCTTGCACCAACGTCTGTGCTCTGAGTCTGAGACCATTCTGTGGATCCAGTAATTGTAAACATTTAAAGCAGAAACTTTATATTGTGAATATGGATAGATCAGTCGCGCAAAAATGTCACTTCAGAATTCACAGCAAAACGCTCCGAGACCATTTTGTGGATCCAGTATTGTAAACGTTTTAAGCAGAGACTTTAGATTTTGAATATGGATCAGTCACGCAAAAATGTCACGACAGGGTTTGCAGCAAAACTTGTTTGCTTTAAACATCCACTGAACAAAGGTAAAGCACCTAAACACATCACAGCGTACAGTACAGGCATTTAATTCCTGCACCAGTCGACCGGACGTCTGGCAGTGCCCGGTTGTATAAAAACCCATTGGTAACGTGACAAAAATAAAACAAGCACATTAATGACCTACATAGCTTGGAAAACAAAACTACGTTAAGTTGTGAGTTCATCCATGCATCCATGCCCAGGAAAATGGCTGACAATCGGGAATGCGGTCGTGTATTTTGCTCGGGCTGCCCACGCATTTAGTGAAAGAATTAAATGTCGGCAGCCTAATTGCGAATACACACCACGATTAGGAGGGTTGTATAGAAATACAATTTTACACGTCATTTGAAAAGTCTATTGCTAATTATCTGTCTTTTATAAAAATACGCTGTCCGTTTTTTGGGTGTACAATTGTATGCTAAATTGTTATATTTTATTGATATGTTTGATTGATGTTTAATTGATATGTAATGAACACTTTGGAACTATGAGATGTAAAATTACACAGTCGTCAAAAAGGAGAAAGGGCCATGTCAGTTTCACATTCCGCTATTGGAATGTGTCTCTTTCTGTTATCGTTTGGATATCTTGCATTTCACCTGGCCCTGGACATGAAGACGTCGTACGTGAAACCTTAAACCATTAATGCTCACACCGGCCAAAACCAGCCTGACAATTTTGATGAAATCTTACAGGCTTTAGCATAATTGGCAAAATATTTGAAGGAGAAATGATGATGAAAGCGTTACCGACAACTCTCCTTCAAATATTTTGTAAAGTCATTCTCATTTCAAAAGTTATCATCAAAAGTATCATCGATCCAGACGACAATTCCTGGATGAAATATTAAGTGTTAATGGTTTAATTGAATCCCGGTCTTTTTCACTATGTCTCTTTTGATCACTCACTCACATATATTTATCTAAACCTCGTATCTAGCAATATGTCGCGATTGCTCACAAATCATCAACATGTCGAATTCGCCCATCTTTTGACACGTTTATTTAATCCTTGATATTGTTGGTATGTAATTTCCTCCTTACATTTACTTGTCGATTGCAGGTTCATCTGACCATGGTTATTCCCTGTCTGTCGAATTTGCCAGAGGGTTATCCTTATAATATTAGAAGCGGCAGACCTTACGTTTCTTTAAATCGTAAAAATCGGCCTGTCAACGGAGATTTTGTTGAAAGGTCGATACTTCCATTATGACAAGCATATCTTCAATGATGGTAATTCACTCTTAGCTGATAAGGACCCATCTCAACCGAATTCCTGACACTGACTGTCGAGAAATCATTCGCGTTATGGAGCCCAGACAAAGCCATGATAGCAGCTGGCTCATACGTGGCGCCAGAGGTTCCTTGCCTCAATACCCAAATCCATGCGTGTGAGGTATTTTTTTTCTTTTATTTTTGCAGACCTCATGAGTACTGTAAGTAATCCGAATAAGACCACTGGTTTCAGACATGCCATGTTGCTGAAAGTCGCCTGTCTACCTGAGAGTTAAACACTTTGAGTCCAGACATACACACACACACACACACACAGTGTGTGTGTGTGTGAGAGAGAGAGAGAGAGAGAGAGAGAGAGAGAGAGAGAGAGAGAGAGAGAGAGAGAGAGAGAGAGAGTGGGGGAACTCCATACAGGAAAAGACGTATTTCGGTTGTTGAAAAACATTTTATTGTTCCTGATAACCAAATGGTACATGATTACTGTAATTATTCATAAAAGCAACATTTATATTAGGCACTCTAAAAGAATCAGGCAAGACATGCAATGCGCTTGAGGCAGAATCAATTAAATTGGCCATCTTGAATGAAGATCCGTTTCCGTTCATGTGATATTTTGAGATAAAAGGGAAATGCAAAATAAAACTCTCGTGTTTAATTGCAGTCGAGTGCTCCTAATTGCTCATTAATTAGTATTTCACTCAACTTCCAAACTGAATAGTAATTCAGGAGGTAATTATTGCACCACACGAATCAAATAAGTAGGTCTCACATTCATAGGTAATATTGTCATTGAAATCACTGAGGCACACACGTAAACATACAAACATACATACATACATACGTAATACGTGTGTACATATATATATATATATATATATATATATATATATATATATATATATATATATATATATATATATATATACATATATATATATATATATATATATATATATATATATATATATATATATATATATATATATACATATATATATATATATATATATATATATATAGATATAGATATATATATATATATATATATTTATATATATATATATATATATATATATATATATATATATATATATATACATATATATAGATATAGATATACATATATATATATGTATGCATATATATGTATGTATATATATGTATATATCTATACATACATACATACATACTTAGGTCTATGATTGGCTGTGTTGTATCCTCGAAATACTACGAAATACTACTTAATTGATGCAGCGTGTGTGAATAGTAATGGTGGTATTTGATTGCTTCACAAGTTACGATGTGCATTGACGAAGAAACCGCTCAGCTGCAAAATATTGCTACTAGTGGCTATTTGTTAGATGGCCCGCTGTATCAAACAGTAATCTCTGGCAAATGGATCACTTCCGCTGAAATTATGCCGTGAACCAATCACTTAAAGCTCAGACCTAGGCACGCTGAGTACTGGGCGAGTTATGACCCAGAAGCTGGGCATGACGCTCGTTATGCTGCAATTCAATGCGGGGCACGTTTTACCCGCTTAAAGTTAATCGCTCGAATTTCTAAGTGCTGGGAAATGGCTGGATTATAGCTCAAATGTGCTCGGCTAGTGTGAGGCAAGATTGACCTTTCTGCATTGACGGTGCTCAGAATGAGGGAGGGTGGGAGGCAGATATTGTGGATACACTAAATGGAGATATAAGGAAGAGAGCTAGGTTTCTTTTGGTGAGGTTAGGGGGGGGGGGGGCAGTGTCTTATCGAGTTTAGCTGCTCAAAGCAACCTGCCGATGGCACTAGTTATCATAACAGGATAGTATTCTAATCGGTATATACTTTTCTGTAGCGTTTTATGTAATTTTGATAATTTATACTTAGTCATGATGCGTAAGTACTTGCATGATTTGAGTTCATATTTGTATTGCATTTTTCATGATAGAGTTCTTGATCAATAATGATACATACATACAAACATTAATGTCCTGCAACTAATCCATCAACATTGGCACACGCCCGAATATACCTAGTATTCCTAGGGAGTAACCACCCTTTCCTTTTTCTCTTCATATTGGTGCTCTCTCTCTCTCTCTCTCTCTCTCTCTCTCTCTCTCTCTCTCTCTCTCTCTCTCTCTCTCTCTCTCTGTAGTCCCAGGAATAAGACCACTGTATCTGCAGCCAGTCCATCGCAATTGGCGCACGCCCGAATACCGTTACCTAGTATTCCTAGGGAGTAGCCCTCTCTCTCTCTCTCTCTTTCTGCAGTCCTAGGAATAAGACCACTTTACCTGCTGCGGACTAATGTGGAAAGCGTGTTGGCGCATCTATCAGGGCCAATGCAACTCTGTCCGCATTAAGCCATGCACACATATGTGTTTGTATGATAACCGTTAAGTAATGCATTCGCTAACGCCCCAAGGTGTGAAAGTAATTTGGATGGGCTTTAATATGCCTGATATATCGAGCAGTCGGGCGAGATTATCTGCTGAACTGAATAACAAATACGGGTTCCGTGACTCTCCCGGACAGCCTACGCTGTTGCAGACATGGATGCCACATTCAGAGAAGATTACACATGTAGGATTTATGGCAAGCCATGTGAACTGCATAATATCACAATATTAGCCTCGTGAATACTGTAAATTCGGAAAAGATTGCGTTAGTTAAATTTTTGCGTTTTTTAGCGTTTAGCCTCCGACGTAAAATTAAAATTCGCAATGATTAGTCCTGCCACATTAAGTGTGTAAGCTGGCACTGCATGTTGCGGCCAATTCGTAAAGTTAAAAACCGCAAAAATCGATTTTCTGTAAATTCGCAAAATTTACTTTACACAATCTTTTGTGAATCTACAGTATAAACAGCAAATCTATAATTTCTTCATAAAATGGTTTCCATTTCGTTCATGTTATTTGCTTGTTTAAAATCGAGTTATCGGTTTATTTCAGGACAAATCACATACATTAAGCATTTTATTTGTAGGGGTATATAGCTACCTCTCACAGTTAACATCAGAATATAAACCTGTGAATATAAACAACAAATCCATAATTTCCTCATGAAATAGTTTCCATTTCGTTCATGATATTTGCTTGTTTAAAATGCAGCAGGTTTATTCAAAGACAAATCACATACATTAAGCTTGTTATCTGTAGGGTGATATTTGTACCTCTTAATAAGCCATTCATAGGTCTTATGCTTTACCTAAATAGTGTCTGGGTCGTATATATATATATATATATATATATATATATATATATATATATATATATATATATATATATATATATATATATATATATATATATATATATATATATATATATATATATATATATATATATATATATATATATATATATATATACCAGTATATATATACCAGTATATATATATATATATATATATATATATATATATATATATATATATATATATATATATATATATATATATATATATATATATATATATACATACATACATACATACATACATACATACATACACACACACACACACACACACATACATATATATATATATATATATATATATATATATATATATATATGTATGTATGTATATATATATATATATATATATATATATATATATATATATATATATATATATATATATATATATATATATATATATATATGTATATATATATATATATATATATATATCATATATATATATAAATATATATGCTCTATTGCCATGATTGTCTAAATGCGTGTGGCCCCGCTCTGGCGCACGCCACCTACATCAGCTGATAGAATAAGCGCTGCTCGTTGTGCACTGACAAATGGCCCTTCCTTATTGTCAAGAAAACTAATCACTGGGAGCCTGCGGAATTCTTTTAAAGCTTCCTTCCTCTTTCCTTACGCTTGTCATTCAAACAGGTCCTTCGAGGCGGACAGCAGGCGTCACAGCCAGCAGCTCTCTTCATGCGTCTCTTCAATAATCCTCATCCGGTGGGCTGGTGCAACAGCCGCTGCCACCCCCTCTGCGTTTGATCCATGCGGTGCAGGCTCTTCCAACAACTGCCCCCCCCCAACCCACCTCTGCGTTTGATCTAAGCAATGCCGGCACTTCCAGCAGACGAGCATTGGCACTGTTAGTGATACTATACGTCTACATGGTGTAGGCTTGTAGCTCTCTGCCTGCATCTCTTCAATAATTCTCATCCGGTGGGCTGTTCCAACAACTGCTGCCACCCCCTCTGCGTTTGATCTAAGCAATGCAGGCACTTCCAACAAACAAACATTGGCACTGTTAGTGGTACTATACGTCTACATGGTGTAAGCTTTTTTAACAGTCTTGGTTACTTTTTCAACAAGTGCGCAACCTAATAATTAGATGCTATCCGTAGAATGAGGACTGGTTGAACAAGTGCTGTCACCCCCTCTGCGATTGATCCAAGCAATGCCGGCACTTCCAATAAACGCGCACCGCCACTGTTAATGATACTATACATGTACGTACTAGTATCTACATGCTGTGGGCTAGTTTAGCAATAATTGTAGTTATCCCATGATATGTTTGATTCCTTTTCTACGCAGACTCTTTCATCAGGAGTGCAACCCCACAATCTCAGATATTATGTACAAAGTGGGCTGTCAGGACTATTGCTGTAAAGTAGACTTTTAATCCCCGCAGACCGCGGGAATGATGTCAATGAAACTTGTGATCTTGAAATCCCCTACCTACATGTAGGGTTGGGGTGAGTGTTATGGTTAAGAATCAGGTCCAGGGTTAGGGTTGGGGCTAGTTTTAGGGTTAGGTAACCCTAAACCTAACACCGGATCTTGAGCACTGGTGACAGTAAGCTGGTGCTTAAAAGATGACAAAAACAGAGTGCATCTTGGGATATATGGAAGCCCCCTTATGGCTGCCTCAGGCCTGGTACATGGTCACTTCTGTAAGCTATAACTGAGTAGTGCGGAAGAGGACAGGTTCGGGGGAGGTCTTATTTGAAAGGTGACATGTATTAGAAAATCACCAAATTTTGCAAAAGACTTGTATTTATGGTGGACATTATCTTGTTCTGGTCGAGGAACTGCTGCAACCGACTTCTTCTTCGATCCCAATTTTAACCCATTAATGCTCACAGCGGCCAAAACAGGCCTGACAATTTTGGAGATATTTTTCTAACAAAAGCATCTTTTAGAAAATATTTGAAGGAGAAATGTTAACCAGTAGTCAAACAACAATTCCCTTTCAAATATTTTGAGAACTTTTCCTTTCTTCCAAAGTTATTTTCAAAGGTATGAAAGTAGCAGACGATACTTTCTAGAGAAACTCTGAGTGTGAATGGGTTAAACATGCGCTTCCAACAACCGCGTACAGCCAGAAGTCATTTTGCAAATGCGCTAGACCGCGTGGCTAAGGGGGTTACCGTCTTTACTTCGTGGAGAGACTGTTTCAAGTTTCAACTCAGACCATCGATCATCCGACACCATAGCAGTCCTCATTCTCCTTCAAACACGATCCCAACTCGTCGATAAATACTCGACTACGCTAAAAAATGCAGATATTTTGACATAGGTCAATAGAAAAAATGTCGCTGGTGGCTCTCGAAGTTTCACTTCTATCATCGCCCCACTCAGACGCTGCGATTTCTCGTGAATAAAACATGCTTTCTCTACACCTGACGCCGCAGAATTTCAAAGAGGAAAGGAAGTGGCTTTTATGTCGACACCGGTCAATATAACATGTCTCCTCGTTTCCCCTATAGGTGTCAGGTCGGTTCAACATGGCGCTCTCCATGTCTCGTCCCTGTGGCTGTGTCAGGAACACGTGATTCGTCTAGCTGCCCATGCTGAACGTGCACCTATGGGGTGCATTCCCGTACTTAAAGTTTCATGCAATAAAAAGTTTTGGTATGAAAATTTCATGCACGAAAATCACATTTTCCTGCATGAAAATAAAATTTTCATGCATAAAAATAAAGGTTCTGCTCCAAAATTGTCATGGGTGAAAATTTCAATGTTTTCATTTTTATGTATAGAAATATCATTTTCGTGCATGACTATGTCGTGAAACCTTCATGCCATGTTTTTTTTCGTGCATGAAACGTTTTTTTACGGGTTGTCCTCTTCCCTTAAAAATTAATACGTGCGCTACAAAAGTTTGACTTGGATCCTATGCCACGAAAACTTAAAAGTCCCTTCTAAAAATTAAGTAACACTTTTGGTATAGTACAAGCACTGACATATAGATGGCGTTATTTGGCCATCTTATCCCTGGTGGGTTAAGCTAGTACTCAAACTGAGTCTTCTGTTCAGCTGGTGAGATAAACATGAATTAACCTGGCTATTCAGGCCACCTTCACCACTAAGTGCCTGGTAGCAGAAATAACATGACGGATAATTGTATAAGACACCATGGACATCTAAGCTACATAGAGTTATGTGTTATGCCTAGACCATGCTTTAAATGTGGAATTTCAAATTTAGTTTTTTTGTCACTTTTTTCGTCCAATACCAATCATTCAGACACGGGTATTGAATACATACCAACAAGACATAGTGCTTTAAATTAGGTCGATAGAACTAGACTTCCATATTCTATCACCAAATGGACTCCTCGACCTCCACTTTACATTCTTGTAACACTTCACTATTTAACACTTTGTTTTTTGCCACTATTTCGTCAATACTAATTATTCTGACACGAGTATTGAATACATACCAACAAAACATAGTGCTTTAAATTAGGTCGATAGAGGAAGACTTCCATATACTATCACCAAATGGACTCCCCGACCTCCCCTTTACATTCCTATTACACTTCACTATTTAACACAGTCCTTTGTTTTTGTCACTATTTCATCCAATACCAATCATTCTAACACGGGTATTGAATATATACCTACAAAACCTATTGCTTTACATTGAGTCCATATAAAGCTAGACGTCCATATTCTACAACCAATTTGACTCCTCGATCTCCCCTTGACATTCTTAGGACACTTCATTATTGAACACCGTCCTTCTTTGTTTTTTGTCACTCTTTCGCTCAATACCAATCAGTCATTATATTAAATATATACCTACAAAACCTAGTGCTTTACATTAAGAACTAGACGTCCATATTCTACAACCAATTGGACTCCTCGGTCTCCCCTTGACATTCTTAGGACACTTCACTATTGAACACCGTCCTTCTTTCCACGCTCACCAAGCGTTACGGTGACAAGTCAATTGCACGATGAATATTATCTAGATTGCTTCTCAACGCCTCAGTATTGCCACAACAATACAGGCGGGAGGTCCTAGTGGCTGTGGAGTGGAGAATGCATTTATTTGCTGCTGCTGCTGCTGCTACTGTGGAATTGTTGTTGGCGTTATTCATGTATGAGGTAGCGGCATTTCCCAGCGCGGGATCGAGCGACGGTCATGTAACACAGCACACCTCGACACCGTCCTTAATAGCGCCTCGACTGGTGCGACATGACCCCAGGGTGAACGACGTCAATTCCACCAAAATACGCAGAATCCAAATGACAGTTGCGTCATGCTCGCACTGGTGATTGGGGAGGGGGGGGGGGGGGGGGGTCAAGGAGTGTGGCTTCCATACCACCAAAATACACGGACTTCAGAAATCTAGAATTTCTAATATAGTCATTTTTCCTCAGACGGAGATTTTACAATAGTGCATATGGGCAGAGCGCTATTATATCTTATTGTTCCCGCTATACTTAAGTGATTTACAGTATCCATATTCAATGCTGTGGTGTCTGACCAATCGGCCATGGAGGTAGTCATCTCATGCCATCCGCATGATATCACCCCTCCCCCTCTCTATGCACAGCCAGAACGAGGCTACCTGGAAAAACATCTTACTACAATGCTGTGGCAAATACCAAAATAACTGAAACCCCAGGCGAAGCGTCCCACTGTTGCTTGCAATTTTCTGCAATATCGGGACCTATTGTTACGGTATATTGTCCATTCTACAGTACATACATTTAATTCCTGCACCAATCGACCGGACGTGTGCCAGTGCCTAGTTGTACAAACATCCATAGATGACATGTCAAAAAACAAGAAAGAAACATAAATTACCCACGCTTGGGGATCAAAGCTGCGTTCTGTTGTGAGGTCATCAATGCATTCTTGCCCAGGAAACTGGGTAGCAACCGGGCGTGCGGGCGTGTATCAGAGGCGGGCTGCTCATGTATTTAGTGCAGGAATCAAATGTTGGCACTGTAAAGTCCAATCCTTTGGCTAGTCAAGGCATTGGTTTGAATACACACACCACAGCCAATGGGTCCATGCTGTGTTGCGAGAACTCATTGGTAGAGTACAGACATTTAATTCCTGCAACAGTCGACCGGCAAGTGCCCGGTCATACAAACAACCAAGGATAATATGTCAAAAGATAAGCCAAGCACATAAATAACACGCGTACATGTATCTTCCGAATCAAAGCTACGTTCAGTTGTGAGGTTATCAATGTATCCATACCCAGGACGCTGGGTGGCAATAGGGCGTGCGGTTGTGTATTATGGCCGGTCGGCCCATGCATCTAGTGCAGGAATTTAATGTCGGCACTGTACATCATACTAGTATATCGTGTGCTCAATAACGCGGTCCCAAACATAACATGCCCTTATGCTGTGAATTAAGGGACCTAATTGAAAAAACGAAAGAAATTCTAATGAATATATTCTCTGTATAAATTAGCAGTGTTCAAATCCAGAGTTCAGCCTTTGTCGACTGATGTTTTATTTCCAATGTCTTTGTCATATCGACGTTCTTTCTTTATACTTAACAAGTCTCGTAATCTAAGGACAGTACCTGTTATATAAAACCTAACCTAAAATTCAATCGTATGCATTGGTAAATTGTTTCGTAATCTCGAGTGTTGGTGCCATTCACTCGAAAAATGCATCCGATGTCTAAAGCACCAACCAACATATGTTTTGATTAGCTAAATGACTATATGTTTTAATTAGTAAGTACTTACTTGCAAAAGAAAGACATGTTGCTAAAAGGCATAATCTCACATCACTGAGTTATTATTTCAAGCCATAATTTATTATCTACTGAAGTAAAGCATCATCAAACTAAAGAGGATGATTCCGATTCGCAGCTTACGGGTAAATATTCATAGAGAAGTCCTACCGCATGTTGCCGTGCTTAAAAAGCACACTGTGCGTTGAGTTGCATGTTAAAAATCTAACGACGAGCGCAAAATAACTAATTAGCACAATAATGCAGATATGAAAGTGTCTCGCTATAAATCATATGGATGTTGTATATGCATATTTGTCTAAAATACCAGTTACAGGCTAGAATTTCCTTCATATGTTATGCAATGCTTTTCATTTATTAATTAGCTCTATAATTAAATGTTTGAATTGTCCGATTAAGAATGAAAGTGATGCTTCACATGCATATATATTATTAAAAAACTTTGATGAGGAATAACATCCTATGCATAATCTATGATGTTTTTTCAAAGGAGTCAGCGAGTCAGCGAGTGCATTAGAAAAACAAGGCTTTGACTACATTAACAAGTTGCTAAATTACTCTTGTCGCCGAAAGCAACTCGTTGACTTCCTTCAATTTGCATTTCACACTCGGCCCGAGTGTAGTAAATACGTCCTTGTTCCTCTATTGAAAAAGAAAGACCTATCAGCACTAGAGCCACCAAAACAAATATATATATATATATATATATATATATATATATATATATATATATATATATATATATATATATATATATATATATATATATATATATATATATTTATATATATATATATATATATATATATATATATATATATATATATATATATATATATATATATATATATATATATATGTATATATATATATATATATATATATATGTATATATATATATATATATATATATATATATATATATATATATATATATATATATATAATATATATATACTATATATATATATAAATACATATAAATGTATATATATATGTGTATATATATATATAAATATATATATATATATATATATATATATATATATATATATATATATATATATATATATATATATATATATATATATATATATATATATATATATATATATATATATATATATATATATATATATGTATATGTATTGGATTTACTTTGATTGAAGACTGAACAAGCAAAGACTATAACATACAGATTAGAATATTCATCAAATACACTCCATATGATTCAGAACAAAAACGGTGTAATTCCACACGGTTCCTATTTCATTTACTTGGCCATTTAGCCAACGACCCTGAAACACACTAAGCTTATAGTCACTTGAGGACAATATCAAATCGATATGGTGTCAGACTACAAGCCTCCTCGGACAATCATGAAATGAAAGTTGTGCACCTACGTTTCGTTATGCCTCCCGCTTCAATGACAAGACTTCCATGAAGCTATTTAATGTTGTATAAGGCTGGGCCTTAGTAAAGCAATAAAGGGTCACAATTCAGCAACTACATGACAATGTTATTCCAAATAGAGTGCAATAAACAATGAAAGCATTTTTACCTTCCAATGAAGGATGGCAATATATATACATATATATATATATATATATATATATATATATATATATATATATATATATATATATATATATATATATATATATATATATATATATATGTATGTATATATATATATATATATATATATATATATATATATATATATATATATATATATATATATATATATATATATATATATATATATATATATATATATATCCATATATATATATATATATATATATATATATATACTATATATATATATATATATATATATATACTATATATATATAATATTTATATTATATGTATATATATATGTATATGTATGGTCGGTCAGTGGTACACTTTATAATTCAAATTTCTATAGTTTCAAATCGTATTAGATATTTGGAATTTTGGGTATATTTTCAAAGTTTCAAACTTCGAAACCGTATTAGAAATTTGAAACTTTGGTTAAAGTTTCAAAGTTTCAAACTTCCATACTTTCAAATATCCAAATTTTCAAACTTCCAAAACGTGTTGGAAGTTTGAAAGTTTGACATGGAACGTTTAATAATGTAAAATGTGAAACTTTCAAATATACGGTGATCGGGCTGCTAATAGAAGCTGCCTTAAGTTGCAAACACGACCCGCATTTCGTCATTGTTATTATTTATCATCAAGACGCTGTTCTCATTAAGGCTATGAAATACGCATTTCTTAATTTCCTATATCTTCAAATATTACTATTATGGATATTGATTATGCTTAAATTGTCATTGACGCTAATGAACATGAAAAGTGGAGTGACCCAATTGTCTATTCTATTATTAGAAACGGCAGCTTCTAAAATGCGGAACCGGAATGTATGTAAAACTCGTGCCCATATGATGGACCATGAGTGAAGGAGGGAACAAAGAACTTTATTTTCAAGACCGTCTTTTTGGGAGGGTAAATAGAACTTGTTCCCGACTTAACCGACCATTCTAGTGGATGAATATCGATCAATATACATTATCTATCTACCTTTCTGTCTGTCCGTCTGTATTACTGTCTATCTGTATATATATCTACTATCTATCAATCTATCTATCTTTTTACGTGTGAGAGCCTTAGATAAATACAATTCTTTTCTTCGTCTAATGTGAAAGCATCCAAACACACACACACATAAATGTATGTATGTGTGTCTGTGTGCGTATGTGTGCGTATATAGATAGGTAGATAGAGAAATACGGAAAGACAGGCAGATGTGATTATATACTTCATTGATTCCATCATAACGTGGTTTATGAACCAATTCATGAACGCACACACACGCATGCATGCACGCCCGCGCACAGTCATTTATATACCACTCCCCCCACCCCCACGCCCCACGCACATAAGATCTAACTATTAAGTTGCCGCATACTCTAGGGGGAGGAAAATAACACTGTTTTACCGGTAGGGTAAATATAACTTTATTTCTTCCAGACCACTCCAGAGGAAGGTTAAATAAAACGCATACGCACGCACACACATACATACATACATACATATATGTCTATGTGTGTGTGTTTGGATGCTCTCACTTTAGATGAAGAACAACATTTTATTTATATAAGGCTCTCACACATGAATTGATAGAAAGATTGATTGCTAGATAGTAGATAGATATATAGATAGACAGAAATACAGACAGACAGACAGGTTAGATAAATGATATATATTGATAGATACCTATTCACTAGAGTGGTCGGGTAAGTCGGGAACAAATAAAGTTTTTTTATCCTGCCTATGGGTTAGCGTGGAACAAATAAAGTTCTATTTACCCTCCCCAAAAGAAGGTCTTGAAATTAAAGTTCTTTATTTGCTCTTTCACACTTGGTCCATCATATCGACACGAGTTTTACATAATTCCAGTTCCGCATTTTAGAAGCTGCCGTTCTAATAATAGATTAGACAAGTGGGTCATTCCACCATTCTTGCTGCTTTGTGAAAATTATCCTTTTTTCTTATAATTGGCAATTTCCTTTGAAAAGTAACATTTGATATTGTTTTGATATTATTGATATTATACAATGTATAATATATCAACATAACATTGTAACAGAACTACTTGCGTACCGCTAGGAAAGGTTTGGAAATTTGATTTATTAAGTGTGCCACTCTGCGGCTTTTCTAAACATGCAATAGTATAAATGTGTAAAGACTTTTGGAAGTTTGAAAGTATGGAAATACGGCTGTAGTATCATATATTCAAACCCGTTTGAAAGTACGGAAGTTTGGATATATGGAAGTTTGAAAGTTTGAAAATACAGATATTTGAAAATTTGAATATTTGAAAGTTTGAATTATTAAGCGTACCACGGACCATGTATATATATATGTATATATATATATGTATATATATATATATATATATATATATATAAATATATATATATATATATATATATATATATATATATATATATATATATATATATATATCAAATGTAACACAGGGGAGCGGGAGAGGTTAGGGTCGCATGTTTACTACGTTCTCCTTGCGTTTGGGGATTATCAAGCTGGCAGACGTGGCCGTGTCCTTATCCAAGGCAAACACAATTTCACAGCAATCGATCTAGAAAAATAATCTTCTTGAAAATCACAGCGTGAAGATTGATGCAGTTATCTACAGAATCAGCATGAGTTCTACGAGTTTAATTTGTGAATCCGACATTTTTGAACACAGAAACGAGACCTTGATTAAATTTCCCCCAGCCGCGAGATCTGTTAGAGTTTTCGTTGAACATCATAATTAATTTTCTGCACCGTCGCATTTGAAAACGTGCTGGCGAAGTGCATCACTCCATTTCCCCAGCCGACAAGCCTTCTATACTATGTCGAGTTTCAATCAAATTTGGTCCAGGCAGATCTAGGAAAAGGTTGCACAGCTATGAGTTTATCCGGTGGTGAAAAATGTCAACCTTATAACCATGTTATTTCCGTGCGGGAAATCTCATCAATTGCCTTGTTGTGATCTAATTAGACCATTCGAGGACATGCCTTTTTCAAATACATCTTTGGAAACTAAAATTCCCAGTGCAATTTTAGTAGCTTTTTCACCATAGATATACAGTGCCTATGGTCAACCCCTGTACCAAGTGACCGGTCAGCTGACGCCTTGTGGGATGGAAAAACCTAGGGCGACTCATAAATCAATATATGCATGTTACTGACCAACATATACCTGTTGCAAAATCCACAGACAAACACACTTATGTATGTGTGTATGTTCGTGTATATATATATATATATATATATATATATATATATATATATATATATATATATATATATATATATATATATATATATATATATACATATATACATATATATACATATATATATATATATATATATATATATATATATATATATATATATATATATATATATATATATATATATATATATATATATAATATATATATATATATATATATATATATATATATATGCGTGTAAAGAGAGAGAGAGAGAGGAAGTCTCAGTGTTCGTCATCCATTCATCAAACAAGTATATTCTTTTTCTCCTGTGCGCAAGGAGTGGTATGGTACCGAGTGATGTATAGGTGTAAATGAGAATTGAATATCCTGGTAACTGAAGGTGACATTGTTGACAGTTCAATGCATCATTGACATCTGCAGGGAAATGTTATGACATTTGATACGAATGTCGTTACTTTTTTTCTCCTACAGAACCCGTCGCCTAAGTGCACTTTACGTGAACACACCATTCGTTTTCATCCCAGTTCCCTGCCCAAATTGCTTCAGAATACGTGTAGTATTTCAGACTCACATCTTAACGTATAGCTGAGGGTAATGTTCGATTAGGGACATGCAGTGTATGCAAATCATAACCTACTCACATCATTAGTGCACACAGTATTGAAATGAAAGGACATGTTCTGGTTTACTATACAAATTACCCAATTTAGGAGGCAGCCATTTTGTTTAAGGTCATAGGTCAAGGTGACTACATTGAAAAATTCTGATTTTCATCAAAATCCATAAGTACAGCCTTCTATGAAATGTCATTACTGGATCTCCTCCAACATCTTCACAGTATACCCATACAATAGGTTTTTGATCAACTGGGTACAGTTATAGCTGAAATATGAGTCAATGCAAATATGCTGATACATGTCATTTCCGAGTGTCCATATGCAATATCCAGGGCAAGGATTGGGAAATATGTTAGCAATTATGAACAAGCAATACCTCAGCTACATGATTAATGTGTTTCGGTTAAATTCATGAAACTTAAAAACAATTTGGCTAATTTGTATAGTAAACCAGAACAGGGCATTATATTGGGATATATTTGACTGAGATGTGATCTCCCTCAGTGATTTCTAACATATTCCTTTAGATAAGCTTATGTTGAAGGATTACAGTGCTATGTCTAAACCTGTGGTACTATGTGCTTAGTCAAGTTTCCAATATGTTAAGGTAGCTTAAATGGGGTTACTTTCTTTTCCTCTACCCTCATTTATTTGACAATTGAGCCTAAACAAAATGGACATTGCCTGAAAGGTATAGATAGATAGATACGAAGATAGTCTTTACTTCAAGTCGGTGATAATTATTTCATAGTAAATACGAGCTGCCAGGGCTCTTGGCCGACTATTAAAAGAAAAACAAATCAAAAATATAACATACAGGGTGTAACAGCAATGTAAATGATAAGTAGAGGGGAAATAGGTCGGCACATATCAATTGGCAATGAGTAATATCTTCAGTTTTTCAGAACATATGTTTATGATTTTGGAGTATACAGGAGACTGATGAAGTATACACAAGGTCGTCTGATTAAGTATACATTAGACATCACATCACTAAAATGTGAGTTCAATTACTTCACAAATGTCAAGTTCTAGGACCACTAAATCCACTAAGGTCCACCAAGT
>OZ012700.1:22049343-22066843 GCA_963942565.1 Maea johnstoni
TAGTATCCAATACATTAGATTTGGCTCACGCGAAGATACTAGAATAACGTTTTTTCTATATATTTTTTATTCACAATTTTCTGTCTGGTAAAACTAGTTCATGGAAAATAGAATAAAAATTAACGAAACATTGTTGACAAAACATAGCTGAGAGAGTATATATATATATTTATCTCATGATTGGCAAAATTCTAGGCTTTTGATTGGTCAATTGCCATATGATATGAAGTTGTATTAACCTCTCAGAATCCTGTATTAACCTCCCAGTATTTGTATGTATGTATGTATGTTCATTTTTATTACCTATGCAGAGGTCGGAGGAGGCAATCATGAGATAAATTCGTTTATCAACTGTTTTGGAGTATGATACAACTTATATCTCGCAATCAGAGGGCTGTATCACCCTCGGCTGCGCCTCGGGTGATACAGCCCTCTGATTGCGGAATATAAGTTGTATCACACTCCAAAACAGTTGATAACTAATAATATATATATATATTATATATATATATATATATATATATATATGTATATATATATATATATATATATATATATATTTATATATATATATATATTATATATATATATAATATATATATATATATATATATATATATATATATATATATATATGAGATGTAGGTCACAGACGGTATATACAATGTATAGTTAAGTGAAAGCAGATATAATCTCTGTCATTTTCCTCGACAGATACCGGTTGGAGTGAAATGCCAAAGGTTCAGAAGGGTCCAACAGCCTCTGAGAAGTAAGTTTTAATGCCAACAAATGCATTGCTTTGAAAAGAGGCAACTGTTTTTTGTAAAAGGAACGTTTTTCATGTGGTCATTATCCAAACTATAAAACTGGAAGCCCCGTCAGAATAATTATCCATCTGTCATTTTTCCCCATCCTGCCACATCGTGGAAATAGCAAAAATAGGATAACCGTATCGCATATAATGGTTCCATGCCGTATTGGCTTATTTCACAAAGCGCTCATTTTATTACCAATTGTCAACATATCAATCAAGTTAATCTTGTTAGTTCATCTCCTGGGTTCAGGCTCAATTTCAGCCTACACCATACGAATTCACAACAAGAGGGATTTCATCATTACTAATGGTGGCTTTTCCATTGAATCGAGATTATCCATTGGAAACATTACTTCCTCGATGTCTTCATCGATCATTTCTATTATCACTAAATAAAGAGTTAGCCTTATGACCCATACATGTTCTGAATTTAACAGAAATGGATCGATAGTTTTAAAGGTATGAGAGATTTTGCCACATTTGTTTGTATACCGCATTGGAAATGGTAAAGAAAAATGCCTAAAACTTGATGCGAGTGTAAGATATATTTTCCGTTGCGTCATTGAATCTTTTGACTCAGAAAATAAGATGGCAAAATACAATTACACAATTGAGTTGCACCAAAATTTTGCACATTTCAATGCTTCAAATACTGAACACTTAAGGCATCTTCATTTCGACAATTGAGGCCACATCAATTTCTTTTTTAACCAAACACCAAGTGGTACTCCATCAAACCCTCAAAACAAGTGCTCTGAATATAGGTCACTGACCTACTTCTATTAAAGCAGCGTTAACTGACCTACTTCTATTAGAGCAGCGTTAACTGACCTACTTCTATTAGAGCAGCGTTAACTCAAAATATGCATGGATTATGTATAGAAAACAGTGAAGAAAGAAGAAATTATGTGATTCCTATGAAGAAAATTATGCAAAACCTATATCTTTCCCTTTGTATCGTCGGAACTCTACTATTTCTTTCTTGTTTGTTTTTTTGGAATTTTTTTTTCCATATCTTTCCCACATTTTTAGGGAAACTATGCTTAGGCCATGCATACTACAGTGGTTATACATCTTGTTTATCCAAAAAAATGTGCATAACCTTTGAGAAAAAATATGCATATTCTTCTATTATGCATAACACTGATAGTCTTTTGATACGGGAGCCATCCTATTTCATATGTGCGTTAAAATTCACGATGAGATATTAGCTCATGAAAATTTGCAAAACAATGCCATAAAGTGTGTCTCAATTCCGTATGATTGTCAAGGCTTTTAATGTTGCTTTGATGTTGGCTTGATGATTATACAGGAAAGCTGGGAAGCCTACGACCCAGTCTCATGCCTAAGCCTCGTAATATGCTAAAGTGGAGATGGGTGCATCTAATGGGGTTCTACTAGGTATTGTAATCACGACTGGCGTGCCACTTTCTACACACTAACAGCTACATGTAGACATACATGTTTAGTTAGCATTGAAACAATTTACTCTGTGATGAATCTTTGTAGACTTTTGTAATATTCATTTATTCATTTTAAAATAATTTTCATTTATCTGTTTTTACTATTTCTTCTATGTACTTGTTATTTATTTATGTACTTGTTGGTTTGTGTGTATATTAATTCATTTGTTGGTTTGTCTTTAATATTCAATCATTCATTCATTCATTCATCCACCGATCCATTTTTGTAATCGTTTATTTTTTTATTTATCTATTTGCTTATCTTTTTATTCAAAAGCTATTATAAAGATAAACAATTGGTATACCTTTTGGATACTAGATGCGAATAAAGTATTGACTATGTAACCGACTAGAAGGAGTTTTAAGAATAGCCGCGGTGAAATCATATCCAACAAGTGAGGTCATTTCAATCATAAACTTTTCATCGTCTCTTAAACTCTTAACAACTCTCAAGGACAATATACGAATACCTTCTCAAAAGGCCGTTTGGGTTAGATCGTAAACAGCGCTTAGAGGTCTAAAATTGCCGGGAAACCTCGTTATTAGTTTAAGGTAAAAGCAGTCACACCCATTTCATCTCGGAGTAATCAAATACAATTCCACTAAAGGCTTTCAACGGTCATGTGTGGTCCACTTAAACTGATGGTGTACCGCCGCGGTTATGGGCTTAATTGAAGTGAGGCTTTCCGGGATGCCAAGGGGTTATAATCCTGATTCCTCTTTAAAATATAAGAAGGGAAGGGTAATGGAAGGTTAATACCTATATATATGCATGTACTATATATCGTATATACTGCAAATTAGGAAAAGATTGCGTTAGTTTAATTTTTGCGTTTTTTAACGTCTAGCCTCGGGCGTAAAAATTGAAATTCGCAATGATTAGTGCTGCCACTTTAAGTGTATAGCTGGCACTACATGTTGCGGCCAATTTGCAAAGTTAAAGACCGCAAAAATCGATTTTCTGTAAATTCGCAAAATTTACTCTACACAATCTTTTTGTGAATTTACAGTATCGTATACCGTGTTATTAATACGGCAGTTTAACTTTTGCCAACTTAAGGCACCCTTGAGTCCGCGTCTATGCGCACAAATGGTCAATACATTTTACTATATTATCCTATTAACCTCCTTTTTATAATTGTATTGTTCCGTTTGCATATAAATCATGTATACAGTATACAATTATCATTGCATATTGAGAAAGCATAGTATAGTTGGTATTTTACACATAGATGTATTATGTACTATTTACATCCTTAGTGCAACAGTAATATGACTTAAGCTGTTGAATTCTAACCTCCACTGCCTACAGGGAGGCTAGGTCTTAGTCTAGAATAGCACAAAAAGAACGGTAATCAACCTTTATTTATTCAATTCCAAACGAAGCCCAAGTCTTTAACTACAGAGTCGCCGCGCCAGACAGCAGACAGTCTGTTTGTTGTTCTCAACTTAACCTGACCCCTGTCTCTCTAACACCATGACCTTTAGCGAATCCTTATTTCAAAAACATGAAATCAGCTCGTTTTTTTCTTTTTTATTGATGTGCTTCTCCCCGGGGTTGTTTCTATTTCTTTGCCGGGTCCTTAATGTGAACTCGATTCCATTAAAGCCCTAATTAGTGGGAAATTAAATCGAATGGTTGTAGTAGCCTCCAGCGCGACCATGTTACATTGAGGATGGCTCCGGGCAGGTCTTACGAAGAACATGACTGCCACTTTTTATAGCAGGCACAAGATCAATGTTGACGAGCGACTGGACAGATTTTTAGAGAGGGCCCATTAGTAGGCACGAAGGAGAATACCGAAAAATGGTACCGCTCAACGGAAAGAAAAACGCACCCCTTCCTCAGGCTTTTTTTTTATGCGGACAGGCTTTATGCGGACAGGCTTTTTATTTAAATATATATATATGTATACATATGTATATATATATATATATATATATATATATATATATATATATATATATATATATATATATATATATATATATATATATATATATATAAATATATATATATATATATATATATATATATATATATATATATATATATATATATATATATATATATATATATATATATATATATGTGTGTGTGTGTGTGTGTGTGTGTGTGTGTGTGTGTGTGTGTGTGCAAGGTACGACACACGCTACCACTCAAAGACATTAGGGGCTGCAATTCGTATTCCTAATAGTGGAAAGTGTATGCGCCCATCCCTCGGGCTTCTTGGCAACACGGATAAATCCAAAGTAATATTCTACCTACGGGAAGACAAAACAAAACCATTCCTCCGGCGAGTCAGCAATGGTTATGCCAATCCTAGATAAGACCAACGGGAAGTTGATTGTATGCCATGTCTTGAGGTTATTACGGCGGCCTGAGGACGATTATGAACTATTATTCTGCTAATGGAGACACATAAGTGCCATTCCTTGAGGTGATTTAGACTTTATAAGTAGTTAAACATTCGCGCCGCTCAGGTTAAATACTTCGCATGGCCAAGGCATCATGCCCGCAAGTAATACTAGCTCGCAAGTAGATGACTAAATGGCCCATACGTATAGTATATGCAATCGTAAAATGAAACATATTATGTCATATGATTTAACGCAGGTACTGTAAATTCGGAAAATATTGTGTTAGTTTATTTTCTGCGATTTCTAGCGTTTATTCTCGGATGCAAAATTAAAATTCGCAATGATTAGTGCTGCCACTTTAAGTGTATAGCTAAGTTAAAAACCGCAAAAATGGATTTTCTGTAAATTCGCAAAATTTACTCTACACAATATTTTGTGAATCTACAGTAAATCGGATGAAGGATGTATCTGAAAGCAACTCTTCGTGCGAATGAGGTACCACAAAAATGCTTAAATTGTATATGAATTTGCGAAATCAAATACGTAGGACCTAAACATCAATTTACTCCGTAAATATATAATATATATTTTCACTCGAATTCATATTCCATCCTCAATTTGTGAGTTCGGTGAATATAAACTCGCGCAAAATATAACCGTTTTCACAATATCCCAGTAGACAACTATTCGAAAGCAATTATTAGCGCGAATATTATTGCCAAAAAAGGTTAAAATGGACATTTTCAAATTCACTCAAGATCACTGGGAGCTAGCGCAATATCGGGTTAATCGTTCCTCCGTCCCCGGGATTTAGAGCGACCGGCTGGCCAGGCTAGATACGCAAAACAGTTTTAATGCAAGATTGGTCCAGATTCCGCTCACGGGCTTCCGGCATAGGATAAGTCCCAAGGGCGGGTCTGTTCTTGGCGATATTGTGAGTTGTTTTCTTTAAGTATTCACCAGTGCTCCTAAATAGGTAGAAATGACCGTACAAGGGTACCTATTTGGTTTGGTTTCCTACTGATAACAGCTCTGTTGGATACGTATCCACATTCTATGCACGCTCCCTTACTATGTTTTCAGTATCATTCATTCTAAACTGTACTGTAGTAGGGCCTGCCCTGATGGCCGTTTGGTCTAAGGCGTTGCCACTGACTGTGCGCTGTTAACAAGGAGGCTGGAGAAGACTTAACACTATAAAACAGTACGTACTATGAAATATAAGCACATCGGCACATTTACTGCCTTACGCTATTATCAAAAAGTGGTCCTTAAATGTCACTGGTGAAGAACAATGACAAATCATAATTATTCTATATGGAGGAAGGAAAAGAGAGAGAGAGAGTAAGAGCGAAACCTTCAGGTCCGAAGAGTACCTAGGGATATTTTACATTGCATGGTATCCATAGACAGATACGCACATCCCCCTTCTTTTATGAGACGAGCAGGGTGCCACACTAGCTAGGGTTCCCCCGAAGATGCCAACTCGGCTACTGCAGACCATTGAGTAAGCCAATAAATATATATATATATATATATATATATATATATATATATATATATATATATATATATATATATATATATATATATATATATATATATATATATATGTATATATATATATATGTATATATATATATATATGTATATATATATATATATGTATATATATATATATATATATATATATATATATATATATATATATATATATATATATATATATATGTATATATATATATATATATATATATATATATGTATATATATATATATATATATATATATATATATGTATATATATATATATATATATATATATATATATATATATATATATATATATATATCTTTTATTGACTGTATTACTGACAATTCCCCCAAGCTTTCTTCCACTGTTTCTGTATGGATCATTAACCTTAAGTATGCAGTAGTGATGGGATATTCCCGTTCACACTCCCTTGTCTAAACTAGGTAGGAATTCGGGCAAGTGTATTTTTAAATTGCACACAATGGCGTCTGGCTAATTAGAAGTTCCTACCAATGAAGGATAATAAGCAGCGTTATGCCGTTGGGAAATTTAAAAAGAGGAGTTTGTGTAAGGATCCTTTCTGAGAAATCTCTCGAACGTCCCTTGGTATCGACTCTCTTGAAACCCCACTTCCCAACGTCACAATGGTTTCTTTTAAAAGAGCAATCCGAGAAAAGTCAGCTTAATTGCAATTACAAATAAATGGCTTTGATTCTCAGAGGCGTATTGTACAATTATCTGTCTAAATTGCAAATATCATGTCGCCCTTAGCAACACTCATGGGATATATCCCAAGTGTGTTACTCTTTGTTTTACGTAATAACTAATTAGCCAATCATTGTTGATAATAGTCCTCTGTTCTTGTGGACCACCGTGATGTCATCATCACATACGAATGTCTGATATACAGTGCCGACATTTAATTCCTGCACTTAATGCTTGGACAGCCTGGGCAAAATACACGACACGCGCCAGATTGCCAATCAGTTTCCGGGGCATGGATGCATGGATGACCTCAGAACTGAAAGTAGCTTTGATTCGCAAGCTTAACGCGGGTCATTGATGTCCTTGGCTTATATTTTGCTGTTTGTACAACCGGGCATTGGCAGACGTCCGGTCGTCTGGAACAGGAATTAAATGTATGTACTGTATTATTCCAACTGCTATATCCTCTCTCTCTCTCTCTCCTACTCCTACTATAAAACATGTGACTGCGATTTTATTTCAACAATTTAAACTATAAATGCCTCAATGCATTATGGTAAAGGAAGATCCCCCAAACATGTGGCTGCTGTTTCATATAAACTACGCATACCTCAATATAGTGTGGTGCAAGAACAAGCAAATTGTCAATCATGACCGAGTCCGGTACCAGCCAGCTAAACACACACATCTCTCTCTCTCGTTCTCTCTCTCTCTTTCTCTCCCCCCCCCTCTCTCTCTTCCTCTCTCTCTCTCTCTCTCTCTCTCTCTCTTCTCTCTCTCTCTCTCTCTCTGTAAGTGATAAAAAGCAACAGTCCCTGCTTTAGTTCGTTTTGCTCATAGCTTCAGATGAACTGTAGCATGTAAATTGCAATATACAATTTCTATCTCACTATAGTTCAATTTATTGTCCTCTATACGAGAGAATCTCGCTGTTTTATTGCCTTTTCTAAGTGGCCAGAGGCGTCACCACTTTTACACCTAAAGCCCTAGATTGCCGTTGGAAGGGTTTGAAGATGCTAGTCTTCAAAGAAATTGCTTTTACTGATTACGAAATGGCGAGGTGAGACAATTCAGATGTATTTTATATCTACGGCACCGTTCTCGACCTTTTGTTTCAAATATAGGTAGCAGCGGGAGACGGGTAAATGAAAGATTGCTAAATGAAAGATTGCTATTGGGAAGACTGTTAACCCATTTACACTCAGGCGGCAAAAACAGGCCTGACGATCGTTGAAATATTTTGATTACAAAAGCATTTTCTGGTATACATTTGAAGGAGAAATGTTATTCAGATGCCAAACAACAATGCTTCATCAATTTTTTTGTGAACTTTTGCTTTATTCCCAAGTTATTTTCAAAAGTATGAGAATAGAAGACAATACTTTCTAGAGAAAATCTAAGTGTGAATGGGTTAACATGTAAGTGCCTTGCATTGCCATTTTCCACACCTCGAAACAAACATGTTTACAACCGTTGATCAACAGAAAGCCAGAAGATATTTATCTCCATCAAGAAAATAAGTGCCATTTCGAAATACACACACACAAAAAACATCTCAGCGTTATCATCTCAACACAACAAAATGCTTGGATGCAGACACATTTTTTTACAAAGAGGTTAACGAATTTATCACCAGCCATCTTATTTTTGTCGTCAATAGCCCAGCAAACACAAAATATTTTCAAAATATTTTTAAAAGGACTGAAAAAAATTTGTTAGAAACATTCACAATAAACATGAATAAAACATTAGCAAAATGTTCAATAACCACAGGGAAAACATTAGTGAAATAATGAATGTAAATAATGTTATGCAATAAAAAATATGATATTAGTCAAACATTGACGAGAATAAAGGAATATTTTCTTACAATATTAACCAATATTTTTTTCATAATAATGTCTGATAACATTATGTTATCTTTTATCAACATTTTTAGTTAATGTTTAATGTCTGCATATTACAAATGTTGTTTTTAACATTAATCGAATGTTTTATTAACATACTTTAAAATGTTTCTAAAACGTCTGAAAAAGTATAGATAAAATATCAATGTATACATTAATGAAACATTAAACAATATTTTTCCAAAATATGTTTGAATATATTAAACTGTAATTTTTTTAACATTTAAAATAAATCTTTTAAAGCTGCCTAATGAAGGAATATTTTCTCACAATATTAACCAATATTTTTTTCATAATAATGTTTGATAACATTATATTATCTTTTATCAACATTTATAGCTAATGTTTTACATCTGCGTATTACAAATGTTGTTTTTAACATTTAAAGAATGTTTTATTAACATTCTTTAAAATGTTTCTAAAACGTCTGAAAAATTATAAATAAAAAAATGTCAATATTTACACTGATAAAATGTTAAACAATATTTTTCCAAAATTTGTTTGATAATATTAAACTATAATTTTTCTTACATTTAAAGACAAATGTTTTAAAGCTGTCCATTACACATGTTTCTTTAAATATTAATTGAGTATTGTATCTACAAAGTTACAAAATATTTCAGAACAAATTTGAAATTAAATATCTAAATATATATTTAGAAAATAATAACCAATAATTTTCTGCGATAATGTATGATAACATTATCCTATCTTTTAGTATCATTTTAAATAAATGTTATACATCTGCATATTACAAATGTTTTTTAAAACATTGGTTTGATATCAAGAACACATCCTGTGAAATATTTGTGAAACATCTGAACTAAGCTGTAAGGAAATGTTAAAAATGACATTAACAAAATGTTGAATAAATGTTTTGAAATGTTTTTGCCGAATTCTTCGTTCAACATTTCTATAAAACAGTCCTTTAATAATTCGAAAACATTATAAAAATACCAATTTTAACATAAAAAACCGTATGAAATATTTCAGAAATATTATTGAGGAATGCCCTATGATATTGCCACATAATAATGTCAAAATGCAAAAACAATAGCTACAATTCAACATTATTATCTTAATATTAAATAACGTTAATATATAATCCTACAATTGTTAGCAACTTCTCTGAAAAAGCAATATTTTATGCTATAATTAGATAAATATGATCGATAAACATGAAATATTGATTTGAAAATTTAGGAAAAAATAGTTTCCAAATAAATATATCATTACTGGCATTGGTTTAAAATTTTTGGTTTCTTAAAAAGCATGAAATATCAATATGTGTCATTCCGAAAGGCATTGATTAGGGCTGACAAAAATAATATAAGTAGCCTTCTCTTCAATCTTGAAAGCATGATTTGTACAGTATACTTTTCAAAGTAAGACTGAGCAAGAAATCCCTAAAATGGGAATTTCAAAAGTGTGTTATTTATGGGTGATTGGTAAGTACATTTTCTTCTCTAAAGAATTTAAAACTCAACTATCTGGAAAGATAAATATTTCAAAAATATTGAAATAATGTTGAGTTAAATGTTACAAAAAATGTTGGCATAATATTCCAAGGCCAGCAATTTCAATGGGGATAAATATCTTCAACAACAATGTCAAAAAGTTTCTTAGAAATAGTTTATGAATAATTTAAGCAACATTGTATACATATGTATTTAAAATATTGTGAAAATAATAATTTAAATGTTATAAGAAATGTTTTGGTAATAATTTTCAGGCCAAACGTTTTAATATTAATAAATATTTTTCAGAAACATTTGATGAATGAATTTTGCAATATTGTGTTAATGTATCTTGGAAATGTTTTAAAAATAATAATACAAATATCATAAGAAACATTATGGTAATAATTTTCAGGCCAAACGTTTTAATATTAATAAACATTTTCAGTAATATTTCACAGATATTGGGTTAAATATTTTGTAGACATAGCACAAATGTTTTGTGTTTGCTGGGAGAAGCGCCCTTTGTCGAGGGAAAATGTAGTTACGTTTCAATGATATCTTAAAGTACTAGTAACTAGTGAATAAGATACATTTTTCTTTTCAAAAGTGTGGTCTTCATTACTTATGAAATATAAGTAAATTGATTGAAGAACCAAAAAGTTATGTTTAGTAATTCTTTTTGTGATTCCAAAGTGCCAATTTTGAGAAAAAAATCTCCCGCCGAAAAACGACTGAAAACGAGGTTGTGCAGTAATAAACGTCACGGGTGCCCCTCTCAGATTTAGGTCATCTCTTTTTACACTGAGCGGAATAGTCGCTTGTAAACATAGCTGTACTTTCCTCGATGCTGCTTCATCGTTAATACAACGATTGCCTTGATATTTTATATGCTTATGGAATATTGATGTGCGGTCCAAATAAACTTTGTCGCGTAAAAATCAACCCAGATACGGCTGAGAAATCGCTAGTTAAACACAACAACGGCATTTGTTATGGTCTCATTCGGGAGACACTGTCACATGAAGGCATGGTCGACTTCCCTCGCTGCCACTTCAATATGGATTACGCAATTTTCATGGTAATTTCTATCTTGAAAGGATATCTAATTGTGAAAATAGCGATGTTTATTTCATTAAAATCCGACCGCAAACAGCCGAGAATCGGAAGTGACATGTTGAGCTAGCCGAAATGTAGAGCTACATTATAAGCTCCATGTACATTTCAGTACTGTAACGTATTTTTGAGGGCGTGGTTTGGTGGGAATGAATGAATAAATGAAGGCCATTTAGTGCCATTATATTTTTTTTCAAAAAGTGGTCCTCTGTCACTGTTTATGAACAGTCTATAGTCTGTCTGACCCAAGCTTGACTGACCGTTATTTCCTTGTTTTGTTACAAAAAGTTCGTGTTCGCCACTGGCATCCAACCTTGGCAAACCTCTGATAAACACTTATATATATATATATAGTTTTGTTAAATAATTTTGTAATCTTTATGATACAGTCAATAAATATACAAATACAAATTCAAAAAGGCATACATTGGAGAACAATTTTCAACTCTGTGGCCTGAAGCATGAAAGGTATAATCCTTAAATCTAAAGGCCACAGCAAAAATCAAATCCTGTATTTGACTGTGTTACCCTCGTGAAATAAAGATTATTATTATTATTATTATTATATAACTATAATAATAGCGTAACAAAAGTGATAAGGCATAAGCTGGTATGCATTTCGAATTTACATGGAAAAAAATGATTCTTTAATTACAATATAAACAACCGAAAAGTTTTGTTTTTTTAAATTTCAAATTGCACACATGTGCAACAGGATTTTTATTTCTCCAAAGTCACAAAATAATAATAAGCGATAGCAAATAAGAATATGTATGTCTTCTAACAACAAAACAACATAAGCATGGTTCAAATATTGAGTACCTTAGGCGGATAGTTGGCAATCACAACCTTGTTGTACAGTTTGATAGTACTTATATATATAGTTGTTTATGTATGTATATAAACATGTTTTTTTTGACTCAACTCAGCAAAATGTTGAATTTGCTCATGAATCCCATTGTAAAATTGGCCCATTGCAAACTTCGGTACAACTGAAATGTGAGCGATGTCGTGCGCAATTTTAATATGGGCACATAATGGGCAAAATCTACATTTTGCGGAGTTGAGGCAGAAAGTATGTTTATAAAACTCGACCTAGTGCTCCCAAGAGGTTTATCAAGTTTGTATAGCATATACATCAAAGAGGAGAGACCGTTCGGTTAAGCTTGTGTCAGACAGACTTAAGTTTAGTTGAAAGAAGGAATCGCAAATGTCGATCTACTAAGAGTGGGACTTGAAAGGAATAGTTGTGTATTTTTTTGGAAATTCGTAATAAGTACATTTATTCAACATTTCACAAAACCACTAGTTTATCAAGTATCTTAACCTGCGACAGTGCTTATTGTCAAGCTTAGGAGACAATTGCGTTATCCTATAGAAAGCAATTTCATGTGATGTAGGAACTACCCTAAACTGCTGACAAATGCTATTTTATGCGACCAACCGTCACAAAAACGTATCAAGTAATAGAGCACTTTTAATGCCTTAAAACAATATAATTGTTTTAAAAATTGGACACTCCTGGACCAAGAGGCAGCCCAAAGCAATATGTCAATATGTAATTTCCATGCGATAAGATTTGACGCCATCCTGCATGAAGGCCACCCGTGACGTCACAGCCAAGTTTTGCCGCCATCAGCATATTTTATGGGTGTCAGAGCAATTATGCTCTGTATCTCGCTTAATACTAGGAATACTACACTTTTATTATGCGTTTTTAATCTACAAATACACGATGAATAACATCCCAGATATGACCTGAGTACTAGTACTTTAAACTAATTGCTGTTGTTATCACCGTTCTCATTCTATATGATTTAATGGTTTTCCTATGTATCGAAATCTTTAAAATCAATTTGAAGACCAGTAAACAAGCCCAAATTATCGTTTAAGAACGGCATTTTGTACTAAAATAACCATGTCCCTCTTTTAAAGTAGATACAGCTGTAGTCACACCGTCGTTACGATGATAAAGAGTCCATTCAAAGTGGTTTAACGTATAACAAATGCATTGTACTCTGTAATTTCACAGCATTCTTATGTGCTAGACCCATCATCTGCAACATAATCCTGCTCTGTGTGAAAGGATTAACCCTTCCAATGCTTGGCTACTTTTATCAAAAGCACTTGGACGCAATGATTTTCAAAGTCCAAAATAAGGCGGATGGTGGTCATTGCAATTATAGGGGTACTAAAATTGTCAATTAATAAAAAGCAATATTATTACCCCCTTCTAGTCCAGTACAACAAATAAATTGACCAATCAGCTGCTAGTATCAGAGTGGACCTGATGATAAATATATAGCTAGCTCATGGTTGTTGTGAACAGGAAGAAATGTCAGTCATTTTCAAATGATTAACCAAGGTTAAAATTCAAACGTTTGTAGATTGAATACATTTTAGTGAACATCACATTTTTGTGTTTGCTAACGACTTTGAAATGGATTTAAAAGAGAAAATACGTATCAGACATAAATGGTGGTGTCGATTTGTTTCGATATTGAAGACCAAGATAGCAAGTACGTATCGATTACATTCCGAAGCTGTTCAATCTGAAAATACACTGCACCAGAGGAACGCATGTAGCAGTCTACCAGATTAGGTATGTCCATGCATCGTCTGCTTCATAAAACACGCGTTCTGGCGGCGCACAAGTCGTCTGCTCTTGACGTACTCACATAAAGTTTTCATCGCATGACACAATACTGACAGCTTTTAAGATCCCGCTGCGATCGCCCTGGAAGTAGGTTGACGTCATCGATGACGTCACACAGTGTCTGACGTGCATAATCAAGATCGTTAACGTTCAGCCACGCATAAAAGACGAAGTCGTCCCTGCTCCCGCCTCTCAGCAGGGGTCCAGGCACAAACACAAATATCACTCCGCGCCAGCGACGAGACCAATCATCTAATTGGGGACCTACTTCAAAGCCCGGTGCGTGCCAACATGTCTATAGGGAACATTGCAGGGGTCTCACTCGTCTTATTTGAAGTCTGATATCAGCGATGGCATAACACCAAATAATTCAAGTGTTTCCTATACCCATACCTGTTCACATTGGCCTCGCAATATCCCCCACTCTTATTGACCATATTTGGCATGTTCCAAGCAATATCTCGCACTCTTATTGACCATATTTGGCATGGCCCAAGCAATATCTCGCACTCTTTTTGACCATATTTGGCATAGCCCAAGCAATATCCTGCACACCTATTAAGCATATTTGGTATAAGACCAAAGAATATCAATCATTTCTCATCACCGACCTGTTCACATATCCTTCACAAAATCTCGCACTCTGCTAGAATTCTTGGTAATTCTTATTGGTGTCTAATATCAGGTATTATCGTGGCATAACACCAACTGATTAAATTGTTCCTCCTCTCCAAACTTTTCATGTGGTCTCGCCAAAATCTCGCACTGTCTGTAATCATATTTGGAAATTCCATGTTATGTTTGATTTCAACAATGTAAACATATCCTATGATTCATTGTTTTTTCACATACCTTGTGCGCTAAAGGACTGTGTTCACCCGCACGTATAAGTGTCATGCATGAAAAAAATCATGGCATGAAAACATTTCCATGCATAAAAATGAAATTTCCATACATGAAAATATAATTGTTGCCCAAAAATGTTCATGTGTGAGAATTCGATTCCGCCCTATTACCATGAAATTTTCTGGGGCGAGAAAATCATATCTAGTACAAACTTGTTCATAGTGATAACTCAATTTGCTATAGTAACTCAAAATGAAACAGTGCATGCGTGGGTTCTCCCGCACATGTTTTAACCCATTAACACTTGGAGTTCCTCTTGCTTCTCTCATACATTTGATAATAACTTAGGAATAAAGTGAAAGTTCACAAAATATTTGAAGGGGGAGTTATGTTTGGCTGCTGATCAACATTTCTCCGTCAAACATTTTTCAATAAAACGTTTTTGTGAGCAAAATATTTTCAAAATCATAATGCCTCTTTTGGCTGCTCTGAGTGCGAATGGGTTATTATGGTTTACTCTAAGAAAAAGAAGAGTATCCTTCAACGCATCAGGAAAGATTAAAGTTTTGATGATACCAAGTTCAAACACGACATCAAACCATCAGAAATGAATCCGATCGCATCCCTTCCTAGGATTCCGTCTAATGTTATGACACTTATTTCCAATGGGCCTAATTTTCTCACCCTCTCATCCTCCCATAAGCGCATTCCATTAAGACGCCCGAGCTGGCCGATAGGCACTTAGCCGCGATTTTGCATTTCCCTGAGATGGTGAGGAGCCGAGTGGTATGTACAGTGCCGACATCTAATTCCTGCACTTGCTTTGACAGCCCGGACATAATACACGACCGCACGCTAGATTGCCACTCAGTTTCTTGGGCATGGATGCATGGATGACCTCAGAACTGAACGCAGCTTTGATTCGCAAGCATTGATTTGCTTGGCTTATATTTTGACATGTAATCCATAGCTGTTTGTACAACCGGGCAGACGTCCGGTCGTCTGGAACAGGAATTAAATATCTCTACTGTATGGAGCCAGCCTGGAATTCTCCACAGTGCAGTTCAGATATATAATTCCTGCACCAGTCGACCAGACGTCTGCAAGTGCCGGTTGTATAAACTCCCATAGCTAACTTGTCAAAAACTGAGCCACGCATATCAATGACGCACGAAGCTTGCGAATCAAAGCTATGCTCAGCTGTGACTGGTCATACAATGGGTGGCAATCAGGTGCACGGTCGTGTATTATGCCTGTATTATACCACCCTGTCTTTTTGTACAGCCAATTGCTACTCATGATTTTACCATTTGCCTGTTTGATACCCATACAAGTTTTTTTATGCAACTTTCGAAGAGAGTTGGTGTGTAGAGCACTACAGTCTATGATACACTGCTCAGAGCTAGGGGACATGAAGTGGGCTGCCACTCGTTGAGTCACAGCTGATAGCAGTTGAAGAACATGGCTGCTACCAGGGGCTGCTAGGGGCTTGGCAGGCTGGTGGCAATACGCAATATTCTCCCCTCATGGGATCACTGAGAGAAAAGGGATTACAGCATCATATTCTTGAAGTTTATTACTTTCATATAAGCTAATATGTATGTGAGCCTTTAGTTCCCCTTTAAAACGGTAAGAAAAGTGCTGCTCTTGTGTCTCTGTCCAACACAATATCCTGATATTGTTTTATATTTTCTTAAATTAGTTGCGATTGTCTCAGTAAGCAGCGGGTTTTCCACCGGCTTCTCCAATTTCCTATGCCATTATAAACATTCACGTAACACGTCGACCGGGAAAGTAGTATAAAAGTGTGGATATCCCCTCCTCCTTCCTTCCTTCCTTCCCGCCTTGCAATGTCCAAGTTGCTGCACCTGATTGTGTTAACTACAAAACAAAGATAAATCACCTGCGTGCATGTACTACAACTCGGCAGGCGCCTCGGCTCTTTAAATTTCCCCTGCGGTTCGCCTCGAGACGACTTTACATTATAAGATCCATAACTTACCCTCTCCTGTCAAAATCATCAGCTATGATCCGGTTCCTGCAAGAACTTCTTTATGTGGATCGATCGGAAGATTACGGTCTATTTAACGACCATACATATCAAAGTAATATCATAAATATACAGCAGCGTAAAGTATGTCCTCATTAACATGGAATCACAACGGAGACAGCGTATTAATCAATTTTTGATCTACGACGTTCATAATCGTTGATGTCGTAAATGGTGTTATGAAGTCTGCTCGAATGATGAACACGATATGAGAAAATCGCTTATGATAGTAGTCTGTACGTCTTAAAGAATATTTCATCTAAGTCATTTGTAACTTGTGAGTGTGTGGCAAATTTCCATATTCAATCTAAAATTGTAATTCAGGTCTGAATAGCTAAGTTGGTTAGGTGTTGGATTAGTGACTGACTGCTCTCATTCCTGCCACCTATTGGTCTAGACCAGCGTAACCATGATTGGCAGGTTAGAGCTAGGCTTCTATACTTATGTAAGGTATTATGGACCCCTCTCTCTCTCTCTCTCTCTCTCTCTCTCTCTCTCTATCTCTCTCTCTCTCTCTCTGGTCTTTTAACCCTTATACTGCTGGTGGCTAATTTGGTCAATACAAAATAATGTGAAAAAAGCAGAAAAATT
>OZ012700.1:22069343-22075837 GCA_963942565.1 Maea johnstoni
GGGTGCCCAGAGCACCTATTAGCGACTATCAGTTGACACTGGTTGAGGCTAGCATGTTCAGGTTGACCGGCTGGTTTCCATTCCATGCGTTGGTCTTCTAAGCTATCATTTAGCTCAGAGTATTCAAAAATAAAGTGAAGATACGTCTTAAAGCTTTTCTGTGCATTTTGATACACGTGTTTGGCGTTTATTTCTATGCCGCAGTGGTGCAGTGATGGATGTGTGTGGCTGGCCTCCGTTCCTGCGGATTATGAACGGAGCTGACAGGACCGGAAATTAGATATCCGGTTAACGGGGGAGTTCGATTAACCGCGCCGTCCATCACAACTTGAACCGGGGATCCGCGATCGACCCGCCTGCCTAGCAAAGTGGCTAACAGTCGGATGGAAAGTCATTGCACACATTTCGTTTTAAGAGACAAGTATTGAGTGTTAACGAGTGTGACGCGTGGAGAAAAAATCATTTTTGATAAAAGTACTTTTTATGATAGGGAGCATATGAAGAATGCCTCGCGCAGTAGAATTTGTCATCGCACTTAAACTAGGTTGCACACGTTAATATCTAACCACAATAAAGGTCAATATAACCCTAGTGGACGTCTACAGGACTATTACAAGTGTCTAGTTCACAGTTCAAATGTCCATAGAAATGCAACAAAGTATCCCGGTATCCCGTGAATTTGAGATTTTTTGGTTTTGCGTCACAGTGGCTAGTTCGCGACTAGCCAATTGTAAGTAGTGGAGGAAACCGGAGTACCCGGCGAAGGCGAAGGTATCCCGTGAGGCGGGCGGGATACCGATCACTGAGGGTAGAATGACAGGTTGTATTTTACTTTCAAACAGGGTGTAACGAATTTACTATTATGTTTTTTTTACATTACATTTTTGTCCGTTTTTAAACATTCCGGATTCTTCCAAACGGAAAAATCTGGAATGTTTTTACACACGGACTAGTAAGGCAGTGTACAGTATCACATGCTCCTTGGAACAATGCAAGTTTCTTTTCTTCTTCTCTGAATTAAGTTTCACGATAGCCAGTAGCTAGGTTGAGAGTTACATTGATTTTGACACGATGCGGAGGAGTGGAATCGATTTCAAAACGAGGCTGACGGGTCAGATCGACTTTCAGGGGCTCTAACATACACAGTGTGAAAGGCTACATTTCCGTCGCCTATTGATCAATCAGCACTGATAATCACCACAGGGCACGTAAAAATCACACATATTTACATTATGTTCTGTCCGGTAGGCAATACCGTCGATAAAAACAAGAAAACTGCTCTTGAATGATGATAAATGAGCCAGTTAACTGCCTACCAATTGAATGTCCGTTTCAACTTGCCCGGATTAGTATTCGGCCCCTTGTGGGCAACATGTTACGATAAGAGTCTTGAGTTTTAACTTTGATTTAAGGGTTTAACGGCTAATCACATACATCAACGCGATGATCTGACAGTGGGGCTTTAATATTCATCTGTGTATGGCCTTAAGGGTCCAGCATTAGCAGGAGAGATCGATGGGAAGGCAACGAGGAGGGGAATATGTCTTTAAGTATAACACCAATGAATAAGCTTAATACCAGGCCTGGGAGGGGTTTCCAATATCAGCACGAGTGGTATTCCTGTCATCTTAGGTTGCAGAGTATTATTTGCTTATTAACACGGAATTTACAACATCAGTGGCTTGGCTAGTGAGTATATCCCGTACGAAAAGTGTCATGAATGAAAATATTGTGGTACGAAAATTTCCTGTTCATGAATGAAAATATAAGATTTTCTTGTATCAAAAATATAATATTTCAAGAATGAAAATGATATTTCCATGCATGAAAATGATATTTCCATGCATGAAAATGATATTTCCATGCATGAAAATGATATTTCCATGCATGAAAATGAATATTTCGCCCCTAGCATATTTTTTTCTCCCCAGAAATTTTCATGGGTAATTTGGCTGAATTTATGTCAGATAGCAATAACCTACGAGAAAGGGCGAGATATTGTTTGGAGATCTCGCGATACTTCCTTGGGTACCTTTTCCTCTATAATGGAGCCCTGAAGTGTGTCTCTACCTTAACACCCTAAATTGTTTATATGGTTCTCTTTATCGGTGTACATTTTATTTGCAAGATATAATGTCAATGTGTTTTTAGCATACTTTCAATACGATAAAATAAATTTATAGTTAAATTCAATACGATAGAGCTAGCGCCGTTCGACACAGTTGATATGAAAATGTGTATCGTATATATATCTTTTTATGCCAAAACGATTTGCAACTAGTATGAGTTGTGCTTTATATACATGTATGCAGTAAAAAAACATAGAATTACATGTGAAACGCGAATTTCATCATGCACTCATACATGTGTTTCATGATTATCTCATTGACCAAGGGTATGTCGACGAAACATGCCTGTCAAGGTCTCTAACTGAAAAAGGGGGGAAAAGTGCCAAACCTATCCATCTGAGCCATACTTACCATCTATAGGTCAGCCTAGTAATTCCTCTAGAATGATTAGTACCATCTAGGTCAGCCTAGTAATTCTTCTAGGAATGATAAGTACCATCTAGGTCAGCCTAGTAATTCATCTAGGAATGATTAGTACCATCTAGGTCAGCCTAGGAATTCTTCTAGGAATGATTAGTACCATATAGGTCAGCCTAGGAATTCTTCTAGAAATGATTAGTACCATATAGGTCAGCCAAGGAATTCTTCTAGGAATGATTAGTACCATATAGGTCAGCCAAGGAATTCTTCTAGGAATGATTAGTAACATCTAGGTCAGCCTAAGAATTCTTCTAGGAATGATTAGTACCATCTAGGTCAGCCTAGGAATTCTTATAGGAATGATTAGTACCATCTAGGTCAGCCTAGGAATTCTTCTAGGAATAATTAGTACCATCTAGGTCAGCCTAGGAATTCTTATAGGAATGATTAGTACCATCTAGGTCAGCCTAGGAATTCTTCTAGGAATGATTAGTACCATCTAGGTCAGCCTAGGAATTCTTCTAGGAATGATTAGTACCATCTAGGTCAGCCTAGGAATTCTTCTAGGAATGATTAGTACCATCCATGTCAGCCTAGGAAATCTTCTGGGAATGATTATTACCATCTAGGTCAGCCTAGGAATTCTTCTAGGAATGATTAGTACCATCTAGGTCTGCCTAGTATATGCTTCTAGGAATGATTAGTACCATCTACGTCTGCCCAGTATATGCTTCTGGGAATGATTAGTACCATCTAGGTCTGCCCAGTATATGCTTCTAGGAATGATTAGTACCATCTAGGTCTGCCTAGTATATGCTTCTAGGAATGATTAGTACCATCTAGGTCTGCCTAGGAACTCTTCTAGGAATGATTAGTACCATCTAGGTCAGCCTAGGAATTCTTCTAGGAATGATTAGTACCATCTAGGTCTGCCCAGTATATGTTTCTAGGAATGATAAGTACCATCTAGGTCAGCCTAGTACATGCTTCTAGGAATGATTGGTACCATCTAGGTCAGCCTAGTACATGCTTCTAGGAATGATAAGTACCATCTAGGTCAGCCTAGGAATTCTTCTAGGAATGATTAGTACCATCTAGGTCAGCCTAGGAATTCTTCTAGGAATGATAAGTAACATCTAGGTCTGCCCAGTATATGCTTCTAGGAATGATTAGTACCATCTAGGTCAGCCTAGGAATTCTTCTAGGAATGATTAGTACCATCTAGGTCTGCCCAGTATATGCTTCTAGGAATGATTAGTACCATCTAGGTCTGCCCAGTATATGCTTCTAGGAATGATTAGTACCATCTAGGTCAGCCTAGGAATTCTTCTAGGAATAATTAGTACCATCTAGGTCAGCCTAGGAATTCTTATAGGAATGATTAGTACCATCTAGGTCAGCCTAGGAATTCTTCTAGGAATGATTAGTACCATCTAGGTCAGCCTAGGAATTCTTCTAGGAATGATTAGTACCATCTAGGTCAGCCTAGGAATTCTTCTAGGAATGATTAGTACCATCTAGGTCAGCCTAGGAATTCTTCTAGGAATGATTAGTACCATCTAGGTCAGCCAAGGAATTCTTCTAGGAATGATTAGTACCATCTAGGTCAGCCTAGGAATTCTTCTAGGAATGATTAGTACCATCTAGGTCAGCCTAGGAATTCTTCTAGGAATGATTAGTACCATCCATGTCAGCCTAGGAAATCTTCTGGGAATGATTATTACCATCTAGGTCAGCCTAGGAATTCTTCTAGGAATGATTAGTACCATCTAGGTCTGCCTAGTATATGCTTCTAGGAATGATTAGTACCATCTACGTCTGCCCAGTATATGCTTCTGGGAATGATAAGTACCATCTAGGTCTGCCCAGTATATGCTTCTAGGAATGATTAGTACCATCTAGGTCTGCCTAGTATATGCTTCTAGGAATGATTAGTACCATCTAGGTCTGCCTAGGAACTCTTCTAGGAATGATTAGTACCATCTAGGTCAGCCTAGGAATTCTTCTAGGAATGATTAGTACCATCTAGGTCTGCCCAGTATATGTTTCTAGGAATGATAAGTACCATCTAGGTCAGCCTAGTACATGCTTCTAGGAATGATTGGTACCATCTAGGTCAGCCTAGTACATGCTTCTAGGAATGATAAGTACCATCTAGGTCAGCCTAGGAATTCTTCTAGGAATGATTAGTACCATCTAGGTCAGCCTAGGAACTCTTCTAGGAATGATAAGTAACATCTAGGTCTGCCCAGTATATGCTTCTAGGAATGATTAGTACCATCTAGGTCAGCCTAGGAATTCTTCTAGGAATGATTAGTACCATCTAGGTCTGCCCAGTATATGCTTCTAGGAATGATTGGTACCATCGGTAAGAGAAACACTTAGTGCCTTTATTATCATTAACGTCACTTCAGTAATTATAGTGATTATCACACGACGCCATGAAAATGTCGTATTATCAGAACTACACCCTTCTTCATCACACTTAGCACTATCATTATCATCACACCTGCTGCCAATAGCACCGTATCGCCGGATTATTGGTGATAACAGTCCACCGCTGCAGAAGTTTGGTAGATACAGAACGTGTAGTCTATGCAATAGGAGCTGCTATATGTGGTGTATAATACTACTACTACTACTACTACTACTACTACTACTACTACTACTACTACTACTACTACTACTACTACTACTACTACTACTACTACTACTACTACTACTACTACTACTAATAATAATAATGATAATAATAATAATAATAATAATAATAATAATAATAATAATAATAATAATAATAATTATAAAAATAATAATAACACTGATATTAATAATAATAATAATAATAATAATAAAAATAATAATAATAATAATAATAATAATAATAATAATAATAATAATAATAATAATAATGATAGTAATAATAACACTGATATTAATAATAATAATAATAATAATAATAATAATAATAATAATAATAATAATAATAATAATAATAATAATAATAATAATAATAATAATAATAACAATGACGATGATTATGATGATGATGATGATGATGATGATGGTGGTGGTGGTGGTGGTAGTAGTAGTAGTAGTAGTAGTAGTAAGTAGTAGTAGTAGTAGTAGTAGTAGTAGTAGTAGTAGTAGTAGTAGTAGTAGTAGTAGTAGTAGTAGTTAAGTACAAGAGCAGAAGAAAAAGATGGGGCAGCAGCACCTTCGCCTCGCTCACCAGTAACGCATATATAATTCCCTCCAGTGCCACAGACATGGCCTCACCACCGAAGCACTCAAGAAGCGGTAGCAGTACGAGTGTGACCCTTTTGTCCTGTGGCTCCTTGCTCGTCCCATAAGTATATATCATAAAGCCATATATGGCAATGCAATCCCCCATACTCTCACCAAACAGCCCTTCCCGGCAACCCTTAACGAGAGGCCAAGCGCGGCCTTAATCTGCCCTTAATCCATGCTCGGCACATAGGATAATCCATGCCCGCGGATGGTCCATGCTATTTCCAGATAGGGCATGTTTTAGGGAGACAATCTGGAACACTGGAAATATATTCTGATTATCATTTTTTGTCATATCAAAGCTAGATTCTGACTCGGATTTGAGTTGTGGGCAATAGCAAAATGTCATTTGTAAGCCAAGCAGGCAGATTGACAATACACACGTAATGTATTGTACTGCAGGATAGGATAACACTGAAGGGATGTTGTTGTCAATCAGATTAAACAGGTCAAATGATAATGGTTTGCAAAAATGTGTCAAGTATGTACTTTTAGAGTTTATAAGGTATAAAAACAACTGGTAAAATTAACTTTCCATGTCTATATATATATATATATATATATATATATATATATATATATATATATATATATATATATATATATATATATATATATATATATATATATATATATATATATATATATATGTCCATTTATATATATATATATATATATATATATATATATATATATATATATATATATATATAT
>OZ012700.1:22076037-22101037 GCA_963942565.1 Maea johnstoni
AATCAGCAGTCAGTTCGATTTGTCGATGCACCAGAATGACTGCCCAAAGACGATATTGACACTGATTTCTGCCCAATCAGCAGTCAGTTCGATTTGTCGATGCACCAGAATGACTGCCCCCAAGAGTTGGACCAATCCTATTTTGCCGGAGCTCTTTATTGTGACTAGCGCTCGACAGGGTGTTTGATATTATTGTTTTGCACCAGCTGAAAGGTCTGCCTGTTATGTCTTAGCTCCATGCGCCAGCCAAGAGGTTTGTAAACATTTATTTGCCGCGTCTATGTGTGGTTGCACCTGACGTGTGCGACCTGATGTTATACGGTAAACAAGTCTCGCAAGCCAAAACATGATCCCTTTTAAATTACGGAAATGCCACTCAGCCGTAATATTCTTTCATTAGACTAGGAGAGCAGGGATAGTGTAGTATAAACACTGGCCGCTCTTGTTATTATTGACCTCGCTCAGGTAGAAGTAGGGAGTAATTTAAAATGCAAGCAGAGACATAAAACATGGCTTCAAGACCAAGACCACGTGTACGACATCTTCTAAACATGTTTCGTTTCCAGATATCAACATTCAAAACAGATGCTTTCATCACATTTGTATATTACTTTTTAGATTTTGGGAGGGTATCAGTCCTCAGGCTCGTCGTGTACTTTATGTTTACGTGTTAACATACTACATTAAAAGCAGATATAAAAAGATATAAAAAGATAGATAGATAGACAAATATATAGATAGTAGCAGCGATACCGAAGTCAATTGGGATGATTATGATGAAACGATGTAGTATGTAGTTATGGATGCATATATATATATATATATATATATATATATATATATATATATATATATATATATATATATATATATATATATATATATATATATATATATATGATATATATGATGACCTCACAACAGAACGAAGCTTTGATTCCCAAGCTACGTGGGTCATTTATGTTTCTTTCTTGTTTCTTCCTATGGATGTTTGTACAACCAGGCACTGACACACGTCCGGTCAATTGGTGCAGGAATTAAATGTCTGTACTGTAGAGCATAGTACAGTATAGTGTATTAACCACATGGTTTACAAAGTGAAAGTAGGGAGATGTCCACTGCAGACACGTGCGTGATTAGGATCCATTATGAAGAACAGTTCAGTCATTAAACGGTAAACACAAGTCCAGCCATTAGTCTACATCTCTCTTGCATTACACAATTAACCATTTGAATCCCAGCCACAGCCAGCGAGAACGGTTATTCTGGTCGTATCTTTCCAATGAATGTATCACTCTCAATTGGAGGAGAAAGGGTTTTGAAAAAAACGCAATTAATATTCTGGCACATTTAGCATAGTTACGTTTTATTTGTTTTGAATATATAGGAGAATGGTACTACTGGCGATGTATATATATATATATAAATATATATATATATAAATATATATATATATATATATATATATATATATATATATATATATATATATATATATATTATATATATATATACATATATATATATATATATACATATATATATATATATATATACATATATATATACATACATATATATATATATATATATATATATATATATATATATATATATATATATATATATATATATATATATATATATATATAATATATATAATATATATATATATATATATATATATATATATATATATATATATATATATATATATATATATATATATATATATATATATATATATATATATATATATATATATATACGGTAAAGCGGGCCTGTGTGCGTGAACTGGTTAATGCCAGATGGGAGTGGTCCAGCCTGGGCCGCTCTTGTTAGTGCGTTGTAAGTACACAGTGAGGGGACGCGTAATTTGTGTTGGACACATTACACGTACCATCTGGCCCCGCTAAGTGCATGTTACAACTTCAACAGGTCACGTGATCTCATCCATCCGCGAATCTATCAAAAACAAACGCATCACTTCAATCGAAAGTATGTCTCAATGAGTTGTCTCTTATGGCATATTTGATAATTGCTCTTAAGACATTAATACTGTTGCATAGAATTTTGTATGGCCTTAACTTTGACTCTGACTCTGTTCTTCTATTCGATGATCATAGCTAGGAAAAAAAAACAACTAAAATTAAGATTAAGATTAGTTACCTCATGTAGTTTTAACATAACGTTCGATTATTCTATTTGGATAAACAATAATTTTGAAGATAATTAGTTTGACCTATGTTCGACCACGTAAGTATGTGTTAGTTTGCTTACCCATTTGTAACTGGATATATTCCATGGTTAAAAAACTGAGAATGACTTCTCAACTAATTAATGAATAAGAAAAAAATTGAGGGACTTTAATCTCAACTGCTATTATGATAATATTTTGGGGGGTCAAAATATTGTTTTGTTTCAGTATTAGCGCATGTACGCTCCAGAGGGGTCTGCCCTGATACCCGAAAAATAGTTTGCATTGCAACTATATTTATCACCTAGCTGTCTCTCCCCACTACCCGGGTTCGAATACAGTCAGGGCATAATGTATAGTTGCCAGTGATTTAGGGATTAGCTGTAGTTTTCGCCGGTCACCCCGCTTTACTCAACCACTCGCAACTGGCTAGTCGAGATTGTAGTGAATATGGCAATAAAAGTGACAATAAAACAAATTTCTAATCCTATGCTGCAAATGTGTTAACATACATGGCGTATGCTTGTAGTGAATGTAGCTCAAGTGACTGGCTGTCAGATGCTTGATCTCGACCGAGTAGACTCGATGCTCAGTCCTGATGTCTAACATCACCTCAACAGCTATCTATCACCACCGTATTATAATCAATCTCGTCCAATCTCGCGACACTTCGCCGGAACGAGATTTTCTCAGATAGCTCCTGATCGGTAGCACTGAACTCGGCCGGTTGCTGATAGGGCAGTTATGGTATGAGTAAGTTAGCATCGATTGACTCTAGAGCGATCAAAATGGCGCGCCTCTTTCTGGTGAAATACTATCAGAATCCGCTCTACAACCGTATCATTTAATTTGAAATCGCGTAGCAAGGCTAATCCGGTCATCATAAGTAGTCATATTTCTAACCAATGCGGTTCTTATCCCAATCAATCAGATAAAGAAAGTCTATGGATCATACAGGTTCCGCAGTTTTCCCTCTTCTGACTGGGATGATTTTGTTGAGAGTGGGTCGCGGTCACGTGTCTCGGTGATCATGTGACCCAAGATATCCAAGGGGATCACAGCATGTGATATACCGGATGTGTTATCAACTGTAAGCTAGTCGCTAGTGATAAAACAAGTCTGATTTCCCGGGGGTGTGGGGGGGGGGGGGGGGGGGGGAGGGGGGGACAAGCGATGTTTGTAGATATTCACTTCTGTGAGTTCGCAATGGCGCAAAGTTGTTTCTAAGCAAATCAAACTTTGCATTTCAAACAGAATATACCCAGAACACGGAAGCAAGATTCTTTAAAAAGACATAGCTTAATTCCTAGTTTGAAATAACTGCCGTAAGTCCGTGACGTCTCAATGGGACTTCATGCATAACGCAATTTGAAAGTTACAGATCATGAACATTAATTAAAATAGTTGTCATTAGTCGCAAATTGTCGGTGTAAATGCATTTTAACGAAACCATGCAAAAATAACGCGAAGAAAAAAAAATAATATAAATGGACATTCCAAAGAATATACAAGATATCGAAATGACCTCAAGGATTTTGAATGCTTTTAAAGTTTCTAAAGAATTATGCAATCTGTAACGTGTGTAGATTTAAAGCTATTTGAATACACGTCACAAGGAAATTGAAGGATGTATTTGCTTTTTGAGAAACGAGGCTTATTTCCTGCAATGATGCCATGCTACCAATGACTTGGAATAAATGAATGAATGATTGCTTAAAGGCACATCGGCACACAAAGGCCATTTAGTGCCATAACATCTGTGTAAAATAATGGTCCTTTGTCATTGTTGAAAACAATAACAAAACAATAGATGAATAAAAATGATCATAAAACGATAAACAACTTCAAAATGTACTTTCCATACACCAGGTTGTGTTTCAAAAGAAACTAAAATTCCTAAACGGTTTTACAATCGGTAAAACAGACCAATGTCATGTAAATAAGATAAAATGATGTCTGTAGGAAGCTTTTCAGAGAGTTCCTTAAGACCTACGCTTAAGTTCCCGATTGAAATCCTACTCACATTTGGACATGATCTGTTCCTCTTTAGAGTACCTTTTTCCACGTCTAGTGCGTATTTCTAATTGTATTTTTTACCATGTATTATTGTATATTAGTATTTGATATTCTTGATATCGTCAATAAATACTTACTTACTTACTTAAAGGTATTTACATTAAAATGTCTATTCCAATAACTTGGTGGAACTTTGCTGCAATATCTTGTTCGATAGAACCTGAGGTAGCTACAGGGGAAGATGTGTTTGATTATAACATCATACATAATAGATCACCCTATGATTAACTATATGTCAGCCCTTGAAAGCTTGCCAGGCCCTTGATAGATGTATTAACCCGTATAGTGCATCAATCTATGGTCCGAGTTTGAGAGCACCGAGATGTCTATGAACTTTTAATGTTAATCTCTCAAATAGAGAACAGTAGTAGTTGTAGTAGTAGTAGTAGTAGCAGTAGTAGTAGTAGTAGTAGTAGTAGTAGTAGTAGTAGTAGTAGTAGTGGCATTAGTAGTAGTAGTAGTATAGTCCAGCGGATTTGTAAAAAAATCGTTAGTTTTTTGGCAAAAGTGCCAAATTTTGCACACGGATAGCCTTTCTAGTACTCATCAAAATAAGATGAAGATCCACTTTAAATTTGTGTTGGTTGCCATGGTAACGAGGAATTTTGGCGGTAAAAAGCCGAAAAGGGGTGATTTATGTAATATTGAGTTTTAAACATATGTTATAAACATAAACGTATGTTTATTTCACTTAAATGTTCACAACACAAACTCATGTATGTACCTATGCATTGATACTAGATCTAGTAACGTTCGAACTAAGAGGTAATCGTATGAACAGAAGGGCAGGCAGAAAAGCAAGTGTACATAAACTCGTGTTACAGTGACACTGAATTGCGTGTGTTAATGAGTTTGTGTGACACTAGGGCCTTCTAGGGAGCATCCCAGTCATGGCAAGGCTGCGTATGAATGCAGATAAGACCACGGCACGCAACTGAGAAGAAGGTCGCGAAGCCACGTCGACCTTGCCCACCGAGCAATCACGAGTGATCAGCATTTCTCCCATTGTCCCTCTTAATTACCACATAGCCTTTGGGAGACGAGGGAGGAATCTTTCCTTGGGCATCCTATAGCGGGCAGTGTAACTTGGCAACAGCCTCAGAGAATATATTAAATAACTATTTCTATGCAGTTGGGATATTTCATCCCCTTTCGACGTTCAGATGTTTAATTTGGTTACTTTTAATTAAATTCACTTTTCCTTTGTTCATTTAATGCCCACGTCTGGGCGAATATTTAGATTTATGACTTTTCCTTAATTGGTCTGTAACATGAGTTTAATCGTTATTATTAACTAAATTACCTTCTCTATGAGTTGCACATGTAACTCGACATCCTTTTAAATAACAGACACCGTTTGTATAAGAATTTTGATACTCGAAAGTGTATCTTTGTATCTATATGATTTCTTGTTCTTCTGGAAAACTGATATATATTTTCACTTTTGTGACCTTGTTTACAGTCAATAAAGAATATATATATATATATATATATATATATATATATATATATATATATATATATATTTATATATATATATATATATATATATATATATATATATATATATATATATATATATATATATATATATATATATATATATATATATATATATATATAAATATATATTGAGCAGGAGGATCACCTCAAGGAAATGAGTATGTTCATGTTAATTGTGTATGAGGGTGTGTCTCTTTCATTTTACGAATGTGTCGTTTAGGGTACTTCTTATAGTATTGCAAATGTACGGCAAACTACTTGAAAGGTGTTTCGAAACTTCAAACTGCACAGTTATTCATGAAAAACAACTACACATGAGTGTTAGATTTTCTAAAATGGATAAAGGAAAGGCCTTGAGGTATTGTGTTTACATTTTTACTTTTTTGTAAGAGTCGTTCAAATTTTCATTTTTGTTCTTTTTGTAACTTTTTTTCTTATCATGAAAAGATTTAATTTCGTTGGTAAATGAAGAATCAATTATACGCATGTACTTATGGAGTATCTACAATATCCGGCGAAGTACCAACTTGACCAAAATCATACCTCAAGCGTGATGCAAACAGAAGGCATTGTGAAAAGTTTGGAGAAACTGCTAAGATTTGGACCGCTTGATTATGGAGGAAGTCCCTATTATTTGACATCGTTTTAGCTATATCTCTTATTGGGAATGGTAGAGGAAAGAACCTAAGTTGTATTGTATTGTATTGTATTTTAATTGCCTGCACATAAGTACAACATCATAAGATAAACAAAATCGTTATATACGTCCCATAAAGGGTGAAACAGAAAAGTTACAAATAAAGCATAACTGGAATATGAATAGCAAACAGAAAATTGAACAGTAAGTAAGATAGTTCCCAAGGAAATATGATACGGTTAGTCTGCCCCCGATCCAACATCTCCTGGGAGCCATTACATATCCGATCAATTGGACAATCTGGACTGTCCATTACCAATTAGCAGACTAGGACAAAGGCAAATATGCAGATGGTCATTGATGCTTTCCCCATGTTGGTATTGGCAGATCATTCCATCTATACATATCTACAGTAGTCTAAATATAGTAATCAGTCATGAGAACACTTATCTCCCAAGCTTGTGGATGCTGGTTCGAGTCTCAAATGGATCCTCGCTAAACGGTTGGCCTGGTTGATATACAAATGCGCGGTGTTGTGAAGGGCTCTCTATGGTGACTTTGCAACTGAAAGACCTTTTTGAATTCGATGTAAAGAGGATGGAATTTCTTCACGCATCCGGATTTCTATCTCATCACAATATGACCTAAGCTGTTAAAAGCAACGTAAAACCTTAATTTCTCCTTCCATCCATTTATTTTCTCGATGCAAGCTTCACACAGTTTAATTTCCTGGACATATGCATGCAACCCGTGTGCGGAAAACTGAATTATAGGTAAATTTCAAAATATAGGCCTTTGCCCCATATTTTTCAATCTCGACAGTACTGACATATGTTTTCTTCAAAGGGTGCGTATCCATATCAAAAACATTTTCCAATTTTCATCCAACTATTTTGTTTGTTATTGATCATTGGGTCCGGAAATTGATATACGATACAACTTGCATTATAATACTAAGTTCATGTCGTGTTCGTTATATGAGGAAAATCGCCTTATTCCCCAAAACAATGCTGTTTATAGGGTGTCATGGCTGTTGCCTATTTTTTGTTTAATGCTATGTCATAAGTAAAGGAACATGTACTTTTATTTATTATTGTAGCTGCTTCATTTTCCATTCATTCCTTTCATGTTTGCTTTCATTTTTTCATTTTTTTCATTTTGTCTTTCATTTTAAGAAAAAAAAGTACAAAAAGAAAATCAAAATCATTTTGATTAGAAAAACGCAACATTAGGGGATGTTGAATATCATTTTGTTTTATACAAACATGGTGAATTCGCTACAGTAACCAAAGGGTCATTCAATGATAAGTTGTCTTTCTTCACCATTCTATCACACTCGTCATCAACGGCGACAAATGCCTAGTACTCCGTCCTGCATTAGGACTACTGACTATCTCAATATTAATGGACCAGTACGTTAATCTATACACTAATGTTATTATCTCCATCCGTAGGAACAGTATCTAAAGTGATTATATGTGGAACATGAGCCTATTCAATACCAGGCGGAGAGGAATGGAATGCATTCTGCATAATAGAAATCGGAATATCATTATGAAAATTGGAACGATTTCAATTTTTGCCGATACGGATTTCCATGAGCATAACGATGCTTAATGTGGTTTTCGAGGTACCGTTTTAGACTCAATTGATTTTGGGATTTAAAAAAAAAGGAATTCGAGATATTAATCAGAACCCAGAAAGAGAAAACGACGAAGAATATTCGACAATCGACACATCGACACACTTTACAAGAAGGGTATGATAATAATTCGAAAATAAGGCAAAGAAATAGGGAAACGCTACTACTTATGGTTATAGCCGAAATGCGCCGAAAATTCAATAATTTGAATTTCTTTAAACTCAACTCAATCTATCAGCCCCCCCCCCCCCCCATCGACCCTATTATCAACGAGACCACTTCGCTGGGCTTGTCAGTCATTTTTTCCTTGAAATTAATAAATTATTATCCTAGATCACTATTCTAGCTCACTGTTTTAGATCACTATTTTAGATCAATGTTTAGTTATTTTAGATCAATGTCAATGAAGTAGATATCTCTATCACTAGAAGAGAATACTTTTATATCTGTATCTCTAATTCAGTATATCGACACAAATAACAAAGCAGTCTGTATTGCCACTTTTACCAGTACAGATCAATGGCAATAAAGAAGTTATTCCTATCAATTTCATAGATCGATACCAATAAATTATTTCTCCGTATCGCTGTCACAAATCGATACCACCAATGAAGAAGTTATGGGCATTGCATGTCTTTAACCCATTCACACTCAGAGTTTCTCTAGAAGGTATCGTCTGCTTCTTTCATACTTTTGAAGATAACTTGTGAATAAAGCAAAAGTTCCCAAAATATTTGAAGGAGAGTTGCTGTTTGGCATCTGGTCAACATTCCTCCTTCAAATATTTTCAAGAAAACGCTTTTGTTAGAAAAATATATTCAAAATTGTCAGGCCTTTTCGGCCGCTCTAAGTGTTAATGGGTTAACAATGGGATGCTGAGAGTTGCGATCTATATCATAATGACAGACCAATATTCATAAACCAGTTAAATGTATAGCTATCATCGCTCGGCATATTCGTCTCACTATTCAAGACGATTCCAGAATAAAATAAAGGCATTGGCATACATAACGAAGATGGAAAAATGCGACAGATAAAAAATTCCAATTCTAATTGAAAGCCATTTCACCAGTCAACAATCATTATCATTACTATTATCATTACTAATATTAGTTATATTATTAGTGTTATTATTATCATCATTAGTACTTTTATTATTATTATTATTATTATTATTATATTATTATTATTATTAATATCATAATTATTATTATTATTATTATTATTATAGTTATTATTATTAGTAGTAGTACTATCATTAGTATTATTATTATTATTATTATTATTATTTATTATTAATATCATTATTATTATTATTATTATTATTATTATTATTATTATTATTATTATTATTATTATTATTATAATCATTATTATTATTATTTATATCAGCAGTAGTAGTAGTAGTAGTTTCTTGACACACACATATTGTCTAAGTGTTTTCAATTCACGCACAATTCACCCAGGTGGCATACTGTTAATGAAACCTCCTGTTATATGGCATCATATAAAACACACTGCCAACGCATCATCAATATTTAAAAGTGTTTCACAGAAGGAATAGATGTTTTTTAGATGTTTCTCGGAAAACTATGGCATGGCGGATATACATTAAACCTGACTAAGCAGACAAAACGCCGAGTCAGTCTTCAGAGTTACCAGCACGATAAAGTGCCTGTGCATATTGAACATGTTACCCTTTTCCATTTTATGAATTTGTATATATATATATATATATATATATATATATATATATATATATATATATATATATATATATATATATATATATATAAATATTATATAAATGTATATATATATATATATATATATATATATATATATATATATATATATATATATATATATATATATATGTATATATATATATATATACATATATATATATATATATATATATATATATATATATATATATATATATATATATATATATATATATATATATATATATATATATATATATACTTTATATCATGAGCAACTTTGTGTACCATGCACAGTGCGCATGCTCATATGACGTAGCAGACTCGGTAGCTGCCGTCAGATTTACTAAACTAAAATGGTAGTAGACATTTATTGGAAACGAATTTCTGAGGATTCGGTTTATAAAAATAGACGATTTCACCTTGATATTGTATCTTCAAATACTTATGAATCTTTTCAAATAAAAAAAAGTTAAATAAAAAACGATTCATTCACTTCCTTTTTCATTTTAAAAGGTACTGTTTTATGGTAACAATTCCCTTCTTTAAGTCATTTAGAGGATAGGAAAATGCCTTGAAACACGGATTTCAACCCATTTTTTGACGACTATATGAAGGTGGCAGCAAACGATTTCACCCGGAACGTGAAAGTAGACATCTTTGGCTGTATGCTTCAATAGAAATTAAGGTGATTACTAAAAGTCGGCCCGCTTCCATTTTTCACTTGAAAATTTGTTGTTTTAGTGTTTTGCTAGATTACCAAAGACGATTGTTTTATCGTGTTTGTGCGATTGTTAGCTCACATTTCCGACAGTTTGCCAGTTTGTCGGCAACTACTGACATACGACATTCACAATTGGATTAGCCCGTTCACATGCACTTTGAAAATATACCAAACCACGAATTACATATAATCATAATTACATGTAATTAAGGAATATTACAAAATGAATCATGATTATTCATTATTCAGCCTTAGCGGAATATTTAGATTCGTTAAGAAATATTCATCTGTCATGATATATGTCGCGGAGAGGCATATAATATGCATATAGTATTATGTGTGCCCATCTATGTTTACATAGTCCAGAATTTGAAATATTATTTGGTCTTACACAGATGGTTTTCAATCGTAGTAGAGTGTGTCTATCCGCCTGAGTGATTGGTGACGTAATTCGGGCGCGTTTTTAGTTGTCCCGCATTGGCTAGTGAGGTATTAGTGGGCGTGGCCTCACTTACTACAGCGCGCCCCTAGCGGTGGGTCCATCATTACTATGACCGGGACAGTCCGTATTGGCGCGCCAATTCTATATTTGCTGTTTTTTCTGAGTTTAGAATTAGAAACCGTGCAAAAGGACGTGTTACAATCATTGCTACAGGCGGCACACACCGTATATTGCAATAAAGTGGCACTGTGCCGTCAAATAGAAGAAGATATCTGTCTTACCAATAACTGAAACAATTCCACGATGTATGTCTAGTTACTCAATACAATGCAAAACGACTCGGAATAAAATTTAAAGTGCTGAAATTGCCAGCTACTATGAAAGTATCAGCTACATGATTATATTAACTACACGAACATTTAAAAAGCAGACACTCACAGTGACCTAAACCCCTTGTAAATGAACTCGTAAACATATATGAGATGAGTACGTATGTGCGTATCGTGAATGTACAACTAACAAATTACATCTAAATGAACAGATTTACACTATAAAGAAAAAGTAGAAAATATTATCTCACCACAATAAACAAAATAGACCAAAAATGTCCCTTTCCTGCATGCAGTACCGATATTTAATTCCTACACTAGATTCATGGGCAGACCGGCCATGATACACAACCGCACGCCCGATTGCCACCCAGCTTCCTGGGTATGGATACATTGATAACCTCACAACTGAAGGTAGCTTTGATTCGCAAGCTACGTGTGTCATTGGTGTGCTTGGGTTATTTCTTTGACATGTTATCCATGGGTATTTGCTGTTTGTACAACTTGGCACGTGCAGACGTCCGGTCGACAGGTGCAGGAATTAAATGTCTGTACTGTACCTCCAAATCTGTGAAGCGATGTGCATGGCCAGCTGACACAGCCAGACGGCAATAAGAGAAGTCATTATTTCCTCCAAAAGCACCTGGAATAAATCACCCTACAGTCTGCTCGCCGAGAACGCGAGAGGTCAACGAGAGGTCGGCGAGAGTAACAAAAGAACGCGACAAGACAACAGAGGCCAACCAGCATGTTTCCACGCCATTACAGTGACTGTGCTAAAAATAGAACGCGTGTGCGTCTTCACATACTGCTTGCGAAGACATGGTGGCCGTTGTTTGTTATTCGTGGCTATCATTCCTCTTGTTTTATCCATTGTTTTTTCGAGAATGGAAATTTTAAAAAATCAGACAACAAAATGACCAACAATACTGCCTGCTTGCGAAGACATGGTGGCCGTTGTTGGTTATTCATGGCTTTTATTCCTCTTGTTTTATCCATTGTTTTTTCGAGATTGGAAATTTAGAAAAATCAGACAACAAAATAACCAACAATACTGACTGCTCGCGAAGACACGGTGGCCGTTGTTGGTTATTCGTGGCTATTATTCCTCTTGTTTTATCCATTGTTTTTTCGAGAATGCCAATAAAAATCAATCAGACAACAAAATAACCAACAATACTGCCTGCTCGCGAAGACACGGTGGCCGTTGTTGGTTATTCGTGGCTATTATTCCTGTTGTTTTATTCGTTGTTTTTTCGAGAATGCCAATAAAAATCAATCAGACAACAAAATAACCAACAAAAACAAAAACATTATAATGTCATTATCTTGCAGCTGCCGCTAAGTCTATTGCCATTGTTGTGTCTTGTTCAAGGTGTTTGATTTTTATTGTTATTGTTGTACTTGCTGTTCAATTTCGGTTAACAATTAGGATGATTGCAGTGTAATTGCTATATTTCACCGCTTCAACGACATGTTCCTTAGTTTTAACTTTTGTTTTGATATGTGTAACGCTTTTGCTGCAGGCTCGGATATCATTCAAATTCACTTTGGCTATTGTAGCCGTCCTTTTATTGATATTATTATACCTCACGTGAAGATTCTTGATTCTGGTTGGTCAAGGGCCATGGATTAATCGTCGTGATTTCCTCACTCCTTAGTGACAGGATGTGGCCCTTAACAGCTTATGAAATAGTTAAATAATTCACGGCAACAGCCATGAAATAGTTAAATAATGACCGCTAGCCCGAACAACTACGGAGTTTGCCGAGTGACCTACCGGTGAAACTAGTTCAACAAGGCAGACGACGAGTATTTATCCAAAATCTCTGGTGTTTGTAATTTTTCTCCCTTTTGCGTTTTGTATTTGTTCTGTATAACGCACAAGGGCGACAATCCTCTGGAGGGGAAGTTATTCCTGGTGGAAACCCCACAGGGATGTCATATTTGTATATTATTATCAGTAGCACATGTAGTAGTAGTAGTAGTAGTAGTAGTAGTAGTAGTAGAAGTGGTGGTAGTAGTAGTAGTAGTAGTAGAAGTGGTAGTAGTAGTAGTAGCAGTAGTAGTAGTAATAGTAGTAGTAGTAGCAGCAGCAGTAGCAGTAGTAGTAGCAGTAGTAGTAGCTGCAGCAGCAGCAGCAGTAGTAGTAGTAGTAGTAGTAGTAGTAGTAGTAGTAGTAGTAGTAGTAGTAGTAGTAGTAGCAGCAGCAGCAGCAGCAGCAGCAGTAGTAGTAGAAGTAGTAGTAGTAGCAGTAGTAGTAGTAGTAGTAGTAGTAGTAGTAGTAGTAGTAGTAGTAGTAGTAGTAGTAGTAGTAGTAGTATCAGCAATAGATGGACTAGGAAGAAGGCGGCGGATGGAGGTGTGTGTAGCAGCAGAGAAGGTGGTAAACAGGTCCTATGGTGACGTGAGGTTTCTGTCCATAGTGTTGAAGGCTGATAATTATATGTTGATGTGCATGGTTACTATGGATACTAGCTGCCTTTGTGTACGCCTAGTTGCTGTTTTATTATAGTCGAAACATATCATTCTAGAAAGATATTGAGAATACGTGTATCTTAGCCTTTTGTTTCAACCGTTCTTTTCACTTTGACTCAAATATATTTACTATTATGAATATACTGTTCGAAGAAGTAGGTCTTAAGAAATAAATCACGAATTATTTTCTAATTGATCATGGCGGAGGAAAGGTCTTATAAGGTTTCTCCTTTTCTTTGCTTAAGAAAAGCTTGATAACGCATAATTCCGAAATTCAGTGGGTTTTTCTGTAGTAATTGTGAGTTGAGGTGTTAAATCATTTATTTTTATTTTCGTCATTACTAGTCTCTCTAGTAGAAAAATAAGATACGTTGTGGACTGAACCAGAAAAATCAGCGAGGCATGCCGATGATTTGTATTCAGTCGGTCCATTTGGTTATAAATGATTATAAATGATAATTAATTCCCGTTATGAGAATTTGGATAGTATATTTACTTGCTTTTGTTTAATCCAGCAAGTTGCACCAATTGTATTGCTTTGTATTGTATGTTTATTGACTGCACTAGGATGTACAAGATCACACATATACATTTATAAATATCAACATAAGAAAAGTAAGGAAACTAAATATATGGGCTACTTTTGGGCTAATTTTTCTTTATCTTATGAATCTCTTAAGTTATTTCTGTTCTTCAGTTTTGTTTTCTGTTTATGTTAATTGTTGATTTGTTTCCATTCAATAGTTATATTAGTGTAACTTTATGTTCTCTCTTGTTCCGTTATTATTCCATCTATCATTTTAAGTCAGATGACGTAGTCAATAAAGATACAATACAAAAATACACTCACTCCTTCACAATTGTTTCGGTTTGAGCCAAACATGTGACAGGTATGATCACGATATTATAAAAGGGACACTACAGTGCCGACATGAATTTTCTGTACTAAATGCACGGGCAGCCCGGGCGTAATACACGACCGCACACCCAGTTGCCACATAGTTTCATGGACCTGGATGACCTCACAAGTGAACGTAGCATTGATTTGCAAGCTAAGTGGGTCATTAAATAAATGTGTTTGACATATTTTTGACACTTTATTCATGAGTCTTCGTACAACCAGGCACTGGCAGACGTCCGGTCGACTGGTTCAGGAATTAAATATCTGAACACTATATACGATATTATTATACACATAAGAGATATATCTCGACAATGTTACAATTAGGAAATATTTTGTGGGCTATGTAGGAAATCATTAGGGTATGGACATGTTTGACCTAGAGGTTGAGATGATTTAACAGATGCATGGAATAGATAATGAATGTAGCCGATGATAATAATTAGTCACATTCATTAGTCGAAAGATTGGGACATTTGAATGGATACATGCAATCCAGAGGTAAAGTGGGTTCTGTAGATATAATAGTATGTGTATTAATTGATAGAAATATGTAATCCTAGTTGATTAGAATATTTCATTACCAATCTCTGGGACGTACTGTTTCTTAATAATAATACTGATAATGAATATATATACACACACACAAACATATATATATATATATATATATATATATATATATATATATATATATATATATATATATATATATATATATATATATATATATATATATATATATATATGCACAATTGCAATGTTGTGATTCTGGTTACAGCAAATATGTGTTTATACTTCTACATGTAATGGCAGATTGATACCCTATTTCCGCACAACAATTACCCACACAACACACCCTGGTTGCCCCCCGCCGCCTTCTACAATAAACAGGTGTCAGGGACACGAAATGACCTGCTCATTATCCACGAAGAGACGTATGATTAGTCTCTGAGAAAGGAGAATTAATTATTTTCCGGATATGAAACTGTATCCGGGCCCACGTACAACATGGTCATGGCTCATTTATACCAAGGCCAACGGACAAACATTTGTCACACTGGCATGTACACAAATTCGTAGTTGTAACAATAAGAACTTCGAATAAACATTTCAATAAGTATATGATAATATTGCCTGGGTAGGAATATGGAATGGAAATAAATTTGGGGTAGATTCGATTAAATTTTAACTGGACTTTTGGGATTATGTGAAAGCTTCTATTAGCTTTCAATAGAACACGAGAGAGAGAGAGAGAGAGAGAGAGAGAGAGAGAGAGAGAGAGAGAGAGAGAGAGAGAGAGAGAGAGAGAGAGAGAGAACATCTTGCTGATGGGCATTGCTATGTGATTTTCAAGATGGCCGTTGCTACGTGATTTTCAAGATGGCTGAGAGGGAACGACATAAGTATGTCAAAAGGTACTCCATGATGCTTCCCTATAAGCATAGCAACGAAGTCAGTCCAACGAGATAAATGTATATAGACACTGACATAACGTGGAAAGTGCAAAATATCCATACATCCTATATCTAGTAGTATTCAAGGAAGAAAAATAAACATATATGAGATCTATGTATATATATGTATATATATATATATATATATATATATATATATATATATATATATATATATATATTTATATGTATATATATATATATATATATATATATATATATATATATATATATATATATGTATATATATATATATATATGTATGTATATGTATATATATACACACACACACACACATATATATATATTTATATATATATAAATGTCTGTTTTTTGTTTGTTTTCGAAAAAAGGTGGGGTGCAACTCTTCAGTAAAAATGTATCTCTCTTTGCAATACGTAGCAGATGCCTTCATTAGAGATGGGTTTCGAAAAAAACTGCATCAACATAGAAACGATTTATGTATCAACTAGCATGATAAACAATAACCCAACGTAATAAATCATAAGCAAATGTAGAGAAGAGATTATCTAAAAATGCTCACCATATCTAGATAGTTTATGTTTGAATAGTCCTCGAAGAATGATTTATCTGTCCCGATAGTACCGTTCCCTCATATCTTTTCTCAAGATTTCTCTTATGAACTAAGTTTTTCCGCACTGAAATGACATGCTCTATAGTGTGAAGGGATCAATTAAACACTACTAAGAAGTTAAGATACACTAGCTCTTTTACTTGGCCTAACATTCTATATATCATTGATTTACGAGGCCCTATCAAAGGCTTTACTACAGGAAGGAACTTGAAACATAAGAAGCTGCAATGAACACTCGATTCTTGCTGAGTTGTTATCATATATATATTAACAATCAGACATAAATCATGACTCTATCTCGAATAGTGTGGCTCATAATTGAAAGCGTTTTTCTCATTATTCATTCAGATAGGTGCTTGTAGGTTGACGCGATACGCCATCGGTTTTTCTTGATGGAACATAGATAAACCGGAATTGTACAGTAGTAATGATTCAAGTGTTCTTATATTCCAGAGACTTGCACTGTTTGTGGCCTGTGCATCACAGCTTCAACATTCTATGCGGCGATGCAGTGTCAATTGCAGGAAGAGTACGAAGTACGTTTTTTGAATCTAATATTGAATACAACGTAATGATGAGGAAACATTTCCTGTATTATTGAATATCCGAGCGAGCTAACCTGGTCGCTTTGTAAATGTTATGCATGTTGAAGGGGTGTGCTTGGTGGCTCGAAACGAAATATCAGAGTCTATGAACACTGGCAATCATTGATGTTGGTCTTTTCCAACATGTACCTACTGACAGTCCGTTCATCCATACCCTTCATACACACCTTAGGAAGAAATTACTGGTAGAATAAACGAATAAACAAAAAAGGCAATAAGCAAATTTATTATCTGTCCTTTTGGCTTGGTCAATAAAGATATTATACGATATGATACGAATGCAGTGTGTCAATGAAATACATTGGTATACCTTTGGTGAATTACAACTATACAATTAAGCAACTCTTTTAGTTAATTTCTCTTAGCCAAGTGTCTCGATTTATCAGCCATATTTTCATTAGACACTATATTTCCATATAAAGTGGAACTCGATTGAAGATGGTCTTTGTAATTATAGTTTGCAATCTGATTGAAATATGTATGTGTGATTCTGTATGTTATACTAATGGATTAGAGACAATAAAAAAACTGCTGTTTACACTGATATAAAAAAGGTGTCTTTGGCCATGCAGATAGATATGCATTACTGTAGCGATACCGTGAGAAGGAAATGATATTGATGAAATGTACGTGAAATCTACACTATGATTCCATATCCCCTCAGCACGTGTGGGACCGCATGGCGGCATTCCGTCACGTAGCGGAGATTGATGAAGTCCAGCGGGTGCTAACTGCAGCCTTGTTTATGGTACATGCGCGCTGACATATCCCGCTGTGGGGGAGATGATAGCGATAGGGGTAACGGCGCGCTTCGTGTGGATGTGAAGCGTGTGACAGCGCACCAGCATCAGCGAACAACCATTACAGGTGGCAGCGCGCAATATACCCTTCCTGAAATATTGCCTAGTACCTTTAACATTATAAGTTCTTTCGTTTCTTCATTTTAGCGTAATACTGGAACCGTTATTTGTTGCAAGTGGGTTCTAACTATTGCTTATGTTCGTATACACTTTAATCAAGGAAGTTGCTAGTGACCTGGCGGTAGGCGGCGGTTTGCATCTGGGTTTTCCGTTTCTTCCATTACTCACAACTAAAAGCAACAAAGCCTAAGGTGGCAAAGAACACTGTAGTGACAAAAACGAAATTACAAATTACAAGAGAGAGAGGTTGGAACCCGTACGAAAGGTTTCATGCATGAAAAAATCGTGGCATGAAAATTGCATGCATGAAAATGAATGTTTCCATGCGTGAACATTTTTTGCCCCTCGGATGATATCTTTCGCCCCAGAAAATGGGAAATTGGGGTGTACACAATTTCATTCATGGAATTCTCATCCATGAAAATCTTGGGGCAAAAGTTTCATTTTCACGCATGGAAGTTTCATGTTCATGCGCAAAGAAAAAAGTATTCATGCATTGAAACTTTCATGCCAAGATGTTTTAATGCATGATATATTTCGTGCGGGAACCGCGCGCCCATTAAGAAGAGAATTGCCTCGTTGCCCTCTGATGGCGAATATCCCACGTGGTGTCTACGCGCCATAGCCGCCTATTTATCATCCACCGCTTTCTCGCGGACTCCTAACACAGGAGCTGATGTGTACATAAGCGGACTGGGTTTCCTAGAGATTGCAAGCTCTGTGTCCCCTTGTGGAAGTATAAAACCCTGGCTATCGATTTTCTATCGGATGAGTGTCGTTTGTATGGATTTAAGCTAGGAAGCAGGATGTCGCGAAGAATACCGCTGTGGCTTAGCAGTGTTCTAAGTAGAATAGGTCACAGTTGACTCTTTTGCGTCGAGGGGGGTTGAGCCAAACCAATATGATGCATTTCACGTTTATAGAAAAATGCCACAGCAATAATATTTTATTCCAAAAGTCTCAAAGGCACAATGGCATTAAATATGTGTATGCAAAATGACAACTGTCGAGAACAAAATCATAACAAGTTGTATATTTGTTTAGAAATCTGAGAAATTAAGAGCTGAGATTCATACTATTCGTCACTATCTCGTCAAATCATATGATCAAAAATATCTAACGAAAAACAGAAAACTGTTCATATATAAAGTTTGCAATGATGCACATTTATGTATGTATCTATTTTAATCTATCTATCTATCCATACATCCATCCATAAATATATATATATATATATATATATATATATATATATATATATATATATATATATATATATAGAGAGAGAGAGAGAGAGAGAGAGAGAGAGAGAGAGAGAGAGAGATTTAGATATATAGATATATGCGTGTGTGTAATGAAACTCGATACCGTCCAAATAAACCATATACTTGGAAGACTACCATGTAAAACCAATGTATTGGTCATGTAGTCGAATTTCCTACATTGTTTGACCAATACGCGACTAGACGTGGTAGACGTGTATGGTCTGCGATTTGATATTTAAATGATCTTTAAACAATCATAGCTGATAGTGATGTATGCCAGACATGTTGAAATTGATTTTACATTTCATTTCTCATTACGCTTCTACAGTGCGGTTTCACACATTGTTAAGAAAGGCCGACACTGAGTGCCCTGGCCCCTGCTTATAGAAGGAATAATGGTGTTTAATGCCACGCTGATAAGATGCATATTTCATTTGATAGGACTTTGGGTCCCGCCGTTAGATGCATTTGATCATTCTTAAATTGTAGTCTCTGCTGCAAGTGCTACTGCATAATTGCAGTGCTGTCAATGTCCCCTTGTTTCGAATCAAGCAAGAGGCATGTAAGAAAGATGACAGTGACTTCCCGTACAAAAGGTTTCATGCATGAAAAAATCGTGGCATGAAAATTTCATGCAAGAAAATTTCATTTTCATGCATGAAAACATTAAACTTCCATGCGTCAAAACAAAAATTCCATGCATTTCATTTTCATGCAAAATGAAATTTCCATGCAGGAAATGAAGTTGTCCTCATGTAATTGATTTCTGGAGAAATGTTGAACAGTGGGTGAAAAGTATTGAAGGTCCTCATATAAAAATCGGAGACACCTAAAAAAGATTTGGATCAAACAAATTATATTGCATCATTAATAGAGTTATAATGGCCTCCACTCAAACTATTTACAGAAATAGACAATCTGGAAAAACTACTCATTGACCGATGTTAAACGTACCACAACCTACCAAATGCAAATGGAAGAGTATAGAGCGCCTACATCTGATGATATGACACATCTTAATATTATATGGAGAAACGCATCTGAGGAATTGAGTACAACTTATAAACTTTTTTCGGTGAGGAAATATATGCCTCATTCTACATGATATTTTCAACCATCTATTTCCGTATAGGAAATATGATTTTGATAATATAAAGTAAAAATAGGGTTATTGAAAAACCCTAATAGCATGTGTGAGTCACTTACAGTATAAATTCCAGAAACAAAAAATGCTAATCCCAATACTGGGATATGTATGTAAATGTGGATACTTGTGTATCTACCTTGTCTACATGCGTTGTTTATATTAGGAAAATAAAACACAGCAGGTGCGAAATAAAAAAAAGGAAATGAAGTTGTCATGCATGGTTACGTTTAGGCAAAAGTTGGCCACAATGCGGTTTGTTAACACTTTTATTATATGTCTATCCACAATTTCGCCTCGATGTGGCAAGAATAACAATAAACAAAACTCAAAAATTAAATTGATTTGGCAATAATGGTGAATATTATGGTCAATAAACTATATATATATATATATATATATATATATACATATATATATTATATATATATATATATATATATATATATATATATATATATATATATATATATATATGTGTGTGTGTGTGTGTGTGTGTGTGTGTAAAATGTTAAGAGATTAATACAAATGTATTTGCATATAAATACATATACACACACGCATCAGCCTTAAAACGCAATCTCTCAAAAACGGTTAAGAAGCAAGATCCTAGGCCAGGTTTGTTAAATCTTCTAAGCAGAAAGCCATGTGAAGCACTGGGTTACTGGTTCACATAAAAGCCGGTGAAGGCAATTCCGTCGTGATTGACGGGGCGAATATGGTCGGAATTGACACTTTGACGACCAGATGACCTACTTGACCAGATCATATGACCTACTAGTAGTACTTGAAATGCCAACATCTTGACTCAAGCCAGATTGAAAGAAATAGTTCAATCGAAAAATATCTTGAGAAATAATCTTGCTTGAAATATATTTGTTATTTCGCTTTTACTTCCGAGATATTAGTGCCAGATAGCATAGCAGTCAGAATAGGCAGGCCACAATGAATGTGAATAGATTTGTGAAAGTCGATCTATATGAAAAAAAGGTCTAGGCGGGAGACGAATGGGAGTGAGCAGGCCTCAGTAATGAACACAGGAAATTAACTTGCAGTGCATCAGAAGCGACGGGCCCCGGTTGAAGAGAAAGGGCGAACCCCGCCTGTTTTCCAAAGGTCGCAGACGACAACTATACATCAGCGGATCTGCGAGAGCTTTGCGCGTCTCGCGAGCTATCTAGCCGGATACTGTTCTCGCTAAAATCACGCGGGGCCCAGGACCCGGATGAGACTCTCGCGCCGCCATTCATCACGTGACTCTCAGACTTTTGCGGCAGAATTATACTCTTCGCGCTCACAAATCTCGAGCTCACTCACTCTGGCGCGAGCGTATCCAAGATCGTCTGCTCAAATGTGCATTAGTGACAACACATTTATTACTGCAGGTCTTCTCAAGAAACACTTTACGTTCTAAGAAGCTTTAGAGTAGGACATATCCTTTTAAAGCACATCCGGGTATTAGGATACTCATTTCAGATTTGCCTTTCAAAGTACTCTTCATTTAAATTTGCATAATACAATTTCGATTTATCCGCAAGGATTTAAAAGCGTTAGGCAGAGCTCGATTGGATTCGTTTGGAAAATCCATTAGGGCGATATAATGTGATTACGAGAAAACCAAATGATTGCAGCGGATTTTGCAACACAGCAGAAAGTCTTCGAATAAATGTATTGAGATGAAAAAAAGACTGACGGTTCGCTTTTTTCACTCTCATCACCTAAGTATGTAGATTTGGATAGAATTTCATCAGAGTGTCTTCCGCCGTCTTGACCTGTCAGTGAAGAGAGGTTATGTGGCATAGAAAAGAACTGAGTCATGTCGCCTCGATCTAGAAATAAAATGATGGAATAAGTGTGTTGGTCACAGTAGGTTACGATCTAGTATATAAGATATGTAACAGGACTTTGCAATCCCGGGTTTATATTGCAATATTGATAGTGTAATCAAGGTTATGATAAATGGGCAGCTGACCACGCTCTTAAAAGGGTTAGCCCCTCGAGTTCCATTGTAAAATGTCATGGTGAATGGCTCGAAACAGCTCACATGAATTTTTCAATCCATATTTTGTATTTCTCTCCCCCTCCTTTATTGTTGTGTAATCTTGTTGGTTTTCAAAGTACCTTTCATATGACAAAAAAACTGCCAGAATTTCCCTTCAACTACAATATGACTAGTATGTAATATCTAGCAGGTATGTAGGCATAAACTTTTGGCATATATATATATATATATATATATACATATATATATATATATATATATATATATATATATATATATATATATATATATATACATATATATATATATATATATATATATATATATATATATATATATATATATATATATGTGTATGTATGTATATATATATATAAATGTATATATATATATATATATATATATATATATATATATATATATATATATATATATATATATACATGTATATACATATATATATATATATATATATATATATATATATATATATATATATATATATATATATATACACACGCATATATATATACATATATATATATATATATATATATATATATATATATATATATATTTATATATATATATATATATATATATATATATATATATATATATATATATATATATATATATATATATATATATATATATATATATATATATATATATAACCTGTTAAAACATCAAACAACCCATGACATAGATCACGTGATATGTGACTTCCTGTCTGGCAAGAGCTCCAGGCTCTGAGGGGCGGGCGCTGCTCGTGCATTCGCTGAGCTGCAGACTCCTCGCCTAAGTGAGGAACAGCACCTTTTCTCCCCGTTGTGTCATCGCATCAAAACAGTGTAACGCAAACACGACGAGTTGAGGAGCGAATTAGATCTCTCCGGCGCGCGAGATAAATGAGAGAGGCCGCCATCAGAAACGTGCTTCGAAATTCAAGCAGGCTGAGGCGAGTGCCTTATATAATGGCCCAGGGTAGCGGTGCATTGTAAGCAAAGGATATCCATGTTTCTATTTGAACTCAATATCGTTGATAATTTTAACATTCAAAGCTAGGTCTAAACACAAAAGCGAGAGATGATTTTGAGAAAAATATATAATTTTGTATAATGGCCCAGGGTTGTGGTGCATTGTAAGCAAAGGATATCCATGTTTCTATTTCCACATCAATATCGTTGATATTTTTAACATTCAAAGCTAGGTCTAAACACAAAAGCGAGAGAAAATTTTGAGAAAAAAATATATGGCACAGGGTAGTGGTGCATTGTAGCAAAGGATATCCATGTTTCTATTTGAACTCAATATTGTTGATATATCTGACATTCAAAGCTAAATCTTAACCCAACAGCGGGAGTTAATTATGATGAAAGTATATTTTTTCTAGGATAAATCATGCTTAAATCGTAATATAAGTACCTTTTCTAATTCGCTTCAATACCTGATTGTGACCCCCCGAATTTGTGCAGAGGTGGCTCCAAATATGTTCCACATGCTGCTCTAGGCTGTTGGAACGTTGGAGAAACCAATGAAACGGAATGCCTCATTTTAAGTATTGCATACGATGGACCAAGTGTGAAAGAGAAAATAAATCTAAATTCATTTTCTCTCAACAATAAACGGGAATGAACATAAATTTAAATGTACTTTCTCTCTCCAATAAACAGGAGTTAAGATATATTTAATCTTTTTTTCTCTCCCCAATAAACGGGAGTGAAAATAAATTTAGATTTATTTTCTCTCCCCAATAAACGGGAGTGAAAATAAATTTAAATATATTTTCTCTTTCACACTTGGTCCATCGTAATTGCAGGTCCAATAGGCAAAATTATATGGATAACGTTTGCGCAAAAAATACTCATCTGGAATATAACTTCAATTACTACTCAAGTATTGATATCCACCTTTAATGACAGGAAACGTTAAACCTTGATGCTAACAGTGTGATTGAAGTATAGGTCACATGTACATGTAGAGGTATGCCATTGCTTCATGCCTCTCATCTGAAGCTACAGTAGAGACACTTAATACTGCACCAGCCGACCGGACGTCTGCCAGTGCCTGTGTTGTACAAAACACCCTTGGATAACATGTCAAACAAATAAGCCAAACACATCAATGACCCACGTAGCTTTGTGAATCAAGACTACGTTCAGTTATGAGGTTATCTATGCATATATGCCCAGGAAACTGGGTGGCAATCAGGCGAGTGGTCGTGTATTATGCCCGGGCTGCCCACGCATTTAATGCAGGAATTAAATGTTAGCACTGTATTGCCTCCTGTCCATGCCAACCGTGGTCTTTGTCTTTCAACAGCTTTAAAACATAAGGTTATACCACAATAGAG
>OZ012700.1:22108537-22113537 GCA_963942565.1 Maea johnstoni
TCACAAGCAGTCCGTTCCTACAGCGGAAACAACAACGTTCTGACTATGACATGCTTACCACTGCCGCATTGTTTCTTTTAATACAGGTGGAATTAACGAATCGCAGGTTGTATTGTCACCAGTTATCACCTCGACGAAACAGGTAATTATCAACATTGGTCAAATTCCAATCCTGTCATGCGCAGGCCTCGACTAGACCGAACTTTGAAATGAACGCGATCGGGCCATTGTCTGAATTCTCCTGACCGCAGGTGCAATTTGAACGCCATTGTGTAGAGAGGAAATTGCTGTACAATACTATGGCCGTGCCTGACGTCTGTGGAAATAGGTAGCATTTTAGACTGATTACATGCATACTTCCAAAGGATTCAATATCAATGCCTCGATAGTAATAACACAAGCTGCATGCATGTAACACTTGTAGAAATAGCATTGATGAAAATAATCAGAACTATTTTGAGAGCCCACATGCAAGAAAACGACAAGCAATCAATCATTTTTCTTGGAATCTGTATGCTTATTGAAAGCACACCGAGAAGTTATGCATCGAAATCAAGTATGAAACCACTCTCATAACGTTCAGGTATGAAGTAGGTGAATATATAAGAAAAGTAAAGGAGAGCTATTGTGTATTGTATATATACATATATATATATATATATATATATATATATATATATATATATGCACACACACACAGTCACATACATTGTATATCTATCTATCTATCTATCTATCTATCTATCTATCTATATATATATATATATATATATATATATATATATATATATATATATATATATGTATATACATATACACATATATCTATATATATCTAAATATATATATATATATATATATATATATCTATATATATATATATATATATATATATATATATATATATATATATATATATATATATATATATATATATATATATATATATATATATATATATATATATATATATATATATATATATATATATATATATATATATATATATATATATATATATATATATATATATATGTTACGAAGCGAGGCCGAGTAATTCCACCATCCAAACCGAGGAATATCTCAGCACGGCTTTTTCGGGGTATGTGTGGCCTATGCAACATATAACTGCCTTCCATCAATCACAATATGCCTTCCAATCTAAATCCAACAATATGCTTTTCACCAAAGCTTGGCCACGCACTCTTGATCAATACCCTAGGGTAACATTTTGAAAGTTTAGGCAGCTTAGCAAGCAATGACTCAAAAGTATGTGTTATGTCATATACTCCACACCTTTCGAGGTCTCTGATTAGTGCACTCAACGGTCAACTCCTGTGCAACCAGCTGGTGACCACTGCATGGAAGCCTGCTGGACATGTATCATAGCCAATACTATCAAAGCATATTCATCATCATAATCAGATATCGAATTTTCAATTGCTGTCCTTTCTTTTTTATAGCTATATTATTCCGTAGCGCTTTTTTCATTTTTATCGATGCAAGAGAAAGGGTAAATGCTAAAAGTTCCAATGGGAATTATTTGATGTGCACTTTTGGTTCATTATCAAGATAATGATCTGTATTAGCAATTTGCTGATGGATATGTGGATATTATGGCCATTGAAGTTATATTCTCTAATCGCATTAATGGCATTTTTGGGAATCATTGTGTTTATGTGGTAAAATCCCCCTCCGCAGTTTGGAATTTGGAATTTGTTTTTTTTGTCACATTTATGCCAATTGTGACTAATTCGTGAATAGCCAGTTGTAGGTAGTGGAGGAAACCGGAGTACCTGGCGAAAACCACCGCCTAGCCACAAGTCACTGGCAACCTTCTCACATGCCAATGCCGGGATTCGAGCCGATTGCCATTGGTGACTCCTCCGCAGTACTAGTATTCAGCGTGAGGGATTGAGTGATTTTCACTCTGTCTTGACATTTCACAATGTGGACATGCCTCGGTGAACGTACTGTTGATCCTAGGTCAGTTTGTCTGTTGGTTGTCTGTTGGCTTCTTTCTTTTCTGTGGGTTTGTTACGGTTATGTTTGCTTACAAAAGCTAATAGCTCATATCACGACAAGGATGTTACCCAGAATCGGGAAATTAATCTCTCTCTCTCTCTCTCTCTCTCTCTCTCTCTCTCTCTCTCTCTCTCTCTTCACGAATAGCCTTTCAGTTAAAAAAGTACAGTACAGATATTTAATTCCTGTTCCAGACGACTGGACGTCTGCCAATGCCCGGTTTTACAAACAGCTACGGATTACATGTCAAAATATAAGCCAAGCACATCAATGAGCCGCTTAGCTTGCGAATCAAAGCTACGTTCAGCTTTGAGGTCATCCTAATGCATCCATGCCCAGGAAACAGAGTGGCAATCTGGCGACTACAGTCGTGTATTATGCCCGGGCTGTCCAAGCATTAAGTGCAGGAATTAAATGTCGGCACTGTAGCATGGACAGCTCTTCACAATGCCGCACAACTGTATAGCTACCAGGTAAACCCGCTATTATAGAGAATGCACAGGATTGGAACCGGCGATCTCACGATTCGTATGTGTACAATGAAATTGACTATGACTAATTATGCGGTTCCAAAATACAAAATGGCTAACAAGACAAATACGGTGGCCTTTAAACATCCAAAACATTGAGGAACTCAGAAAATCAATTTATTCAGGTGGATTTAACGTCCCTATGCAAAGTGCTGTGCTTTGCAATATAATAAAAAGCCGAGTGAAGCTATAACCTTTTCCCCTTTTAGAGCGGAATAACGATATTATGCATGCTATTATCCCTACATGTAGATAATTAATGAGTTTAATGAAGGCATCAGGGTAAAAAGCAGACATAGTAAGAAGACTTGGCATTTATGCGAAGCCTCGTATACAGTTTATTAGCTTTTGGAAGAAGGGCGGATGGCATCCTTTTAAGAAAATATGAGTAAAAGCTATTTGCCAAGAAAGATACGATTTCCCTGTGGCATCGTCAACAGCGTATAATCGCGTTACCGAAACTAGAAATCGCCTTTATGGAAAACCCATTTTAACCGGAAATAGTCCATTAGCACACTTTGCGGAATGATTCTGAAACAAACACGCTGACTGTTTCCGCTGGCAGAACTGTTATGTTGGCTTCTAGACAAATACTAGTATATAAAACGATAGCTGATTGGATGCTGTGAAAAAGCGCCTTATATATATATATATATATATATATATATATATATATATATATATATATATATATATATATATATATATATATATATATATATATATATATATATATATATGTATATAAATATTTATATATATATATATATATATGTATATATATATATATATATATATGTATATATATATATATATATATATATATATATATATATATATATATATATATATATATATATTTGTGTGTGTGTGTATTTATATATATATATATATATATATATATATATATATATATATATATATATATATATATATATATATATATATATATATATATATATATATATATATATATATATATATACATAAATACATTTATACATGCATTTCGAGTAGTTCAGAGATAAACACCAAAGCTGAAAAGTGCATATAAATACATAAACATATTTTGCACCATGAGGTATCTCTCTGCCATCGGGTAGTATATCAGAAAAGGAATTGCTTTGTTTGTTCTCGTGATACTGTTCCTGGACATAACTACGTGCCATGCCATGCGTAAGGCATGTATTTTGTTTTTCCAGAGAATGACAATGCACAACAAGTAGGCATATTGTACAATGCACTACAAAGGTGCATTGCCATCCCTCTTGCTACATGGAACTGTATATTGTCTCAGCGACTCGAGGATGTATCCTTTCCTGTGCTTCGCGGAAATCAGGTAAACAGGTGGGGAGAATTGATAGATTGGTCAATGAGATAAACCACCATAGGGAGAGGAGTTCCCCGATGGTGAATCATGTTGTGAAAATCAAATTTATGAATCCCTGGTGATTTTGAAATGTATGGTCTCCCAGCTGTTGTTAACCCATGTATGCTAACGAATTCTCCAGAAGTTGTCAGGTGGAGCCAGGATATTTGAAAAAATCTTAGGAATTAGAAAGGTTTTGGACATGTTCGAGGGACAGTTGTTGGTGGTGATTTGCCTACCATATCCCCTTTAATTCATTTCCCAAATGTGCTTTGTCCTATAATATTTAACTGCAATTGTCAGGCTGCTTTTGGCCGCTGGGGGAGTTAATTGGTTAATCTACTCCACAACATTTGAGCGCAGCATGCATTTGCTGGTGTCTGGTCACATAGCAAATATCTGGCACTCTCTCCCCCCCCCCTCCATTTAAAATGTGAAGAAGTCATCATGGCTTACGCACTTTGCATCATGGGAAAACATTTTTGAAATCACAGATCTATCTTATTCAACCACATATCTTAATCTTTATAGGGGGCATATTAGTTTTATGTCAAACAATCCATAAAAATACTTACTTTTTCTACAGATATTAAAGACACGGACACAAACTCATTTAAAGTGAGTTTAGTTTTGATACCTTATTTGACGACAAATATGTACTCATGCGCTTTTCAAATTACGTTTATCTGTATTTTACTGTTTTTGGGAGAAGGGGAGACGAAGGCGGAGTGGTATAAGGAGTTAATATCTGTAAGTGCTCGCTGTCTCTCACCATCAGCAGGGTTGAGAAAATAGTCAGTGAATTGGGTGCGGTGTTTAGGGTCAAGCAGTGCAGTTTAAGATCAAACTGGGACATCGATATCAATCTGAGTGCCCTAGGACTTGGCAGTGTTTTTCTTGTTAGAGAGAGAGAGAGAGAGAGAGAGAGAGAGAGAGAGAGAGAGAGAGAGAGAGTATATTTATTGACTGTAATTCGCAATTACAAAATCAGACACGTGAGAAAGGAAAAGAACTCAAACATAAAATAGACATTTTAAGAGAGAGAGAGATGCAGCCTAGAGTGGATTAGTGCGGAT
>OZ012700.1:22120758-22136863 GCA_963942565.1 Maea johnstoni
ATCCAACATACTTCCAACGACAATTTCCAATTGCCATTTTTATCGTGTATTGGTAACAGGACCCTATAGCCTTTTCCTGAAAGAAAGCTTTTAATAAGTCCCTTCTGGGCGGAAGGAACATGGGGAATTTAAATGCGAAGGGAAGAGCAATTACCTTGTCTTAGCATGACCGATATCGAATCGGTTTCTCGGAAAGTGGCATACTCTGCGTTGGGAATAACATGCATAAATATACTGTTTACTACCTGTATCTGAAGTTTCAAAAATAGGTTCGTGGTCCCAAAGGGGCGGAAGAGCGTTCGTTTTGACATTTGATACATAGTTTTCGATAGTGTTCGACCTTGAGAAATCTTCTGGGCTCATTTCCAAGGATAAAACATATCAGTCATCTCCTTCCACGCACTCTGAATAATCTCTTCTTTACAAATGCGGTCAGACATGGTAGACTAGTATAAGTATTAGTGGTGGTAGTAGTAGTCGTAGTCGTAGTAGTAGTAGTGGTAGTAGTAGTAGTAGTAGTAGTAGTAGTAGTGCAGTACTAGTACAATTAGTAGTGCCAAGTCAAGTGTACGTGGTGTAGGGCACTGGAATACCTAGTGCATACCACCGCCAACATACCATACCAATCTCAAAGTCACTGAAAACTTTCTTAAACGCCCGGTTAGTCTTCAAACCGGAGTACCGGCAGCCAGAAGCAACTCGTCTACCAGAGTAGTCCAGTGGTAGTAGTAGTAGTAATAGTAGTAGTAGTAGTAGTAGTAGTAATAGTAGTAGTAGTAGTAGTAGTAGTAGTAGTAGTAGTAGTAGTAGTAGTAGTAGTAGTAATAGTAGTAGTAGTAGTAGTAGTAGTAGTAGTATATGTATATACACATACATATATATATATATATGTATATATATATATATATATATATATATATATATATATGTATATATATATATATATATATATATATATATATATATATATATATATATGTATGTATATATATATATATATATATATATATATATATATATATGTATGTATATATATGTATATATATATATATATATACATATTGTATATATATATATATATATATATATATATATATATATAAATATATATATATATAATATGTATGTATACATTTCCACGCCGCTTCTATCTGAAAACGAGGAAGCACACAGACAGAATGAGGTCATGAGAATAGTCGAGAACTGGGAGAGGAAGACATTTAACAGATTCCTTCCCCACTCCCCCACACCAAGCACTGGGAATAAGTGGCATAGTACTTGAAATACACTTGTCAAAATCCCCATTTAACCGCCCAGGAATAAATAGGCATGCGTTCAGGCCCCGCCATTACTCTACCATGGACAATTTTTACTCTACTGATATGAGTGAGATCAACTTTCAGGAAACAGCAAATCTTATCGAGAAATGCCTGCGAAAGCTCCGCAACTCTCTTGATCTCGTTTTATTACGCCATTTCAAAGGGAAAATGTCATATCAACAAATTTTTCCGATGTCTTTATCGTTTCAAGTGTCAAGAGTATTTGTTTGCATTCAAGATGTCGAGTGGGTATCAGACGTGTTGGATTGGGTGAGGTGTCTGCGCATGCGTGGATATGAGAACTACAGTCTACATGAACGTAGGGTAAAACGAATTGTGGGCGTGGCTTACGGGGAGTGCAGTGCGCGCACTCCAGCCCCTGTACAAAAGTAATGGGCGAGGAGGTCGTGTTGTTCTAGAAATGAGACCACTATCAAATCTTGATAAAATTCAAAAGAAAAAAATATATATGTGATCTTGACATTATTTCTAACAATCGCTCCGTGACAGTTTTTTCGATATTTTTTATTTATTTGTGAAAAAATTAAGATAAATATCACCAATTTCTAAGGCCCTTCAATTTCCCTCTTTATCTAGGTTTAATATGAAAGGGGCTTTTAAGCGGGTTGTGTAGCAAGTTAGTAGAGTTAATAGACCACTATCAAAACTGCACCGAATTTAAAAGAAAAGTACATATATATTATCTTGACATTATTGCTAAAAATCGCTCCGTGCCACTTTTTCGAATTTTTTGGATTTTATATGAAATAAAGTAAGCTGAAGATGACCAATCTATACGGCCTTACAATGCGCCTTCTTATTTAGCACATATAGGAGAGGCTTTTTGGTGAGTTGGGAGTAAGTGGTTAGTATTATATTCCAGCTCTTAAATCAGGAACCACTTCAAGACGGAAGAAAATATTGGGAATATAATCCTGACATTTAGGTGGAGTACCATTGAAATGATTTTTGAATTGTAGGATGTATATCAAAAATAACAAGTTTAAAGATAACTGGATTTTATAAATAATTTAACCCATTAATGCTCGAGAGCTCCTTCAGGAATTGACGTCTGGATATATTTTATACTTTTGATTGTAACTTTATGATTAAGGATGGATTTTTAAGAAAAGATATATCTTTCTATTTTGGGAATAAATAAATGAAATTCTGCATCCAGGAGGTTTGCGTAGAGCGAGCGTTATTAATTGAAAAAAGGACATGAAAGTAAATGATTTTCACACAACGATGACGACCCTCTTTTGTTGATATTCACCAATATGTGTGTATTTATTGAGAAATTTTGCAGTTTTAAAGGCCCTTTATTCAGATCGCCTAGACTTCCAAAGAAATATGTTTGCCGTTTTCTAACAAAAATAATCTCTATGCTGTATTTAGGAGGTGTGCGTAGAGGAAGATTTTTTTTATGGGAAAAGGAGTTGAGTCGGGAGGATTTTCATGTGATATGGGTGGAACTCTTAAGTTCAGCATGACTCTTTTAGTTGGTAGTTAAAGAGGTAAAATGTCCTTTAATTACAATTCAATTTTTGATGAAACACTTGTAGTTAAGAGCAAAATTAGTCCAATCCTATATGAAAGACATTTCGTTTATAAAAACGAGAGTTGAAAGGTGTTTATTGAACAATAACGGTGGGCGGTGCTTCCCTCGTTTGGGTATTAAACCTAAAGTTGTCCTTTTGATTGTGGGATAGGAAACTTGAGTTTAAATGAATCGATTCTTCTTGTTATAATTGCGCAAGTATAATGGTGCAAGTGTGACACAGAAAATAAACTTTCAAATCCGAATAAGTGTTTATTTGTTAAAGTACATAGCTGGAAACTAAGTTACGATAATGCATAAAATGCAAACAGCAGAAAACAAACCGTGTGGAAGCAGAAAACGTATTACAAACTTACAAACTAGGAAATAAAAAACAAATCAAAAAAACTTTCAAGTTGGGAGGTTCTCTGTAACCCTGGTTAGTTGGTCGGTTTGGTTTCTTGTGTTAATAAGCGGAACGTTGGTTGGGTTAGCTGGTTGAATATCTAGGTTGGTTGGGCTGGGTATGTTGTTTGGTTTGGTTAGTTGGATTTGGTTTACGTTAGTTGACATGGTGGGTTGGGTTAGTTAGGTTGGTTGGGTTGGGCTGAATGGGTTGGTTTGGTTAGTTGGCTCGGCGGGTTTGGTTGGTTTGATAGTTCTCGTTGGTTGGCAGTGTTGGATTGATAGGTTGATTATGTTGGGTTGGCTGATCGGTAGGTCTGGTTGGAAAGTTAGGTTTGGTTAGTCTGTTGTACCTAAGAAACCCAGCTATCTAACAAACAAACCAACCACCAAATTTACTAACCAACTCAACTAAACTAGCACAACCAATCCACCCAGCCGACTCAAACCAGCCATTCACCAAACCCTACCCTGCCATCCAACCAACAAACCAACCCAGGATACAGAACACCTACCATCCTGCAAGCTTTTACATTTCTTTTCGAAAGCTTGTCTGCTGTATGCTATCTCTTGATTTTCTAGTGTTGAAAGTTCTGTTCTGCTGTGCTTGTACCTTAGATTACCAAACACAAGTGGATATGAAACAAGCTGGTCAACCTGAACAGGCTAGCCTCAACCAGTGTCAAATAATAGCCCAAAATTTGTGCTCTGCGCATGCTCAGTTGATGCTGGCGATCATGTTTCTCTGTAAAGTAAATGATATAAGTCTTGATTGGTCCTTGTTCCCATGTGACCTCACGCTGATGCCAGATCAGTGACTCCTGGCACGAGTCCAGCCCTTCACTATACCACATATAGTAATTGGTCTCTCGCTACATATCCATTCTTTTCATCATCTAAGGCTTGTTCACAGCAGTGATTACAACTTCTTTGGGTTAGAAGGTTTATCATCATCATAGCTGATATTGCACAACATATGTAAGACTTTTGAGCCAAGTTGGTAAATGTTGATATTTCTTAGAAAAAAGTCTTAATTGCATTGTAATGATCCTATAAAAGGAGGCATGTAGATGATTTTTTTCACAGAAGCTGTAAGTTTGCATAGGATCTAAGAAGTCAATATGTTTGGTGTGTATGAGTGTACGAGTGAATTACATTTCCCATTTTTCCCAGACAATTGGTCGTACTAATGACAGTAAGACAATGAACTTCTGGCCAGATTGTTACCACCCTCTTTATCAATTCTTATAACACTTTACATTTAAATCTAATCTGCTGGTTTTCAGAATAAAATGCCCAAACAATGAAATTTCTTAAAAACTTACAAATATCTTATGACATAATAAGCATAAAATGAATTTCTTATTCTATATTTCCATGTTCAGTTTGTGCTCTGATGAAAGCTGATAGTATACTTCTAAATCTTTGAAAGTATTTCTCAACTATTCACCATTTTTTTTATCAACAAGTGACTTACCAGTAAGTACAATTTAACAGGCTCAATTAATCGAATATAGTCATTTTCATACCAATCGCAATATTTACAACTAAAATATAGCAAATAAATATTTCAGAATTTGTGACAACAAAATGAGTCAAGAAATAGTTAATGAGGGCAGCCATCCCATTGGGGTTGCTATGATGCAATCAATTACTCATCATTTAGAAGATGTGGGCCCCCTAATTAGTACACCAAGTTCAATTAATCTATGTCAATAGGGCATGATATATTTTGTTGGACATACAAGAGAGTGGAATATTTGGGGATGTTTTTTTCTTGAGGAGGGGGGGGGGGGGGGTATTACAATTGTGTGCGTTTTTTCAAAAGAAACACATACTTAGGTAGTCTTCATAAATGTTTTATTTCAAACAATATACATGTATATCAGCACTTTTACAGCCATATTCAGTACAATCTGTAAAGATTTAATGCCTAAGAAAATATGTTCGTTTCCTATTACCCTACCGACCCTAATGTTTTGCCCCTACCCTAATCTTTTTATTGTCCATTTTTTTTATTATAAAAAACAAGATTGAAATTTTTAATTGCTTTATATTCCATGCATTGCATACAAAAGAAATTGAAAAAAAAAAGATGAAATATCAAATATCAGCATATAACACTAGTTCAGTGGATTTGAATAGATCTAGATACCCCACTTCTTTAGATGCTGCTATTTTGCTTTACATTTACATATAATACAGCATGGAGGAGAGAACAAATGATAAGATAAAATGAATTACCTACCTACCTACCCTATTTTTTCTAGCATGTAATAGTAAACATATTTTTGTTTAGGCCTAAGTGAAACATACAACAGAATAATTTAGTAATACTTCTAGGAAATTTCCTGAGTTAATGAGTGGTGCGAAAATGGGGCAGTTGGACACCCTTGAACTGAATAGACAGGAGCAACATAAGGCTGCAGTGTCTTGCTGTGTAGTCTCATGATTGTAATCCAGTCCTTAACCGTGTGGAATCTCACGTAGTTTTCTTTGCATCTTCTTTAATGAATCCACTTTAATGAATCCTATGAAATCTGCAATAAAACAAACAAAATGGTGTTAGCAAAGCCAAGGGTTATCCATCATAGCTGTTATGTAAGTGTATATAAATATAAATATATATATATATATATATATATATATATATATATATATATATATATATATATATATATATATATATATATATAGGTATGTATATAGATACATATATATATATATATATATATATATATATATATATATATATATATATATATATATATATGTATATATATATACATATATATATATATATATATATATATATATATATATATATATATATATATATATATATAGATAGATAGATAGATAGATAGATAGATAGATAGATAGATAGATAGATAGATAGATAGATATATATAGATAGATAGATAGAGATAGATAGCTAGATATTTAGATAGATATATAGACAGATATATATAGGAACTCCCCCCCCCCCTCCAAGGCTTTTGGCTATTCCTGATGGTGATTCTGTAATTGTTTGCTGATTAGGGTCCAAAATACTAAATACCTTCATTGCAGGACCACTAACACCTGAAATACACTGGCCCAAAACAAACAAATATCAGATTGAACTTTTCAAAAATCAATTTCAGTCAGTGTCTTTCATAAAAAATATCTGACGGATGAATATCAATCAGAATGGATGTTAAACCTATCTTTCAAAATTTTTATGAAATTATGCTCTGCTCCTTCTTTTTTGCCAAATGGCGAAACTCATGCTTTGCTCCATATTTATTTGCCAAATGGCAAAAAAATAAGGAGCAAAGCATAATTTTATAAAATATTTGAAGGATAGATTTAGGAAGGAAACTGATAACTATACATCCATCAAATATGTAGTAAATATCCAGACTATAATCATTCAATTATGAATAGCTATTTACATAACTATATATTCCTAGGCTAATAAAAACTAACACTTGTATCAATTTGCAAGTTAAACAATGGTTGATAAATTAATGCTTTCATTCTTCAAATATTTGGTAAAAAGTCTCTGAAATATCCAATTTAAAATTTCAAAGAATGTAGTGTAAGACTTTTAACTCCAATCTTAATACTGAGATAAAAGTAAAGTATCATAGTTAGTGGTCATGGCCTAGAAAACAAAGTCAATTACTTACTTGTTTGGCTAGAGATGAAGTGCTGGTGGCCTGTGCCATGACGGTTGTAGATGGCGCCACCACTGCGGCGGGTGGAGAGCGTGCCTGCTGTTGTACGGCGGGGGTATCTGTACCGCAGGGTTGGCCAGACCAGCGGGTATGTTGACAGGTATGGTTTGACCATTGGGTAGCTGGAGGAGAACCTGCATCATCATCTGAGGGGCAGGGCCCCGCAGGGGTTTGATCAGTGCAGGGGGCGCCACTGGAAGTGCTGCTGCTGTCGGGTGGCTGGAAGACAGAGGACATTGCATCAGGGTCTTAGCGAGGATTTAGAGACTAGGTGCCCAAAATTGGCAATTGTAAAATTTTGGGCCGTCCTTTTCTTTTTAACCCTTACGGCTAATTTGGGCAATACATTATGATGTAAAAAACCTCAAAAAATGACTGAAACCCTGGCAGATGGGTGCTCATCTAAAAGTACTCAGCGAGAGAGCTATACAATGAATACCAATATGACAGGAGTGAGGATTAAGATGGTTTTCAAAAATTTTGCGTCCTTGTGCTTTGAACGAAAGTAGCCTCAGCATTGGAAAAGTTAAGGAAGAGTGTGATATACTCAAATAACAACCATGAACAAACATGTATTTACTCATTGCAATAAGGCAAACTATCCTCATTCAACACCCTGGGAATTATGTAAAGGTGAAAGTGTTCAATAATATGCTTGGAGCTGACATTTTTAGAAATTCCTTACAAAATAACTGTGTATGTCCTGAGACTCCTGACGGGTGATTAACTGATTATGGAGGGTTTGGGTGTTCAAAATGACACCCAGATGCCCTGCTGGCTAGGACTAAGCATTGCATACAAATAATCAAAGTCTCAGAATCTCCCTAATAAGAATCTTAAACATATGATATACTTCAAAAATAACTTTGGAATTCAGCATATATCTATTATTCATTATAAAATATTAAAGGGAGAGTGGTTAGTTGAGTTCACGCCAGTATCTCCTTCAAATATTTTTTGAAAAATTCTCTGGTCACAAAGATATCACCATGGCAACCAGGACATAATTGGGTTGACCAATAGGACCCTGGACACCCCTATCCTTGTAAATCACAAATCAGGTCAGGGCTCGACGCAAACAGTGGTCCTATGGCCCCAGGCCAGTAAAAATTCCCAAAAATGGCTTCAGGCCAATAAAAAAAAACTTCAACTGGTCCTACAGGGCCAGTTAACATTTGGGGGCATTTGGATAAACAAGTTTCCCCACAAGAATATCAGAAATATTTTTGAAATAAATGAAGATAAAATAAATAAAAATAAATGCTGTCTGTGATTTTTATGCAAAGATTTTTTCTTTTAATGTTAAAGAAAAAATTGTAGGACCAGTAAAGATTTTGCAGGACCAGTAGATCCTCAGTGTTACTGGTCCTACAGGGCCAGTACCATTTTGAGTTAGCGTTGAGGCCTGTTCACTCTTTGAAGCAATATAACTGAGAACACAGCTTGAATGGGCCACAGAAGGATCATTTCCCTTATACACTTCTAACAGCATACCCCCCCCCAGGTGTGACAATGGCACAAAGGCAAACTAACCCATACTTGTAATAGGGTTTTTATAATTCATCTGATACCTTTTTCATTGTAAATTGAGAATTTATCTATATAGTATACATATATAACTGCTAAATTCATTCCTCATACATTTATATAGTAAAATTAACAATCAAGTGACAGGTAAAATCACTCAACAAATCTTAACCACAAAAACAATGGCCATGCTAAAATCATATTATTTACTTATTTACTATGGTGTAAGCCTAAGAGAACAAACACATATATATATATATATATATATATATACATGTATGTATATATATATATATATATATATATATATATGTATATATATATATATATATATATATATATATATATATATATATACATGGTAAAAACTATGAAAACAGCTTTTATATATATATATATATATATATATATATATATATATATATATATATATATATATATATATAAACATATATACAGGGTTACTGTGCTGAACATGTCACTAGCCTAACCTGCACTTTTTAATAGACCTGATAATGACGTCTCCCTGACTTTTTTATGTTTATCTTACTGACACCTTTCAATATATAGATTTTGGTCTTTTTTCATGGTGTGAGGAATATTCTTTTCTAATGTTCTCAGTTCCTAGTTCCCACAGAAGCTTATTTATTTTTTATATATATTTATACAATATATTTCTGTGTATTCAAAGTTATCCTTTTCCTGTTTAACTCGCTCCATATTCATGATATTGTCTGATATCTATAATATCAGCTTTGTCTTTAATCAATTGAAAATTCACTAAATTACAAAAAGGTGTGATGGCAGTTGAATAACATAACCCATTTCAAAGTTTTATTTCACTTAAACTGTCTTCAAGTTTGGAGTATTGTAAGGACTAAATAATGCATGCTCCCCATAAGAAATTGAATCGACCGGTAAAGTTGCGGTTTTAACAGTTCTGAGGAAATCTAGACACATGCTTTCACTCTAAAACAATACAGTACATATTTACTTACCTTTGCAGCATGTTGTCAACCTCGTATGTTGTATCACTCCAGCCGTAGAGGTAGATTTTTAGCTGAGGCGAGCGCACGGTTTGAAGAGGCCGCCATTGCTTTCAGCTGTCAATCAGCCAAGTGCGAGCGCATGCGCATTACGTTTTACCCTACGTTCAGTCTACATATGTCAGTATTGCGGAGAAGTGAAAGAAATCAAGCCGGCGTTTGATTATAATACTATATAAAAAATGTATCATTTGCACAAAGAATGCATTCTTCAGTGGTTAGTTTAGATACTGTAAATTCAGAAAACATTGCGTTAGTTTAATTTTTGCGTTTTTTGAGTTAAGCCTCGGACGCAAAATCAAAATTCGCAATGGTTAGTGCTGCCACTTTAAGTGTTTAGCTGGCACTCTATGTTCGCAAAGTTAAAAAACGTAAAAATCGAAAAGGACCAGCCTCATACTATGCCGCCGAATGTATTAGGGTATTGTGAATAACTTCCATACTAATGCCGTCTAGAATATAGCTGTCTTACAAATTTGGCACTATTTTTCCACAGCCTAACCGGCAAAGTGGAAACGTAGTTATGAAAGTCGATACTTTTCTCCTCACACGGTGGAGTTCGAGTGATATATTTGGAGTGCCCATTCGTGATGAGGAGTACATAGACTGCCATCTATAAGCAACTGGCAGTACTAAAGTGCCCTAATGAACTCGGGAAGGGGGGGGGGGGGGGGGGGTTAGCAGATAAGGGTAGAGCAATCTAGTCTACTAGTAGTGTTTTACTGAATCGCTTAGTAGCCTTCGTGCCAAACTACTACTGCTGCTACTACTACATGCACTACATGTATTACTAGTACTGCTGCTACTACTGCTTTTACTACTGCTACTACTACTTATACTGCTACTGCTACAGATGCTTCAACTACTACCACTACTTGCTGCATTAAGTCATTGTGTATAGAAGCGTATTACTAAAGGTAAAGGTATTCGGTTTATAGTATTGTATCCACCAAAGCGCTCACACGACCTTCCTCCCCTATTACTATATATATATATGCCTTGACAAGAAACCAATATTTTAGAAATATTTGAAGAAAAATTGTTCTCGTTTGGTGGAACATCCAACGTTTGCAATATCATATACTAGTAGTCAGAGTTATCAGACCCATCATGTACTTGTGATGGTAACTCTTCCAATGCTAACGCCACTTTCATCCAAAGCACACGGATGCAAAGATTTTTGAAAATTATCTAAACCCTGTCGTGTAGGTACTCATTAGAAAGCTCTCCCCGAGTACTCTCAGATGAGTACCCATTTGCCAGGGTTTCACTCATTATTTTTAGGATTTTTGCAAAAGAACCACAAAGTGTAAATATGTGAGATAGTGTACTGTACTACAATATGATTAAGATAATGTAAATAAGGTATTACAAAAAGTATGATCAATGTATTATGTGTTACCAAAAAATGAATTGAATGAAAAACAGGAAAATAAAAAACAGCATTTGTTGCGAAATTAAAAATAAAATGTTTAGGATTTTTGCATCATTTTGTATTGGGCAAATTTGCCACCACCAGCGTCAGAAGGATTAATGGGTTATTCATGACCCCCACACATCTCTCACCTGACGGTTCCTTGCATCCATTTTCATTAGACGTAAGTGCTCGTGTTGGTTCCTCTGTTCCTGTCTCCAGTGCTGGCATTGTCTCTGATGGCCATATCGCATGACCAGTGAATGTTGCCCTTACCACCACACCCCAGAGGGGAAATAGTTGCCGTCTATTTATAGACCACAATGGCCCACCATGGCATGTTCTACCTGAGTTGCATCCTTTAATCAAGGCATTTTTTACCTGTATGCCGGTAATTAACACCTTTTAAGCATGCCCTTGATAGCACTAAATGGTCATTAACGGGCAAATCATTTCAATATGCCTCCAACGTCAAGGTCGACTTAATCATCAAAAACATTTTTTCATTAATGATAATGTGTACAATGCAAGATCGAAGCCATTATCATCATCATCATCATCATGATCGACATTAAAATCCAACATCATTGTCGTCTTTATAGTCATCATCTACATCATCATCATCATCTTCATGATCGACATTAAAATCCGTCATCGTTTCGTCGTTACAGTCATTATCTACATCATAATCATCATCATTATTATTGACATCAAAATTTATCATCGTCATCCCATACGTAGCTGAATAAAAGGTTTTCATGTTATCAATCGAAAACAAAAATGAACAAAAAAAATCAGACCGAAAGGGTATTTGGGTCCGATGGATCAGACTAATCATAGGGCAACAATAACAAGGATAATAGGTGTTTACCTTAATGAAAAATCAAAACAACAAGATAAACACCTGTTGTGTGCCAGGTATGCATCTATTCACCGCGGCGTATTTCTAAGCTACCTTGGCACTTGCTCAATTAGATTATAATGCTTACCTGTCGAGAAGTGATTAAAAAAATGGTAAAAGCCTTCTCAATCTCTATTAGTCTAATCATAATACACTTAACGCGCGAATACTCTCTATATTAGAAATGCATTAACCTCCAAATGCACGTTAAGCCTTATGCCGTTGGTGGCTAATTTGGCCAAAAGGAAATGATGCAAAAATCCTGATAAAATGACTGAAACCCTGGCACATGGTACTCATTCGAGAGTACTCAGTGAGAGCTTTCCAATGAATACCAACATGACAGGGTTTAGATGGTTTTCCAAAATGTTTGCCTCCTTGTGCTTTGGATGGAAGTAGCCTAAGAATTGGATGGGGTTAAGGCCCCTCTAAAAGCACATTCGACGCCATCTACTACGCATACCTTAATAAGTAACCTGGTAACAAAATGGCTATAGGATAAAAAACACAGTATACAAAGGAAGGTGTGCTTTGGCTAAAACAGCACACGTACATGAAATATTGTAAAATTGCATATATTACGAGTACACATAGTGTACATGTAGATATACAGAGTTTGATAAATGGCGTCCATGTGCATTTACTTGTTTAATATGTATAGGGCAAGGACTATAGAACATCGTTATGACATGTAAAAAAGATTTGTCGTTGGTTAAGGTATCATATGTCTTATATAAGATTATGTATTATTGTAGCTAGAGAACCTCAATTATTTATCTAAGTGTTTCATGTTCATCTGTTTTCTACTATAAATAATCTTTTGCGCACTATTTTTTCTCTTTCTCTGTGACTCTGTCGTCAATAAAATCATGCGTTACCATACCTTGCAATGCAATTGATTGTTTTTTGAATAAATGTTATCGATCATATAAAGACTAGCACAATCCGCGTCTTTTTTCCAAAACGTTTCGTTTTATTTCATTTTTTAAAATGGGTTCGAAATTATTTGGTTATTTAAGATAACTTTACTGCATTTTCTGATTCGTACATCGTTTGGCCAAAGAATATCTTCGTCACTATTGAACTTTTATAAGGTATTCCTCTTCCTACCTATAAACCTGTCAAAAACCCATTCAATTAATTGTGTGCAACTGATTCAGAACATATTTAAATTGATACCAACACTGTGTATTGTTGCATTTTCCTTGTATCAAATAATGTCGGAAAGAAATGTTTTGAATCGCTGAATAAGTCAAAATGTATGAATTTCGATCCAAACTGAACATTAAACTCAATTTGGTTTCGGAAATCAAAAAACTATTTACTAAAGCTGTAACGACATTCATTGAAATAAAAATCTAACGTTTTCAGCCGATTCAACCTTTTTTAAGTGGAAGATCAGTTCGTTCTGATGGACATTTAATCCATTTTAGTCTGCCCATTCCCTTTGGTCCCTTTAACTGCATCCCTTCGCAGCTAATCGGTTTTACATTCGTAGATATCACTAACCCTCACTCTAAATAGTCAACGTAATGGGCATTCTGTATCTAATTTACAATTAAGTGGTCGATTGGATTAGGTTTAAGTGTCATGCGTTAGTATTATCCTCACTTCGGCCGGCAATTCTCTTTCTTGAACAATCTGTAGATCTTCTAAGTACAATCACCTTGGCAAGAATTGCGATGGTCGTAAAGTCTTAGGTAATTTCGCCGCATTCCTGCGGGTCCAATTTCAAGCATCACGTGTCCGCTCCAAACATGTGACCCGGCCAATACCGAATTAACCAATCAGCGCCTCGCTCGTCTCACGGTCTCGCGGGTCCATTATCATTCACTAGGAAATGGAAATGCCAAGTAAATCTTGACTTTAATTTGTCCATCGACTTGGCTGGAGCCGTTCGCATCAGAGGTGAGACTCAAGAATGGTCTTTAAAAGATGGATGCATTTAATGGATGCTTTATAGTGATGAACGATGGCAAACACGCCTAACGCATTAAGAATATTGAAACTTTGGCCAACCGGAAGTGGAATCCAATAATATAACCTGGCCGTTTTTTTAATGACGCACAATTTGCTTCCACGATAAAATCTGAAACATGATTTACACACAGAATCCTTATCTGATTAAGGCTTTTTCAGTGATTTAAGAATGATATGATAAAAGGCTGGGTTGCCATTTGCCCATTTGCGGTAACTGGTATATTGCTCGTGGTGTACGATGAACGATAGTGTTCATTATGGAGTGATAAGAATGGCGTATATATATATATATATATATATATATATATATATATATATATATATATATATATATATATATATATATATATAAATATATATATGTATATATATATATATGATATATATATATATATTCAATGTTTTTTTAATTTTAAAATCATTTTTATTTAGTTTCATGTCAACAAATGCAGTATAATTATGTACAGTATAATTTCACAAAACGACTGAAAGTGGTCAACGTAGATAACTGTTTACAAACTAGAGGCGTTCAGAGTAGAGAGGTCATACACTCGACAAAGATCGCTGCACAAAGAAATATTGTATAAAAACAGCATCCATTTGCTCCTAGTATGTTGGTGTCATATTTCATCTCATTTCTCAGTTCAGTAGTATCGAACTGTATCATCTAGTGCATTGGTATAGATCAATATACCTCAGTTCCCATTAATCATATTTCCATTAATGTTTTTTAATGTTCAGACCTAATTGCTGTATAATTAGTGCAACCCGTTTTTAGTACGAGGAATTTTAAGTCAATAGAACCGATATTTGGCATAGAATTGCATTTCCACGTATAATGCACTATTCGCTGCATTAAAGCATATTTCATCATATATCATTATTTCAGATTTGATCCTATGCAAACAACCTTATTTATTCCTTTTAAGTTACATTGCAAAATACACCAAAGCCGTTGACACACATGTATATGCAATCTAAACCCAAAATTCTGTTGACGTTTGGAATAAAATGCTTGACATGATGTCAATGACATTTGAATGATTTACATAAAATATTCATCCGGTTTTTTCCAAGCACCGAGGATTTCTCTCCCCCGTCCCTATCAGTTTACCGTATTGATTTTTCGCTATTGCATTCACTGGGGCAAAATCAGTAAAGAGAGGATACTCTTTTTATTAGGACTAACGCGATATGATCAGCCATTAGACTTGACGGACCGTGCTGTTTTTTCTATTATCGCCAGTACTCTTGAGTGGAGTAATATTTTCATGCATGAACAGACCATTTCCTATGGATGATAGTGATCTCAGTTATTGGAATATTGCGGGGGGTCTCTATTGAAAGCCATCGGCTTATATCTTAATTGTGCGAAATGTAGATCGATGGAGGTCCACGATAATCTACGAGATTCTCGCGTAATCTCGTTTGTTGTACGTTTGGGACATTGACCACGCTAAAGGAATAGGAGTCAAAGAATGTGGATAACTTTTGAAATATCCAATGTAAAGACAATCACTTGTATGTTTTATTTATATTCGATTTATGGATGCCTGTGGTATTTTTCTTGGAAGTTCCGATATTCTCTCGTAACCTCGTTTGTTGTACGTTTGGGACATAGACCACGGTAACGGAATATAGTCCAGCGGATAAGGGATAAAATCGTGCACTTTTTGATAAAAGCACCAAATTTGGTACAGTGGTAGTTTATGGCAAAGTAACTATTTTAAAGATTGGAGGCACTCTGAAAATGTCCTAGATCAGCTTTGGCGGCCATTTTTCAAAATGGCCGCCAGAGGTCATTTCATATGGAGTTAAATGAATTTCTATCACCTCAAAACAATAAGCCAATGAACTCCATGTTCTACCAGAAATATCACAACAAATTAACACTTATCAACGTACAACATAAGTATATGTACATTGATTGATTACCGATTGTTACTATGTGCGAGGCTCTCGTTTTAGACTAAAACAATGAATAACATTTTAAAAAATGGTTTAAGGGTATAATATTTCATTACAAAATTTGACATTTTTTATAAAATATTGGTTTATGTAATCGTTTACAGAATTTGTTTTCTAATGGTTAACCTACAGATTGACATGATTTTCAAGTTGCGTGACTCACATTTAACAGACCACACGTAGTGGATCAGCCTGTTGGCTTGCAACAACTCGGTGCTTGTAGGGACTGATCGATACGTAGTTTTTACTTCAGAGTTACATCGATCAATGCCACTGTATATTG
>OZ012700.1:22142063-22149563 GCA_963942565.1 Maea johnstoni
TCTTATTCTTTCATTTGTTACACCCCTCTTGCCTGTATTGCTCCACAGATTTTCCCTCTTGTTAGCAGTGGCTATAATACAACCCTTAAGGACTGTATACAATTACTATTAGTTATAATTCTTATCTATTGATTTTTTTTCTGGTTTCTGTTTCCTTATATTTGTCCATTGTTTGCGTATATGTATGATTTTGTAACCTTCCGGTTCAGCCAATAAACATACTACTACTTATTTATTGTTGAGGTAGGGAACGCATGTTTGTTGAGACTGATCACAGTCATTGGCGGTTAGGATTCTACAACTTACACACCAGGAAAATGTTGCTCCCCTCTCCAAAATCCCAGTTTTTTTATGATAATGACAATAATGTTTTAAAAGGTTATGTTGAGCATGATCATAACTGTGGTGTTGGGGCGACGATGGTGATGGTTATGCAATTAAATGATGATGATGACGATGGTAATGTCGATGATTAATTGTAGATTCACAAAAGATTGTGTAGAGTAAATTTTGCGAATTTACAGAAAATCGATTTTTACGTTTTTTAACTTTGCGAACTGGAGTGCCAGCTATATACTTGAAGTGGCAGCACTAATCAATGCGAATTTTAATTCTGCGTCTGAGACTAGATGCAAAAACGCAAAAATTAAACTAACGCAATCTTTTCCGAATTTACAGTATGTAGCTCATGAGGATGGTGACGCTGGTAACAGCTAATATGAAACAGGAAGATTGTTTCATCGGCTACAACAATAGCATGAATACTAACATTACATGTAGCTGCAATGTCAACAATAGTCTAAGTCATACTATTGATCATTCTACAGCGGAAATACCATGGGATGGTAAAGTTGTAATATTTTACGAACCATGATGTATGTAAGCCGAAATCGAGAGAAATATACCTGCCTTATCTACAAAAGATGATATTAAATAATTGATAAAATCATTCTAGTCCGTTGCAAGTAAGAAAGTGGTCTTCGAAATTATGAAGACTACACTCACACACTTGCTTGTTCAAAAATCCTGCGAAGATGCACGGGAAATGCTAGTGCTGCTATTGCTTACTACTACTACTTCTACAACTACTATAACTAATGCTATTGATATTCATTCTTCCTCTTCTTCAACTACTACTACTACTTTACTTCTATTTCTTCTCCCGCTTCTTCTTTATCCTCTACTACTACTACTACTACTTCTACTGCTGCTACTACTACTACTACTACTACTACTGCTTCTGTTACCACTACTACCGTACTACTGGTGCTCTGCTGCTGCTTCTACTACTACTACTACTACTACTACTACTACTACTACTACTATTACTACTACTAATACAGCTTCTGTTACCACTACTACTGCTGCTCTGCTGCTGCTACTACTACTTCTACTATTACTACTGCTACATCAACTACTACTACTATTACTACTACTAATACAGCTTCTGTTACCACTTCTTCTACTACTACTACTACTACTACTACTACTACTACTACTACTACTACTACTACTACAGCTTCTGTTACCACCACTACTACTACTACAATGTACTATTACTACTACTACAACTTGTTACCACTACTACTTCTACTACTAATACAGCTTATGTTGCCACTACTGCTACTACTTCTTCTACTACTACATCTACTACTACTGCTAACACTACTACAGCTTCTGTTACCACTACTACTACTACTATTACTACTACTACTTATACTACTAATGCTGCTCTGCTGCTGCTGCTGCTACTACTACTATTACTACTACTACTACTACTACTACTACTACTACTACTACTAATTTCCCTAGTCTATCCCTCTCTATTTCCTCCTCTCTACATCACGTCCCGCCGCTATCGTTGTTTCTGCTGATCATGCTACTCGGTAGGTAGGCTGGTGGCCGGTCTATTTACTTGTGGTATCGTAACATGCTGTATATGTTGTTGTTACTGTCGCAATAACTATTACATGCGTACACTAATTTTCAACTGCCCCCAAGCGTTATGCCAATAAATACTCTTCAGAAGAGACTGGAGGACCAATATGCATTGTGGGGTTTCCGAGAAGAATAATGGTCAAACTGATCCAAATAGGACATACAGTACAGACATTTAATTCCCGCGCCAGTCGACCGGACGTCTGCCCGGGCCTGGTTGAACAAACAACCATGGCTAAGATCAATGGCCCATGTAGCTTGCTAAATCAAAGTACGTTCCGTTGTGATCGAATCCATGCATCCATAACCGAAAATTGGTTGGCAATCGGGCGTGCGGTCGTGAATCATACCCAGGCTGCCCGCGTATTTAGTGCAGCAATTAAATGTCGGTACTGTACCAGAGGTGATTTCGATGTTCCGCAGCAACATTCATTTAATAAACCGTCTAATGAATCGGTGCACCATGCAGTGTACTCAAAACTATAATTGTAATCGCCATATCCGTTGAGTAACTCTTATAACCACCTAATGAATGTTTTGGCAAGCTAATTTCATAGTTATTTCTGTTTTATCAATAGTTAGTTGTCAACCGGCCCATCACATACCACCCGGTCTTGTTGATAAAGTGCGGCCGGTCGCCATGGAATAGGTTAGATTATTGACTGGCAATTATTCACCTGCTTGTGCTATTATTCTCTTCTTTCTGGCTGATAGCGCTAATTATGAGATGACTCTTAATATAGGGTGAGGTATAACTAGTTAGGTTGTTGACTAGCAATTATTCACCTGCTTGTGCTATTATTCCACTCTTTCTGGCTGATAGCGTTAGTTATTAGCAGGCATGGGGTCAATTACTTTTGAAAGTAATATATTACAATTACAATTACTTTGTATTGGCCCTATTACAATTACAATTACAATTACTTTTGAAAATCACCATCCCTATTACAATTACAATTACTTTTGAAATGTAATATATTACAATTACTTATTACTTTTCTAGCTACGGTGAATGTGACCCTTTGTCAAAATGTCATAACTTATTCTTTATTCAGTAAGGGTATGTTTTATAACAGCTGTTCAATACTTCTTATGTGTGTAATATGCTGATAGTTCTGAATTGAAGAGTTTAATGAAGATAAACACATATCAAAAATAGAAAGCAGTTTCCTACCTGGAAAAGGGGACCTGTATTTTTATAATCCCACAAAGATTACTGACCCCAGTAATGATAAATATTTTGTCTACCATACACAAGGTGGACACTGCTTTATTTAAATACCTTGTTGACAAGAAAATATGTTTACTTTGCGCAGGAGTTCATCTAATAAAGGGTTCATCTGAATCAAAGGTACTGATTAATGAAGGCAAACAGGGGTGTCCTAGTATTTAAGTCCTGGAGCAAAGACTAATGCACAAATCCCTCAGTAATTCAGTATAGAACAAATGTGCACTTGCATTCACAAAATGATTTAGAAAATGTTCCACCTAAGGAGGTCTGCTATGCATTTGACAATAAGAGAGTATGTGTAGCTTGAGGCAGGCCTCTTGAAAACCTAAAGCCTACGGAGGTGTTTGAATTAAAGAGATATTGAAAAATACCAAACCCACAATACTTTATACAGTATAATCTGATAAACAACTCGTTCCACCCATCCAAAAAGCCTTTCAAATGAGCATAACACTTGGTCTCCTTGAGTTCAGAGTATGCTCAAAAATCCTCATGTACATGCATGTGCAGGTGAGGATTGACAGGTGAGTGTCTGTGGCTACAGGAAGTTATAATTGCAATTTTAATCACCTGGGGTTTCATCGACCTAGATCATTTGTGGAAATGATGATACCCCTAAGTCTTGAAGTCGACCAGTTCCAACTGGAAATCCACATATAATTATTCATATCTCATAATAACTATTTGTCACATACATATAGTCAGAAATAAGCTGGAATGTATGTTGAGCAAGTTATTTGTACATAGGAGACCATCTAGTCATTTAAGTATTAAATAACACAATATGACAAAGGGATCATTACAAAGTCACCATGATTAGAGCACAACTGCTGAACTGTGCCTAATGAGGTTTGATAATATTGTTTAAAAGGTGAATATGAAGGCTACGCAACAGCTTTCAGGTAGCCTTTAAAGTTTCAAGGAGAACCATTCTTAGAAATAACATTTTGGGGATGTCTTGAGGGGTGATTTTTGAGGGTTAGAGTTTCCACATAACTCTGACACCCTGCTGTCTTAATTAAACCCTGTAGGCAAGGCATCCATACTTATCCTATGAGAGGAATTGAACATAAGGATGGGCAGCTTATCTCAGAGCCTTGTAGTTCTCATTGGGGATTCTACAGCTCTTTGCACTCAGTTCCATTGTACACCTAATGGCAGCTATTCTTATCTTTATCAAATTGCAATTAAATCAACTTCCTTTGGCCTCTGACCTAGATTGAAGTACCTAGACCTTGGCAGTAAGACAACATTACCCTTAAGGAGATGCAGTGAATACATTCTACTGCCTTTCAGATGAATTACTAAACCTTTTCACAGACTTGTTACTGAAATCAATCCTTCACTCCAAATTCAAGCTATTTGAGACAAGGAGTGACAATCCTGTATCTGTATGGATAGGACTATGGAGTCATATGGAAAAGTGACTTGTTTACTGTACAGTTAATTTTTTGGTAATAAATGGGGAAAGTAATAGAAAAGTAATAGAAAATTACTTATTACTTTTGGGGTCAGGCTATTACAATTACTTATTACTTCAAGATTTTGACTATCTATTACTTATTACAGGCTATTACTTTGAAAATTGGTCTATTACCTATTACTTTTCTATTACCTATTACTTATTACCCCATGTCTGGTTATTAGATGACTCTTAATATAGGGTGAGGTATAACAATATATATTATTCCCATGGCCAGGGTTCTCCAGTGACCTCCATACATAACTGTTGACAAGTCATAATTTAGACTTGATAAGCCACAGAAGTTGCGATTATGACAATTATGGATTCAACTCATGGAGGTATCTATGTTATGGGCCGCTCTTTTATAGCCTTAATCGCTCGCAGGTTCCAAAGAATCAACAGATGTATCAGCTGAAACATCAAATGTGTGAAACAGGTTGTGTGAATTAGGTTATCAACACTAGCTCAATCATTAAACGTACTTACGTGTTACATACACATGCAAGTACATATATAGATATATAGATGGATACATATATGAATTTATATATATATATATATATATATATATATATACACGTATATAACGATATATATATATAAATATATATACATATATATATATATATATATATATATATATATATATATATATATATATATATATATATATACATGTATATATATATATATATAGATATATATAGATATAGATATATAGATATAGATATACAAGTATATATATATATATATATATATATATATATATATATATATATATATATATACACAAGTATATAAGTATATATATATATATATATATATATATATATATATATATATATATATATATACATATATATACAATGTTTCTGTTTTGTTTATGTACAGCGGAAAGTTTTGTTGTTATCAAATAAGTAGGTACCTTACGGACATGGAATATGTGATGAGTGCCTGTAAGTAATTAGGGGAATTGAGTTAGCAAATTAGATTCCTAAGGGGCGAATCGATCCCTTCCACTATCCTCCTCTAACTCAATTCTTTCGCGTCACACGTATCTTAGCTTCCCTTACATTATCAGTAGAGCCACAGACCCATTGCCCACTCTGGGAATGCTGTTTACTTGAACACTGTTGACTTATTTTGAGAAGACCTGCTATGCTAGACTATTGATAACGATACAGTCAACAGTTACCACATTCTGACAGGTATAGCTGGCCGCCAGGGAGCTACTCAGGCGGATTGAAGCAGAAATAGGACCACTTTACACAACTGTCTGGGAACAGTCATGTTACTATCTGCAAGAAATACAAAGATCATACATTTGAAGAAGATGAAAATTGAATATCGATAGCTGGCTAGGGAAAGGCTGATTACTACTAGTTGTTGCTGTTGTTGGAATAGTAGTAGTAGTAGTAGTAGTAGTAGTAGTAGTAGTAGTAGTAGTAGTAGTAGTAGTAGTAGTAGTAGTAGTAGAAGTAGTAGTAGTAGTAGTAGTAGAAGTAGTAGTAGAAGTAGTAGTAGTAGCAGTAGTAGTAGTAGTTGTAGAAGAAGAAGAAGAAGCAGCAGCAGCAGCAGCATCAGAAGTAATAGTTACAGTAGTAGCAGTAGTTGTAGCAGTAGTAGTAATAGTAGTAAGTGTTTAAGTAAACTTTAAAACATGGATTTCTAGAAAGAGTTGATAGTTTCACTGATGAGCTACCATATATTTTGAAAGATAAGATCTAAGTAGCCATTGTAGATAACCATATCAGTCTTTAGATTGCACCATATACGTTAGGGTATGTACCTACAGTACAGCCATTTAATTCCTGCACAAGTCGACCGGGCGTCTGCAAATGCCTGGTTGTATAAAAAGCCATTCTAAGATGTCAAGAAAATAATCGAAACACCGCAGTGACACATGTAGCTTGTGAATCAAAACTACGTTCAGTTTTAAGGTCATCCATACATACATGCCAAGGAAACTGGGTAGCAATGGGTCATACGGTCGTTTATTATGCCCGGGCTGCCCACGCATTAAGTGCATGAATTAAATGTCGGCACTGTACACCCATTTAATCCAATCAGGTTAAGTGGAGTTAAATGGAATACATGTGTACGCATTACACTATGATTACCAAGGTTGATGAAGCTATATATAGTAAGTGCATTCATACAACCGCAGCTTGCCATCTGTGCCTTAAAGTGTGAGTTAGATCGTTCGTAAAAATCGTACTTGTATTTTTATTCAAGCGTTTTTTTGGAAAAATAAAGTGCATAAATGCGAATGTCATGCATGCATGCGTCTATAAATGATTAGGCATAACGTATAATCAAATGATACATTGGAATGATTCCCATTTCTTAATTTCACAAAAAATAACATTATGAAGTAATATTACTTGCCCATAAGGGTGCGTCATAAATATCCATGCACACGTAACACGATGATGTCATTTGTTGAGAATTGTATTGGAAATCATTGCCATTATGGCATATTATGGCAATGTATAGCAGTAATACTAAACTCACGAATAACAGAAATATAAACGTTCAGTTAACTATTTTCAGAATATGTATTTGATTTGAAGAGGAACATCGATTTAATTGATTAATGAAGGCAATATACCTCCATGATTAAACAGTACATCTGCTAATTTAATAATGAGACCCAAATGCATATCACTACCAATCGCTTTCTATATTTATTGTATCGAATTTTATCCTACAGTACGAACATTTAATTCCTGCACCAGTCGACCGGACGTCTGCCAGTGCCTGGCTGTACAAACACCCACCGATAACACATCAAGAATAAGCCAATCATGTCAATGACGAAGCACCCCTTTGCGAATAAAAGCTGCGTTTTGTTGTAAGGTCATCC
>OZ012700.1:22154563-22157727 GCA_963942565.1 Maea johnstoni
TTGTCAAACAATCCTCGCCAACAGCGAAACAGCTGAGGACACGCTGTTTTGAAGTTTCAGTGATAAATTGTATGCTGGTATGTTTCAATAGGATGATATATTCATGTACCATCAGGTGACATTGTTATTCTATTTGTCTATTTGTATATCTGCGTTACGGAGGTTTGGATTCCAAACCGGAAGTACCTCATAGATGACGATGTATTTACATATGCAAACACAAATGCACACGTACATTCATACATACATAAGTACATACAATTACTTATATGCATTCATGCATACATGCGTAATTCATACATACATGTACATACATACATTATGCAAACATATATGTGAGTATTTACACGTAGGTATACAGATAGATACAAACATAAATGCACACATAAACTTTACAGCGATTTTGAAAATAAATGTTTTATTCACTTCAACTTGAAATGATATTTCACCAGATTATCCAATTCCCACGAGGCTGAGAGCCGAGCGGGATCTGGATGACTGAGGGCGGATAGCAGGCCGGATTGCATATTTCCAACAGGGCGTAACAAATATATCACCTGCTCTTTCATGCTGAGAAAAAATAACAAATACATCTCATAAAATTTCGAAATAACTTAGGAGGTCAGAACGTTTTTTTTGAACGAGGCTTGTTACCTCTAAGGTTCAGATCGCTGGCCAAGTGGTAATATTGAATTCTGCCGTTCGATATTCAATTCTGCCGTTCGATATTGAATCTACAAAGTGTGAACGGCTCCAGGTCTAACACCTATTGACCAATCAGCATAGAGAATTACAGCAGAGTAGGTGATAAGAGTTGCTTCTAGATGTTGTTTTACTCAGAAGTTCTAATGGACATTATAATACCCCCCTCATTTTTCAGACTAACTAGAGGGCCATCGAGAGAAAATATGAAATATAAAAGTGATCATACAATGTACCCTGCACGTCCTGTATAGAAATTCCATTGTCACAAAAGAAATAAGAATAATTGTAATATAAAGAACTGCAAGACAAAAAGGACCCCAATCAGTTATGCTCCACTCAGTCAATTGCGTAACTAGATCTTTTAATTAGCAACATGGATGGTTGGCGGTTAAGTTTTGATGAGAATAAATGGATAAACAATAGTCGTTGACGATGAATAAATCGACCCAGATTCTCTGGACGTCGCATTGTGTTAATCTGACATGGACCTGATAATTGAATGCCAGGAATAGATTTTGTACCGCAATACGATAAAAACAGCGCAATTCAACGCATGTGTTCATTTTGGTGTATTGATAATGCGTCGAAATTAATGAGGTGCCGTACGAAAAACACAAATCGCACCGAATGGACCGATTTGCAAAAATAACTCGCATTTTTTCTTATCTGTGTCTCAATGAAGCTGGAATGAAGAGATGTAATTGGGCAATTGCGTCTGACCAAAATAGAAGTGCTGTTGAATAAATGTTATTCATAGATTTTGTGCTTATCCAATACGTGTTTGTATGCGTACTTGTTAGAACATCCCTGCACAATTGTTTCACCTGAGAAAACATAATTTCGTTCATGAATGCCTGGCGTTAATGATTTATTCGTTACGTGATTGACTTAAACGTTTTCTGACATGCACGCTAGGTTTTGCACTTGCGTGTCCTAAGGGTAAAGATCTGACCTACAGATTGGTAATACATTTCTAAGTATTCTTAAAGGTAACAAGTTATTTACTTTCCATGCGGTATATGTATACATATATGTATATGTAAATGTATATACTAGTATATATATACATATATATATATATATATATATATATATATATATATATATATATATATATATATATATATATATATATATATATAAATATATATATATATACATATATATATGTGAATATATATATATATATATATATATATATATATATATATTATATATATATAATATGATTAGCAGCACTTTGTACCATGTTAGCAGTTTATCTTTACTTCTTTTTTTTTAAGTAATTGTCACTATATCATATATTATTTATTGTTTATAGATACCTTCTCTCTGAATTTTCCTTCCCTTATTTAGTCACAACTATTTAGTATGAATCAGATTGTTGTCATTTATAGCATGTATATGAAATCTTCTGTAACGCAAGTTACAGTCAATAGATATACAAACATTCTCTTACAAAACAATTAGTGTTTTTGCGCGATAAAGATCTTTGCCCAGAAGGACAAAGTAGCCGTGGCATTTCCAGATGTGCCTGGCATTAGAAGGAGTGAGGCTGATGAAGTAATTAGCGAGACAGGCGCTGTGGGTGATATCTATCCATGGCCCACGTCGTGTGCCGGCAAACTAGGTTCGTTAAAATACTGACATTCAGACTGGGCGATGTTATTAGTACAGTAAAAAGTCAACTTACCGGCATTCCTTATTAGCATTTCTTGCTCTGCTTTCCCTTTATTTGTTGACTTAGGCACTTAGAACTACAACTGACAGATGCTCGCTATAACCATTTTACATAGAATTGGGTTTTTATGTTTTTGGTCGTTTGCGCTTTTGCTGCAATCCTGGGCATACTGCAAAGTGTACTACAACTGACAGATACTCACAATTACCGTTTTTACATTGAATTTGGTTTTCAAGATTTTGGTCGTGTGCGCTTTTACTACAATCCTGGGGAAATGCACTACAACTGATATATTCTCACTATTTCCATTCTACATTGAATTGGGTTTTCAAGTTATTGGTCGTGTGCGCTGTTACTGCAATCATGGGCAAAATGTTAACTATTTATCAGTTGGTCATGGAGAAAATTATACTTCCAGGAAAAAACAGTGATTACCACACGTACATGTGAGTGGTACATACTGCATATGCCGTATGTGGGCTACATTTCCACCTTCGTATTTGCGCTGGACTGACCGGCATTGGAAGCATCCCACATTTACGAATTACTACAAAATAAAAACTACTCCTCATACACTCTGTATACATATACTTGTGCCTAGAGCTATTGAAGTGCAATTGAGTGACACGCCAGGCCAAAAACGCTAGACCGATCGGCATTTTAGGGAGCCCCATTCATGAATGAAGCAACCTACACCCATGCATGTGTTTATGTAACATGTGCGTAAGTATATACAATGCAACTGGAATTCATTCTCAGACCGTATATTGTTAAGAAC
>OZ012700.1:22157927-22199646 GCA_963942565.1 Maea johnstoni
ATATATGTATATATACATATATATATATATATATATATATATATATATATATATATATATATATATATATATATATATATATATATTATATATATATAATATATATATATGTATATATATTTATATATATATGTATATATATATATATATATATATATATATATATATATATTGTATGTATGTATCTATTTACATATATACGTATGTATGTATGTATGCATTTATATTCAGTGTATATGTTACGTGTATACTACATGAAAGATAAACATATATTAGAATATAACGGAGAAATCACCAAACAGTTATCCGAAAGGAAATCAAACGACCTATAGATGTACGCTGACGTCTTAGTATCATCGCATTCCTACCTCCTCGATTCTGACATGCTTAAGCAGATTTCCAAAGGTTAGTTGTGAAAGGTACATTTACGTCCATGAATACTTGAGCTCAAATAAAGGGGCAGACAGGCATTTGCTTACTGAGGTAGTACAAACAATGAATATCTAGGTGAGAAGGTCACATTTTACAAATCTTTTTTAGGTTCTAGGATAGTGTTTCTATGCATTTGTAAGAGGCTTTGGAATTATCTTAGGTACAAACAGGCACGTGTTGACATTCTTCTACATGTTAAAACAATAGCTTACACACACACACACACACATAAATATATATATATATATATATATATATATATATATATATATATATATTTATATATATATATATATATATATATATATATATATATATATATATATATATATATATATATATATATATATATATATATATATATATATATATATATTAAGGTGCATTATAGTACGGATGCAAACATCTTAAACAGGTACTTTAACAGTTTAATGAAAAGAAAACTGTATTACCCCTGGCAAAGGTATCATTTAAATGAAATGGATTTAACCCTTAACAACGCTACATGTTCCTGTATGTACAAACTTATGACAAATGTATTTGAATAATATATATTCAAATGTATTTTCAGAGGTTTTACATATCCTGACTGCTTCCTGTATATCCATGTTAAGACTTTAGAAAAATAATCGGTTAAGCACTATTCACGTTCCTGTCGTGCATGTCCGTTGGATGTGAACTGCTACTCGTCCCTGCCTTAGAAAGACTGTGTTTTATATCATTTCGTAGTCTGTGGCCAATTTTGAAATCAACGGAGAGAGGGCCAATGCCCTCCCCGTATAATCACTGGTATTTGCTTTTGATAATGGCCTTAGATGAACACTGGTAAGCCAAACTTTCCGCATGAATTCACGCCACTCAAACCCCCATTAGTCTTCGAGCTTACTATGCGACTCAATCACAGAAATATGAGCGGGTTATGGAATTGGCTTATAGTTGTCTTTAACAAAGCCAGATCAGACTTCTGTAATGGTAAAATAGGATTATATAGAAATGTATACGCTGATATCATTTCCGTCAGTAGTAGATTCAAGAGCAACTCATGCGGAGATGAAGTAATTATTGGCATGTTTTGCATAAATCCATTGGGGAAAATTAATGTGCATTTGATTGCATGCCTATGAAGGATGCTATTATGTATTCACCAAATACGTATGATCATTGTCCAAATTTTTCGGGACAGTTATAGTCCCTGTTCCATAAGAATCAAATGCATTGTTGCTACAACAAAGGCCAACATTGTCATTTCTCCCTATTACTCAACATGAGTATTGTTGAACACCATGACCTTTATTGATACCAGGCCAGGAAATGCATTTATTCGGTACCCCTATGCTTGCACTACATGTACATGTGGGTATCACAGATAAATGTCAAGCCATTTGTTACTCAATATCATTCATAACTTACTTTCGTTAAATGCATGTTTTGTTTGATACGGCCCACGTCACGTCACTCATCGAGTATTAGTGTATATTTTGATTCTACTCTAATGACCACGAAACACCCACACGCCTCTGTAGACTCCGTGTCATTTTTATAGCAACAGTATATGCATCTAAAGAGTAGGAAACACGCGAAAAACAGAGTACACGGTATTTCTTAACATGAACCACCTTAAACAATTTTCGAGAACTGCCAATTTAAGTGATACAGCATCCATATCGTACCGAATGACTAACAGTCATTTTTATTGGTAGCGGCATCTTACTGAACAAGGGTTATTAAGTATGAATTATTAAGTATGTTGTGTCCTGGATAGACATGCGACCTTTTTCTCATATCATATCCAACTATACAATATCTTTCTTATTCAAAAACACACTAACCCATTTACGCATACATTTAATTTGATGTCTGTATCTTCAAATGGTTAGCATAAAAACTTTATAATCATTTTTATTTATATTTGTATTTATTGTATTCATAAAATAAGTAATACATTACAATTAAATATGTATTTCGAACAACTTGATTTCTTTTCTCTTGTTTGAAAAAAATAAGTGTTCATACTAAAACTGTCTTAAAGAGATGCTTTCAGCGAAATTTGTTCCTTAGTTATTTAGAATCTGTATTAAATGTTTTGTATGTATGTATATATGTATGTACGTATGTGTGTTAGTGTTTGTATGTGTGCGTATGTGTGGGTATTTTTTATGTTTACTCAAGTCACTAAACTGTTATTTTGATAGTTCTTGTTTATTTTAGACCAAACATTTAGCCAAAAATGACACTCAAATACTAGTAGAGGGGACTTGAATATTAGCTTTGGTAGTACAGGGGTTAGGGCCAGAATTTGAAAATAAGCCTAAGCGACATTAAGCTGATTGAAAGTTGTTCGGGATTTAGTTTCGGTCAGTTACTTGCTATCATGTTGCGTTTCAGCTGCTCGCTAAGCATTGCCGGCAATCTTTAACTCATGATTCACACGCGAGAGCTGTCAGCGGTTATTACTGGCTAAGACACCTGTGACTTATGTGATTATATAACACGAGTCGATATTCTCAGTACAGCCATTCGAAACTAGAGGTACAGTGCCGACATTCAATTATTGCACTAAATGCATGAGGAGCCCGGGCATCATACGCGACTGCACGTTCGATTGCCACCTCATGTGATTATGTAACACGAGTTGAGATTCTCAGTACTGCAATTCGATTCATCTAAAGAAACTAGAGCCGACATTTAATTCATGCACTAAATACGTGGAGAGCCCGTGCATATCACACGACCGCACTCCCGATTGCCACCCGGTTTCCTTTGGATGCAAGGTTGATGACCTCACAATTGAACGTAGATGTGATTCGCAAGCTTCGTGGGTCATTGATGTGTTTGGCTTTTTTTCTTTGACATGTTATCAATGAGTGTTTGTACAACCAGGAACCGGCAAACGTCCAGTCGACTGGTGCAGAAATTAAATGTCTCTACTGTAGGGGACATCCCTATGGCTGAGCAGTATGATTCATTGTGTAGCGACTACGGAACACAAGTTCCTTTTGTTTGAACAGCTACTGTATAACTTGTTAATTTGGCGTGGTCTTTAATTTGACGTTTTTTGGCGAATGCCCATCAACGCCAAATTAAAGATCGCATAAAAATATGTATACATAAAGATGGCGTTTTTCTGACTGCTCCAGGCGCCAAAATAAATACAGGGAAAATACTTTTTTGAAAAAAAACGCTAACTTGAGTACACGCCAAATTAACCAGTTATACAGTATTTGATCCACGTAGGAACAAGAAGGAAGCTAAGGGTTGTCCGCATAGCCGAGCAGTATAATGCATTGTGTAGCGCCTATACGTAACCTAAGAAGCCTGTTGTCCCACACAACTACTTATCTCATTCCCATAGTATTACAGTAGCACGGCCATTTATTTATTATATAAGTCCGAGCGGTATAATGCACGGTGCACTGAACTCGAACATAGCCCTGCTTGACCTGCTAAAATCCGATTGTATCACTACAACTTTCCGATTTATGTTCATAGAATTGGGGTTTCCATCAGTCAAGCAGTATGGCACATTGAGAATCGATTCACCAAGGTGGAAGGTGTGGGTTTTGAATCCGCAAAGGTCGGCGAGAAAGTGACTGAAATTCGAAGCACAAAATGCCACTTTTTGAAGTAACGGGTTCCGAGCACATGCAGCACATTGTAAGTACATGTGTACTCTGCCGATAGGACCTGTTCTGATGGCCTAGTGGTCTAAAAGGTTGCCACTGACTGTTGTGGTCCGCCACCACAGCTCCACGTGTTCGAATTCTGACAAGGGCATGTGAGAAAGTTGCCAATGACTTAGGACTAGGCGGGCTTCTTTCACCATTTACAATTGGCTATTATGGCGCATTCTATCCTAAATATGGCATAAAAATCGACGATAATCAAAATTCCAAAATGCATGCCAATGTATGCTTTATTGACTGTAAATTGAATTTACAAAATTCATACTTATACACTATATAGCTTATATAAAATGAGGAGAAAAAAAAGAACAAGGAAATAATAACAAAGGTTACAAATAAACATAAATAAAACATAAATTGCCAATGTTATAAAATTTAACAGGACTATTCTACATAGGTACAGAGATATTATATATCATCCAATAAAATTGACGTTTTTATCAAATTAAGAATGCGTTTGGGAGGTCTATAGAAATTTGTGCAAAGGGTGGCGCTTTGAATGTGCCCCTTTTCCAATGATACACTGCAGTAGTAAAAGGTTTACCATATTATAATTTTATATGCATCCAATTATCATCACTTGGCGCACTGGTTAATTTAGTGTATTTCAGCGTACCCGAGTTCAAAGAATCGTTTCCGATGTTCTGGCCTTCAAATGGGAAACGCGATATGCGATGCACTATAAATGACTATGGTGATGGAATCAACTAGACCTAATTATCTAATTGGTGCGCTGTAATTGAATGAAACTGGAAGGGCAAAGGACTGAGCCCGATTATCCCCGCAATGGTAATCTAATAGCAGATGTAATCAAGCGAATTTTTTGATTGATCGAAACCAATTATTCTTCGCGAAACACTTAGGGATTCGGTTGGGAAATATGGCCATTTTATTGCCAAAACTCCCACATAATCGTTCCAAATATCACAAATCAACAGCGACGGGAGGGTCTTGGATCAGCAACTTCGTACCCCGCTCCTTTCGAGGTAATTCTCTATCTGGACTCGTCAGCAGTTAAGGTCAATTAAGGGCGGTAACTCGTAGCCCCTCGGCGGCCATTAATCGTAATCCCGCACTTAATTATCGCAATGGTAGACGCGCACTTACGGAACCATAACTCGCCCATGCTTAATTTATCTCCCCCATAACAAGCCTCCGCTGTCACTATGATTAATGTTGACGTATCAATCACTGTAGTTAACCAAACTATTAACTAATGGATTTCTTTTCATATCATCACAAACCGTCAATATCGAACGCGTGCAAACGATAGTTCACAAATTTGCATGAAAAATGAAATATCTTGCTATCATTTCTAAGCGGAACAAATGATAGTCAGAAATAGTATAATGAATAGCCTGATACTATTACAATCTGCCAATATAGATTGACAGAATCAACGGACCTCCTCACACGAAGCATGAAGCATCCACTCAGTATATGTCCTAATTTCAAGGCTCCGAAACAGGCGAGATATGTGTCTCTAGAAGTCGAATATAGGTTTTGCAATTAAGCTAGCTTGTAAAAGGGCTACAGTACAGACATTTGATTCCCGCACTTGTCGACTGGACGTTGCCAACGCCTTGTTGTAAAAACAACCATGAATGACTTGTCAAGAAAATAAGCCAAGCACTTGAATCAGTGGTCGTAGCTTTCGAATCAAGGCTACGTTCAGTTGTAGGTCATACATGCATCCATGCCAAGGACAATTGTGTGGCAATCGTGCGTGTGGTCGTGTAAACTGCCCGGGCTGCCCACATATCTTGTGCAGGAATCAAATGTCGGTACTGTATACCTTTCTTTTGGGTGTATGTCACTTGCTGTTGTTACCCTACATTGGAACCAAGCTGACGTGTTGCATATGATGGCAATTTACATATTCAGTGAAATGTTCATATGTAACACATTCCACAGGTGAGAAAAAGGCTAAGTCCTAAGTACTGTGCCGACATTCCTGCACTAAATGCGTGGGCAGCCCGGGCAAAATACACGACCGCACGCCCGATTCCCACCCAGTTTTCTGGGCATGGATGCATGTACGAGCTTACGACTGAACATACTTTGATTTGCAAGATACGTGTGTCATTGATGTGTTGAACTTATTTTTTGATAGGTTATCCATGGGTCATTGTACAACCAGGCACTGGCAGACGTCCGGTCAACTGGTGCAGGAATTAAATGTCTGTACTGCACATTTATGTGCTCAGGGGTCAGGCTTCGATTAAGAACTCGGGGGGACCGCTGAACGTGGGGTTCTCAAATCTCCATAGCCATACCCAAAATATCATCGCCCCAGCTTTTCCTAAATGCTGCAGCCCCACTGTAGTCCTTTTCTAAAACAATTTCGAAGTAGAAAGCTATCTTGTCAGTGTTATAATTTATCTTAGAAATTACTAATATGTCAAATGGTGATCTTCAACTGATAATATTATCGATATTCCACCGAACATAAACTTACAATGTCACCTTTCTTATAGCCAGCAGGTTTATAATGGCACATATTATCATAGCCCAATATAATTGTCTGTAGGGGCTATTGGGCTAGTGGTTATTTGACCCCTGTGTAGTCTTTCAAGATTTATTGTGTAAATTAAAGAGATACTGTATATTTGTTACACTGTATATATGTTTACTTTATTTATATTTTGAAATGAAAATAAACGAAATTGGGTTATCCAAAGTTCTTAAAAATATATATTTATTGTGTGACATTGTGGAAATCGTCGGAGGTTTCAACACCATTTTTTCACATGCCCCAAAAGAACTTGAACATCTATGTTTTTGAGCCAAGTATTCATTCGCAAAGCAGAGACCGCTTGGCCATTGAGGCAAACCCCAAATTGCCATGTGCAACGTACTCATGTTTAAATGCTAACTTTAAGTCATGAGGGTTAAACTTTATAGTTTTCCAACGAGGATTTCCATTTTGCTGTACGGTACAACACCAATTTTAGTTCCTAGTGTTTCTTTGAATAATAGGATTATGGGCAACGCCATTTTTAATCACGCAGTGTTCACGTTGCATTTTGAATTGTACTATTGGATTCCCCTTAGTGCACTCTATATATATATATATATATATATGAATTTGCGGTCAATATCCCTTGACCGCCGTAGGATAACTGTACCAAGCAAGACTGCTAAGGCGTCGACCAAGTGCAATTATTTATCAGAGTAGGAGGCTAAAATGCATTAAATGCTGCATGACCGGAAATGATAGTCCTTACTTATATTGGTTCGAGTGAGTGTTTCTTCGTATGAAGCCAAGATGTTTCGGTTTTAGAGATTAATTCCTCTTTATCTCTCCTGTCTGCATTTTCTCCATACTTAATCCACTTTAATGTAGCACCGAGGCGACCTATTGCTTTACGCCTTGACTACTAGAAAAAAGCACTTCGGCATTTACCGAAGGTCATCCTCTAATACGAAGGAGTTCAATTAATATCCTTATCATACAGTACAGACATTTAATTCCTGCACCATCGACTGGAAGTCTGCCAGTGCATGGGTGTACAAACACCCATGAGTAACATGTCTAACAAGTTAGCCAAGCACACCAATAACCAGTGTGTCTTTCTAATCAAAGCTAAGTTCAGTTGTGAGGTCATCCATGCCTAGGTAACGGGATGGCAATCGGGTATGCGGTCGTGCATTATACCCAGGCTGCCCACGCATTTAGTGCAGAAATTAAATGTCGGCACTGTATATTCAATTCCTCCACCAAACCGTTATGAGCATTTGAAGTGCATCAGGCTACCTCCTTGTCCTCGTACAAGGCGAATTTAATAATAATAATAATAATAATAATAATAATTGAAATTTGTATAGCGCCATTTCCATTCATAAAATGTTCAAAAGCGCTGCACATTGTCATAGTTTGAGTCATAGTCAACAACGCCTCAAACTATTTCAAACTATTTAGTGCAAAAGTATTTACTTGCTAAGCGCGATTCTTAGTATGTTGTTTTCTTTTTCATATTTTCATTTTTATAACGATATGTAGCTTTTTTGAAGGGCGTACAGTATATTATAAGTTAATTCTCTCTTAAGGTAGACCTGACAAGGGTATGTCACGCGCGATTTTGTAAGCAAGAATAAAGACATTTCAATTCATGTACTAGGTTCTGACAGAAGATACATGCATGGGATTTTATCACGTTGTATTGTTTTATTCAAGCTGCATTATAATGTAGGTCACTCTGAACACATCTGGTCGACCGATCCTCTGATCGACCGGTCATTGTGTCCAGTTTCTGTTAAGGAATATTGTTAGTGTATATGTACACATGTATTAGGACACAGGCTGGTCAGGAAATTAGCACGTTCTGCGATAAACACACCGGCTAATTGAGCGGAAGGATACTGATCCCTTTAACATGAGTGAAGAGGCTGAACTTCCTCCCGAGGCCACAGACATACACGTAGACGCTGCAAAAGGAACCTTGAGTTTAACGCACACGTTCATGTTTAGAGTATCAGCTTTTCACGTGCTGACTGATGTGTTGCGTCTGGTGTTTCAGAAAACGGCGAAGCGAGGACAGTGAACCGTGCACCCACGTCCTCATGTTCAATGTGCCGTTTTATCTTTCCTGGCTGATTGGCGGAAACGTATTTTGGGGTTAAGGAAAAGGCTTAACACTTAAATAACAACGGGGTCTAATGTATTATATAAAAGAGCGTCACAGTGCATAATGATAGGGTAGTGATTAGAAAGGTAATACTATAATAATTGCTCTTTTGTGCATGTAGACCCTATTTCATCAACAACTCTGTGCAAAGTTGTATGCATACTCGCAAGGTTATCGCAAGCCCTGCACAACGTTTCATACTTGTACTCAAGACCCTTATTGACTAAATGTATCTTATTTACAACAAGGGCCTACTCTGATGGCCATGTATTCCAAGGCACCGCCACTGACTGCGCGCTGTCTCTCACCACTGTCTGGGCTCGAATCCCGGTCTTGGCATGTGAGAACGTTGCCAGTGAATTGGGGTTAAGCGGTGGTTTCCGTCGGGTACTCCGGTTTCCTCCACTACTAACAACTGGCTTAAGTAACGAATTAGCCACAGTATGGCATAAATGTGACGAGAAACGAAATTCCAAATAATTTACAACTGGCACGAATGTGATGCTGGTGCTGCTAGGATGCATGTGCAGTGACTGAGGAAACGTACATGCGTCTAGTTGACCAGGTTGCAGGAAGATGGCGCTAGATACGAATTCCCAGAATTCCATGAAATTATTGCGCCTGCCCAAAGCGTCAAAATGTTTGAAAATGGGAGACATCCTTATTACCTTACTGGTCCATATACAGATTTTACTATTTTCAGCTGAGTTAATTCCTCTTAGTTTTACAAACTACTCTTAATTGTTTATGCAAGCGTTGCTTGAATGCTCGCTTGCGCTCACTGTGCTTCGTGCAGCGTGCTGGCTAGCGCACTACAGTACAGACATTTAATTCCTGCACCAGTCGACCGGACGTTTGCCAACGCCGTGTTGTACACCAAGCACTTAAATGGCCCACGTAGCCTTCGAATCCAAGCTACGTTCCGTTGTAGGTCATACGTGCATCCATGCTAAAGAAAATTGTGTGGCAATCGGGCGTGTGGTTGTGTATACTGCCTGGGCTGCCCACATATTTAGTGCAGGAATTAAACGTCGGCACTGTAGCTATAAATACCTCTTTTTGTACCCTACTGATACCTTACTATTTCCAAGCGTGAAATCAATGAAAATGTATTCGCTAATCTTTAGAATATGACACTTATTTTGTACCATTTGATAATAAACGTATTTGTTATCATTTGAGTATCAGTACCAATCTACATATGGCTATATGAATACCCTCAAGTCAACTGTAAAATTCTAACATGGCTCACATGGAAATCGAATCCCGTAATGAATGGAACGGTATAACATAAAACCATTGCTCTGCGACGGGCTAGCCCGCATGGCCACGTGGCAGCACAAAATGGAAAGGACAACCGTTCACGATGAATACATGAGTTTCATTTTTTTTTCATGTTGCAATGCTACAATCATGATGTATAGGTTTTAGTAGTTTACCCACACCGGCACGTGTGAGCTACCAGTGCCTGTGGGTTCGTCGTTAGTTTTCCCCGGGTATCCGTGTTTCCTTAATACATCATCATTTACAGTCATGTTAGTATTTGATTTAATATAACAGAAAAGATGACGATACACAAAATTCCAAATACGACTTTGGTCATAACCCATACAAAAAGTTTCATGCATGAGAAAATCGCGGCATGAAATTCTTATGCATGAAAATGAAAATTTCGCCCTTGGCATGATGTTCTCGCCCCAGGAATTTGCGTAGGTTAAGTAATGGGCTCTACACAACTTCATGCATGGAGGTGTCACCCATGAAAATGTTAGGCCAAAACTTTCATTTTCATGCATGAAAATTCCATTTCTGCACGGAAATTTCATTTTCATGCATGAAACTTTTCGTACGGGTATGTCATGACATGGATCTCCCACGTGGCTTCCGCGCTCGTCCTACAACTATTGGGCGATCGATTGCTGTCTCGCCGTGGGCGTTCTGCGCATGTCTAATACGGTCGTCCGGTCACGTTTTCCCATAATCCAAGACTGGTACCGAACACAATCGAACACTGATGCGTGCCTGTGCCTACATTCGGTGCACATTTTATTAATACCACAATTTCAATAAGCCGCACCTGCGACAAAGGTATTGCCATATTTCTTAATTAGTTACAATTTATCCTCATTTTCTCACGGACGCCATTTTGTTTTACCCGATTAAACTACCCACTGAAAATACATCATCATAATCTGACTAATACTCACGTACAATTGATTTTATCGAATTATATTACATTCACTAGTCATAATTACCGTTGCAAATGCATTGCGGTCGTTCGAAAATGAAGAAAGTGTATTAAGAGAGGGTATATAGGTGAAATAATTACTTGCCTAAATCAACGATTACAAATCTTGTAATCATAAAGAGCATGTATTGTTGGACACCGCAGGAAGCCAAGGGCTGCATGTGACAAGACGTCTGAGGAGAAGACACACTTATGAATGTAAAGGAAGTAGTGTTGTTTGAAACTGATAAACAACCCTGGAAGTGGCGTGACATTTTAATTGAAATGACAATTAACAATACAATACAATCATGCATATTGTAAACCTTCTTGACATGTGACGGAACTCAATTTGATTAGCAACTTTCTTTTAACAGATGTATGTACCATTATTGATTGTGACATACGATTACGAACGGTTCATTAAAAAAAACTTCCTCCATCTCATAAGTTGATATTTACATGTAAATACTGAACGAAAAACCTCGAAAGAGAATATTTACATGTAAATACTGAACAAGAAACACCAAGGTGAATATTTACATGTAAATACTGAACTAAAATTAAATATATCTATCTGTCTATACCTATCTATCTATCTATCTATCAACTAGTATGTATATATATATATATATATATATATATATATGTATATATATATATATATATATATATATTCATATATATATATATATATATATATATATATATATATATATATATATATATATATATATAATATATATATATATATATATATATACATGTATATATATATATATATATATATATATATATATATATATATATATATATATATATATACACACATGTAGGGGGTGAACGTGTAAAGGAAAGACTGTACTACGATCACGTAGGCGTAAAAACCTGCGTGAGAGGAGACACACACATAAGAACCGAAGAAAAGGTTAAAAAAGCTAGAACCGTGCTAAATATGTCTACAAATGTAGGGATAAGAAAGGGTGGGCTTAACCTCAGTACATGTAACATAATATTCTGGACTGTAGTGGTACCTACACTCATATTTGGGTGTGAAACGTGGGTGTTAAAGAACAAAGACTGTCAAATGCTAAGTGCCTTTCAGAGATATGCTGCAAGGAGACTGCAGCGACTCCATGCCAGGTGTCTTAACATAACGAGTATTTTTTGTTTAGGATGGATGGATATAGTACTGTTCATTAAAGCAAAGAAGATAATATTTGTTAGAACAATACTATCTATGAACGAATGTATGCTAATTAGGAGGGTCTTCCTAGAGAGGTTAAATTCCTTTAACGAAAACTGTGAGAATAAGATGGATAGTCCTATTGTACAAATTTTGAAATATTGTCACGATTTTGGCCTGATGGCGGAAATAACACAAATGGCGAACGGCCATCACATAGAGAAAGGTACATGGAAAAAGAAAGTGTGGAAAAAGGCATGGGAGAAAGAGAAAGCAGGGTGGGAAGAATGTATGCATGACAATGTCAAATTAGACCTACTGGCTTTAGTGGCTAGCGCACCCATCTATGCAGTATGGTGGGAGCTTGCTGATAAAGACCAAAAACTAATGAAACGATGCGAATTAATGGTTAGACTACTGTGTCACTCTAGTGGCCTAAAAGGAGACGATAACAAACTCTCAAAAGCGTCATTCAGTGACGGATGTTGCACTATGTGTCAGTTAGCGTCAATTGAAACTGCCAGGCATATGATCATGGAATGCCCTGCCCATGAAGAGAGCAGAGTAAACATGTATAATGCCCTTGCAAGACTGATGGAAGGACTAGAAAATAGGTGTACTTTTGCTACAATTATGGGGAAACCACTAGAAGGATGGGAAGTGGCAGACATGAAACCCATATGGCAAATTTCCTGTTCGCATATCTCTAAAATGTACTATAGAACCATCAACGAGAGAGGATAAGTGGCTAGTCTATGTAGTTCCATACTAACATAGGGAACTCTTTCTCGCTTTATATGTGAAACCTATAGTACATGAAGTGTTTACCAATATACAATAGTGTGGCCACTCTGTCTAGTCAATTTAGGTAGACCAATCCTCGCGCTACCCTCAGGCTATCTCTGTATATTTTGACTTTCTTTCTCGTACATCGCTGAGCCCTTAAGACTCAGTCTTATCTATCATTTTCTCCTAAATGTTATATTTTCTGTTCCACTATCTTGCATTTTTGTAGGTGTTTATGTTCATATTTTTGATATAATGTACAATTTTTGTAATTTGATGATTACAGCAAATAAATGTATTATTATTATTATTATTATTATACCTATCTATCTATCTATCTATCAACTAGTATGTATATATATATATATATATATATATATATATATATATATATATATATATATATATATATATATATATATATATATATAATATATATATATATATATATATATATATATATATATATATATATATATATACATGTATATATATATATATATATATATATATATATATATATATATACACATGTATATATATATATACATACATACATATATATTTTAATGCAGTTTCCGCATTGATAACTACCAATAGTGAGTGTCTCTCGATTATAGAGCAGGACTGGAACTATGAAAGAACACTATCATCAATAAGTTAGTAGGCTAGGGGAATTTCCCCCTTAATGGCGCAATCAATCTACTTCCTCCGGGATGCGATCCTTTTTACAGGTGAATCCTGAAAAAGACAATGCATTTCCTGATATTGAAATGTCTGCCTCCGCTGTATAATGGAAACGGCTCCAACTGAAAGGTTACATGCCGCGGCCTGTATTGTGCGAACATCTGCCCCATACTTCACCGAAAAGAAATAAGGTTATCTGAGTAAAGTAGTTTCATGAACCTTCTAAGTGTTTGGTAATACTAATAGGATTATACATGTAGCAAGCAGGTTTGAACAATGTAAGACCCCCGCCCTGTATGAAAGACCTGACGTCATAATACTCAGCATTCCTTCATGTATAGTTACATCCGTTAAATATAACCTATAACGCACATACATACACACATACATACATAACTAAGTAAATACATACATACATACATACACACGTACGTACATACATTGTACATACGCATATGAATACATACATACATTCATACATACATGCAGTACATACATACATACATGATAAATACAGTAGAGACATTTAATTCCTGCACTTGATGTGCGGGCAGAGTGCCGCCCCGGGAACTGGGCGTTGATGCGAGCACACCTACTCAGCTGGGTCGGTCATAGAAATGCTTGCCAAATATTTTGACCGCGAACTGGGCAGGCCCGAGCAATCACTATACCAGACATTGGTAACTTAGGTATGGAATTTCGTTTACCTGCATATGTTTCTGTCATATCAGTAACGTTACAAAAATGTGTAGAACACTAGTACGGTTATATGGAAATCGTGACTTACCAGTTCCTTAATGGCGGAGACAATAGATTGAGATGTCGGAGAAAATCGCCGCCAAACCCCAAGTCACTGTTAACTTGCTCCGATTGAGATCAGAGCTTGAATAGTTAAATGGGGCTTTTGACAGCGAGCATTTGGAATTGGTCATGTTGGTATTTCCTGGTGTTATTCTGCTAATTCGTGACTAGCCAGTTGTAAGTAGTGGAGGAACCCGGAGTACCCGGCGAAAACCACCGCCTAAACCCAAGTCACTGGCATCATTCTCACATGCACAGGCTGAGATTCGAACCCAGGCAGTGGTGAGAGATAACGTGCAGTCAGTGGCGGTGTCGTAAACCACACGGCCATCAGAGCAAATTCTTCACGGGAAATTAGACTGTACATGTACACTGCATCATGAGTGGAATTAGTATTCCTGAAAATTTGGGGGCAGAAATTTCATTTTCATGCATGAAATATTCATGCACCACGATTCTTTCATAATTTTCGTTTTCATGCATGAAATTTTCATGCCATGATTCTTTCATGCATGAAACTGTCCGGATGGGCTTGGTCGTTGCCCCATTGGCCACGAACAGTAAGGGAGCGGTTCATTGGACATGTCGAGGCTGACCTTTGGATGACAGCCCAATGACGCCACCCTAATAAAGGCCATCCTATTAGCATCGTGCATGGGCTAACACAATTACTGCTGATTAATCTCAGACGACAACCTCCACCCCCCTCCCCCCCCTCCCCCTCCTCCCTTACACCGGCACTCGTGGTAGCTTTGGAGGCCGGAAGTGGGCTCGAGGGGAGTTTATGTTGACACTTTAGACTTATCTTTACGAGATAAGTGACTTATTTTCGCACCGAATCTATCTGAGTTTCTGTTGACACGTTTAGACTTATCTTTACAAATAAGTGACTTATTTTCGCACCGAATCTATCTGAGTTCATTTTGACACGTTTAGACTTATCTTTACGAAAGAAGTGACTTATTTTCGCACCGAAGCTATCCCCGTAGTGCCTGAAATCCGGTTAATCACATATATTTCAAGTCTGTCACGTATTAGGCGAGTTTTATTTGCAGGCGAATAAAAAAATCACTCTTTGAAATTTATCTCCTGGCTGGCTATTCACAAGTTAGCTCGTACTGGCAGACGAAGATTACGATAATCAAATTACATTTAATTTTCTTTAAACCTTTCCAGTTTCCATATCGTCTAGCATTCGTATAACAGGGAAAGGGAATCCCCGGTAGTGGGTTTTCACAAGATACCTTTAATTAAATCTTCAGTGGTGAATAACCGTAAAATCATGCACCGGACAAGTATTTAGCGCAAAGCGTTGTGGGTAAGTCTCGCCATTATTGATTTCAGTTTTGTAATTATCAATTTGTTAGACAGGAATTTCATCACGTTTAGTGACTACGGTTTACTTAACCGAGCTCGGATTACATAAATTGATGTCGCGAATTTCCTGAGTAATCAGCTAATTATTTAAGCTTCTGTCACCACCGTGTCACAACGTATGCTTCATTAACACTCACAATACTGAAATTATATACTCTATATAGAAACCGGTGTAATATTAAAAACATCTGATTACGTTCATCACATCTTATCAGATAGTATAACATTTGGTAACACACTGGGGACAAAGTAGCTCAGTTGGTTAGGTGTCGGACTAGTAATCAGTAGGTCACTGGTTCAATTACTGGCCGGGGCACTTTGGTCTTGCTTTGGGCAAGACAGTTTATTCCATATTGCTTCAGTCTACCCACCTGCGAAATGGGTACCTAGCATACATAAGGCAGTGCTTAGAGCGTGTGGGTTATATGCTGCCAGTTGCTCTGGAATATCCCCCGGGGATTGAAATGGTTTCCGTGCTAGGGCCTGCTAGGGGAGGAATTTCGTGTGAGCGCTGCGGTGGATACAAGACTATAAACCGAAAACCTTTACCTTTATTATGCACTTATTACTAAGTTACCATAGCCTCAGACTTCTTATTCCAACCCTACTCTACATCGTATCCCTGTTCTTTCTCTTGCCTGAAAAACGATATTGGAATTTATCTTAACCCATGTGATCCCAACTACAGCCTGAATAACATGCATGAAAACAGCATTTTAAGACAATTTGTATAATTTAGCAAAAGTTACTCCATTAAGGGAAACAATGTATTTTGAAATGCTTTTTTTTTTGCGAAAACAAGTCTTGCAAGCAAGTTATTTTTGTAAACATAATTTTATAGAATAAACTTACATATCATAGTTTCAAGAACAGCTCTGGCCATTATTGTATTGACTCAGTGGTGAAGGTCCAGATAGGCGCAAGTGCACCTGGGAAATATCTGACCGCCGCTGGAGCTGTCGATACGGACAGTTATTGGTCCCTCCTGGCCCTTAGATCACCCCCTAGAGAGCCTCAGATTAGATTACCCGAGATACCCCCTATTAGTGACAGGGGCGGGTGTCAACACCGCCTCATTGGCCCCGACCCCTGGGAGGGGTCATTAGTGACCTCGCAGCGAGGATACATCATCTTAAATCATGTTACATGCATTGGTCCATCACTGTCTGTAGCCTGCACGGGCTGCCCCATTGTCGAGTTGTTAAGCGTTGTGCAATAACTGCTTCCTGGCTCTTGCCGCTGTTTCCCGGGTGCGAGTAGGGTTTGAGTACGACTATGTGTGAATCTTAGTACTGCAATTACCTATTCGTGTTTGTATCCTCTGCGGGATGCATTGGCCCATCACTGTCTGTAGCCTGCATGGGCTACCCCATTGTCGAGTTGTTAAGCGGTGTGCAATAACTGCTTCCTGGCTCTTGCCACTATTTCCGGGTGCGCGTAGGCCTCGAGTACGACTATGTATGAATGCTGGTAATGCCATTACCTATTCGTGTTTGTATCCTCTACGGGCTGCCCCATAGCCGAGTTGTTAGGCGTTGTGCAATGACTGCTTCATGGCTCTTGCCACTGTTTCCCGCGTTTGTATAGGGCTTGAGTACGACTATGTATAAATGCTAGCAATGAAATTCCTTATTCGTGTGTGTATCCTCTACGGGCTGCCCCCATAGCCGAATTGTTAAGCGTTGTGCAGTGAATGCGGTATGGCTCTTGTCACAGTTTCCCGCGTTCGTGTAGGGTTCGACTACGACTATGTATAAATGCCAGTAATGCAATTGCCTATTAGTGTGTGTATCCTTTACGGGCTGCCTCAATAGCAGAGTTGTTAAGCGTTGCACAATGACTGCTGTATGGCTCTTGCCACTGTTTCCCGGGTTCATGTAGGGCTCGAGTGCGACTTTGTATGAATGCTAGTAAACGCAATTACCTATTCGTGTGTGTATCCTCTACGGGCTGGCCCAATAGCCGAGTTTATTAAGCGTTGTGCAATGACTGCTCTAAGGCCCTTGTCACTATTTCCCGCGTCCATTTAGGGCTCGAGTACGAGTTTGCATGGATGTTAGTACTGCAATTAGCTATTGGTGTGAGTAACCTCTACGGGCTACCCCAATAGCCAAGTTGTCATGCGTTGTGAAATGGCTGCATTCGTGCTGTCTGTCATCCCGCCCAGGTTAGAATCCCGGCAAGGGCATGCGAGAAAGTTGTCAGTTACTTGTGCTCGGTGGTGCTTTTTGCACGGTTCGCCGGTTTCCTCGAACACTTACACCATGAATGGCTTAAAGATGGATTGGAGTCTAGGATAAACAACCAATACAGATCTATTGCCCTATAGTAGGCTTTACAACTGTAACGGAGATCGATTTTTCCAAAAGAAGATGTTTCTAATAATAGACTGTGCGTTGGGTTCAGTAGGGAACGATTGGATACGGGGGGAATAGTTATTTGCAAACAAAGACAGAAGTAGGTTTATTCCTACTAATAGCTGACTACCTTAGATATACGGGTACAGTAAAGACATTTAATTCCTGCACCAGTGGTTCTCCAAACGTTCACGGATAACACGTATTTTTTTTATTTCAAGTATATTTTTGACCAACGAAGCTAAATATCTAAACTACGTGCAGTTGTGACGTCAGGGGACTGCAGTCGCGTCCATAACCTGGGTTACTTGAAACCCATTTGTGCGTGCGGTCGTATATTATGCCCGGTTAGCCCGAATATTCAGTGCAGGAATTTGATGTCTGCACTGTACATGTAGTTGAATGTGTTTAAAAAGTACAATGTTAACGCTTTTTAAATGCCATGTCTCCTGGCGGCGTACGCGTGACGCCGGTCTCAAAGGGCAGATCTGTAAGGTGTGTATTTCCTACGGGATTGTCTTGAGTTGAAACGTCAACTTGTAAAATGTCAACCTATCAATGAACTTGGAAGTGCCAAATAAAATATCCCGTATTGATTTTTTACGACGCATCCAGGGAGATTGGATTCTATTAAGGGGTGGATAATGTCCGTCGTTTAAATTCACACGAGACCAAAAATCAGTTTAACGATTATGGCACTGTCGATGAGTCATTTGTCAACTTTGTCTCGGGGGCCCGATTAACCGCGCCGGGCGTGCCGCGGCATGGGTTCGGTGTGCCAGACCGCATCGGTAACGTCGACATCCGTGTATGTTTTAAAAATATGGTCTGTTATCGTCAGAAACGATGATTTTCAAGGCCAATCAATCAGAATTCCTATCCATCATTCGATGCCTCTTGCGAAACTAATTTTCATATTTGGCGATGGAAAAATAAATGCATCCCTTCGCATTGAAGGGTGTCCAGTATAATTCAAAGAATCTTTCTTTGATATATTTCATTCGAAATCTGCAAGTGACAAAACGTTGACAGTTTATAGTACACATTCTATAAAAGAATATTACAGCTTAACCCATGACATGATAAGGCTCGAGGCGTGTGACAAGGTTACCTATGACCGGATGTTAATCGGTATTTTTTGCCAATTACTGCATTTTACTCAGCTTTTTTGGCTTTTCAACTGGCTTTTCACAATGTACCCTTTCAATGGTAAAATCCGTTAAATATATTAAATCTATGCGCGATAGCCTATAATATGCAATTGATGGCATTAGTCTATAAAGGTTTCTCTTTTTTGTATATACAGTGGTTAGAAAACAAATAATTTACGTTTGCCTGATTAAAGAGAAGTGAACATAAGTATTCTTACTGGGTGTTTGCCTAAAATTCAACTTAAACTATGAAACCTTGTACTACTATCACACCATACTCTAACAATAAATAGGAGTAGTTCTGCCGTAGCCTTACACTTATAGCTAGCTACCAAATGAATGTAAATCCTCGAAAACCGTTCTGTATTTGCAATTCATATTTCTAATGATTGCGTTAATTATCAGCCACATCCTATTTATCCTATAAGGAAATTGGCTCGCTCGTAACATTTGAATATCAAATTATATTATCGGGTATTTAACTCATTAAATGAATCTAAATTATACTATATGTGCGTACTTTAATAAACAGCATAGAAGTCTAGGGATATTATTTGAGTTAATTGAAGCCAGATTGTGTTATGTTTATTCAATTACAAATGGGGGCGGTCAGGTGATCAAATCCATTTCAATTTATAATTCCAATATACCAGGGTATTGTTAGCGCATCCTAATGTATCACAAATGTGAATTAACTTATTTAATCAAACGCCTTCACATTTTGTTTAGATCACCTTAATGCATAATCATAGTACGGCGCATGTTTTATAAATCCGATTTTAACGCTTAATTTTCCCATTATGAATAGCCGTGGGTTATGAGGATCTAATAATTCCTTTGGGAAATTGCGAAGCATATCGGGATATTTATAGCCGGCCGGCATTCTGTCGATCTGATAACTCACTTGAAGTCAGTTGACAAGTTGGAAGATATTCTAGGCCTCGAAGAAGAGCGATAAAAGGATGAATGATTAGGAGGAGAGCGGTATCTCGACATCTAGGCGAGAAGTTCGTCTGTCTCATTAGCAGACGAAAATAGAGTCTAGGCATTAAATTGGCGAGTTATTTCTTAAGGGTGTTATTTTACTTGGAAAGGGGTAAAGCGTACCAGTCTCCAGTATGAGCCGTAAAAAGGGGTCACTGATATTATTGCCATTTACAAAATACAGTGACCATATTTTTCTTTCCAGATTAGAGTATTCATTTGTTTGATATATCAGTGCGATTTTGTTGAATGATAGCTATGGCCAATATAAGGCATACATACGCATATATATATATATATATATATATATATATATATATATGTGTGTGTGTGTTTATTTAATATACATGTCGACTTAAATGGAAATATATATACATATGTATATATATATATATATATATATATATATATATATATATATATATATATATATATATATATATATATATATATATTTTAATATACATGCCCGCATAAAAGCATACATAGACACATACAGGTAAGTACTATGTATGTACGTACATACATACATATATACATACAGCTATTGGATTGTCTGTGTTCTGTATGCGTGTGATTTTGTACCTATCGTTATTACTGTAGATAGAGCTACTTACACGGACCACTACACGCAATCATGACAAAAAATGTCATTTTGAAATTATACGAATAGTAATACAGGATGGAGATATATATATATATATATATATATATATATATATATATATATATATATATATATATATATATATATATACATATATATATATATATATATATATATATATATACATATATATATATATATATATATATATATATATATATATATATATATATATATATATATATATATATATATATATATATATATATATATCTATTTTGCCGTTTTTAATTTTTTAAACTCGAAGCATTGCTTTGCAATTTTCATTTGTTTCTTAAAGTATTTTTTTTTCAATGAGTGGTTTCCTATATAAATGCATACATATACTGATTGCCAGGTATGTGTATATACATCTGTACAAAATGTATATGACCTTAGAGACAGTATACGAATGGTATGAGAAAGCAATTGAACACATACATGAAGAATATATTAAAACTACAACCGTACCTGTATCAGAATCAATTAACAAACGTGAATCAAATCACAAGATAGGTTAATGAATAAGTGCATTTACTTAAAACATCGATTGGAAAGGCTCGATTTTGTTGCGTTGTTTGAAATACAGACATTGAATTGTATTCATATGTGTATGTTTATTGACTGTTGCATAAAGCTACAAAATCATACATTATACAAAATATATGAAAAGGAATAAGTAGAATACACAAATATTGATGTTGTGTATCAATAAACGATCAACAATTCCATGCATATGGAGAAAGAAAGGATCTAGGGACGAGACAGGTAAAAGAGGACACTGAAATATGCTGGGCCTTAATTTGCTCTAGCTGCTGCGTTTTATCTGTTCTATCCCGTTCCCCATCTCTCCGGGATTGAATGGGCAGATATCAATAATGACTAGCAAGCTATACTGATATGAGAAATGCGTTTTATATGCTGTTCTTATCGGCCTTATCCCCCTACAAAAGCCCATCCAGAAAAGCGTGCTTTGAATGCATCAAGCCCTGGCTGGGTATTTGTTCTAAGCAGTGCGTGTGTGCCGGGCACTCTTGGTGTTTGTAAGCTCGTTAATCCACTTAGAAGGCTGGGACTTACGAGGGGATTCGCAGAGAATAGTCCGCAAATAATCGAAGATTCCTGCACTTTTTGAGAGTATTCCAATTGCACAGAGAATATCGATGCTTTGTGCGTCACGGAATAGAATTGTAGCCGAGTATGTACATGATAATGTTTTACCATCCTCAGGTCATCAAGTACCAAAACAAAAGTATCTTATTTCACTTATTTATCCTCAGCCTACGGGTCATCAAGTATGCTTTGTAGTGCTGCAATAGGAATATCTACCCGGTGTTACATGTAGATTATATATGTATCTTTATACATATATATATATATATATATATATATATATATATATATATATATATATATATATATATATATATATATATATATATATATATATATATATATATATATATATATGTATATATATATATATATATATATATATATATATATATATATATATATATATATATGTATATATATATATATATATATATATATATATATATATATATATATATATATATATATATATATATACATATATACATATATACATATATATATATATATATATATATATATATATATAGTTGTCACGTTTTTGTGAGAATAATATACAGCCAAATATGTGCGTGAATCCAGCCGTATTTCACGAGGCCAGAAGTGCAAGCAGCGAGCTAGCTATGTGCTTGTGTTCCGAAATATATTGTACACGTAGTGCAATTTGATTTGCATATTCTTGATTACCTCGGGAACGGATTGCTTTGATAGACATGAAGTGTGAATCAATGAGTTGTTGGTGTGAATTCCCAGTCCGCAAAGTACAAAGCTACAATGTATTCTACATGTACATGTTTCACCGATTTTGGTAGAGAGTACATGTACATGTAGTAAAGGAACAGTTTCCATGCTACCGTAACCTACATGTAGCTGCAGTAGACCATGCCTACTTTTAACAGAAATCATAGAATTAATCATAATATATATTCCATTTACATTTAGTTCTGAGTTTTACATCACAAATTATTGAGAAAAATGTAAACTACTCAACAGGAAAATTGTTCATAGCGACACATGTTCTAAATGAGATATGATGAAAGTCATGGTAAGTACTTAGAAATGATGAAATTCTCTGGAATCAAACTGAAACATGGATAAGAGACCTTGTTTATACTGACGATACAATCCATAATAAGGGCAATTACTGGTATTTGATATTCCCATTTCACAGAGTTTCTTATTTGTCACTATCCTTTTGTGTAACATTTTATATTGTAATTATTGTTACAAAGGATCCTTCCTTCATTTTTTAAAGAAACATTTTATTATATATAGAATATTGACCACCAAGCAATGTATTTATACAAAAAAACTTAATCAATTTTTTTGGAATATAAATCAGAACAAATAAAGTATATGCAGACAGAAATATACTCGGCATAGGTAAAAAAAAATAACTTTCAAATTGCATTATATAATGAGCGAATTGAACAAATCAAGATAGTATCATACTGCATAGCACATTACATAACTAAGTCAAGGTGTATTTGTATATTGAACCTCGTACTACACAATGTATCCAGTATATTCGTACCCAATGTGTTGTATATATTTTCCTCTTCTTTCTTGGAGATATACAATAAACACAATACTTTCCATACCTAACAAGGTATGTCTACGGTGAGGTTTCGATGATTTTACTGTATTATGTATAGTTTGTTTGGTTTTAGTTGGTGTGCTTGTTATATACCTTCTGCCATTTTGCATACTGTAATGAACAGCCACTAAACGTACTACGACTATCAATGCTACTACATGTACTACTACTGTTACTGCTGCTGCTACATACAGTTATTTCCACTCGACCAAATTGACAACAAAAGTAACACCATTGTTGCAATGACTGTCCCGTTAACACTACCTTGTAAATGCATAATTCCGGAAATGAATAGAAATTGTCACCATACTGGGAAGTATTATGAATACATCACGTATTGACTGCATAGTTATATTTATTGATGGGGTGGAAAGTACATTTAGGAAATGGCATGTATCTCGTTAGGGTTTCAACTGTGGCGTTAGCTATGAGATGTTTATGGGCCATCGGCTAGCAGTAAATCTACACGACATTCGCATGATTTAGCTTTCATCGTTAGGTGTTATTGTGGTTGCGGTTACACTGTTAGGAACCCTTGGCCCACACGGTCAATTACCTCGCAGAATGAGTTGTCAATCTGAATGATATACTGTATTGCTTACAGTACAGACATTTAATTCCTGGACCAGTCGACCGGGCGGCTGCCAGTGCCTGGTTGTACAAACAACCATGGCTAACATGTCAAAAATAAGCTAAATCACAACAATGACCCACGTAGCTTGCAAATCGAAGTACGTTCAGTTGTGAGCTCATCCACGCATCCATGGCCAGAACACTGTGTGGTAATCAGACGTGCGGTCGTGTAGTATGCCCGGGCGGCCCACACATTTAGCGCAGGAATTAAATGTCGGCACTGTAGATAATAGTTTTCTGTAGCTGTATAGTACGTGTGAAATAGCGGTGTCAACTGGCTGATATGTACATTACCGATTTTGATTTCTGCATTAAATGCGTGGGCAGCCCTGGCATATTACACGACCGCACGCCCGATTATCACCCAGTTTCCGGTGCATGGATGACCATAAAACTGAACGTAGCTTTTATTCGCAAAGGTGTGCTTGGTCATTGATTTTTTGGCTTATTATTTGACGTGTGATCGGTGGGTGTTTGTACAACCAGGCACTGCCAGACGACCGGTGCAGGAATTAAGTGCCTGTACTGTACTGAATTTGATTAGGTCAATCGTGCCTTTATTATAGCCAAAAGGTCTGTCTTTCTTGGTGCTGTGTCCCTAACGCCCCAGTCACACTAGAGTCCGACCATCGTGCTTTTCCATGCTATCTAACGGATTTTACCTTTATAAAGTATAATTTCATACAATCGCAAAACAGAATATTTTAAGCCAAATACAAAATCGGATCCATCTGAAAAGTTCGGTACTGGCTTGCGATCCTGATTTTCAAAAGGTCGCAAATCAATTCCGTTTTTCTAAGGTATCCGCTACCAAATACGGCTGGCGTTTTATGGGGTCTTTGAACTCGTGCCACCTGTGCCACATTGGATGGAACATTAAGGCACAACTGTATCCTGGTGATATCATCTTCCTGGCGATATCCACACACGAGCTGTTTTTATGTTCTACTGTGCACGATATCTACCCTCCATGTCTCATCACAACTCAAACCCTGAAGGACAGATCATTGTACACATGTGAGGTGGTTCCTAGTGACTGAGTACTGTATATTCGGAAAAGATTGCGTTAGTTTGATATTTGCGTTTTTTTGCGTTTAGCCTCGTACGCAAAATTGAAATTCGCAATAATTATTGCTGCCACTTCAAGTGTATAGCTGGCACTCTATGTTGGCAAAGTTGAAAAACGTAAAAATAGATTTTTTGTAAATTCGCAAAATTTACTCTATACAATATTTTGTGAATCTACTTTATTGTTGCATTGCACCACAGCAGGTCTAGGTCTGAACTCTGTATATTTAACCTCAGCGTTACCCTATTTTATTACTCAAATTGCCAAGCATATCTATAAAAACAAAAAGCTCACTTTCCTAGGAAAGCTCTGATCATTCACTGTTAACCCTTCCAATGCTAAGGCTATACTTTCATCCAAATCACAAGGATGCAAAGATCTTGAAAACCATCTAAACTTTGACATGTTGGTATTGATTTGATAGCACTCACTGAGTACTCTCAGTTCAGTATCCATGTGCCAGGGTTTCAGTTATTTCTCAACTCTTTACATCATCTTGTATTGGCATAATTAGCCACCAGCAGTAAAAGGGTTAAGGGGACCCTCTACAACATACGCTCGATGTTCGATGGGGGTTTTGAACTTGTACCATATGTGTTTATGTGAGGACTACAAAGCCACAACTGCATCCTGATGATACCATCTTCCTGATGATATTTACACACGAGCCGTTTTTATCCTCCACGTGTGTGCTATGACTACTCTCAGTGTACCGTTATTGCTCACATTTTGGGATTTTGTGGGTTTCTAGTTAGGAACTGTGGAGGGCACACACTTGAGCAGCCATTTATAAATGGTGGAGAGGGACAACCAGTCAGTGGCAATGCCTTAAACCACTCGGCCATCAGGGCAGACCAATCTGGCAGCACATATCTCCTGGCTCCGTCCGGGGAGATAATATACAGCACACGTGACCATCATAAAATGCTGATAAAATACGATATATGATAAAAGATGTGATAAGGATTGAATAGGCAAAAGGCAATGCATGGATGTGTTTTTGTCCTCTTCAGACCAGACTCTGCCAATAAACCATACATAAGTGCAGTATAATAGGACAACTCCTAGTCGCATGATGAAACTGGCCTGCGGTCATTTGGTGCATTTCCTACTAAGGTAACTGATGAGATACTCTTAAGGACCAGCATTTAATGCCTGCTATTATAGTGAATGCTTCACCTACGTGACACTATATGACGCAACATAAGTGAAGGTTTATAGTAGCTCGTGAGACGTACTGCGTGCATTGCCATAGATCAATCATCGCTGCTGGAAGGAGGGCATAAAAGTGGAGAGATTCATGTAGAGCAGCCCGGGGGTGAGGGGATAGGGGAGAGTAGGGAGCTCTCGCTCAATTATGAAGTGGGGGTTGCGGCAAATATGATGTTTGATGACTTTGCAGTATATGAACCCCTCTCTCTCTCCATACACACACGTACACAGACACACACACACACACACACATATATATATATATATATATATATATATATATATATATATATATATATATATATATATATATATATATATGTATATGTATATATATATATATATATATATATATATATATATATATATATATATATCCATTATTCATATAGACATACTCAATCATTTATATATATATATATATATATATATATATATATATATATATATATATATATATATATATATATATATATATTATATATATATATATATATATATATATATATATATATATATATATATATATATATATATATATATATATATGTGTGTATACATACATACACACATAGAGTCGGCCTTTCCCTGTGTATCCATGCAGTTCCTCCCCCTCCTCAACGTGATTGCGAGTTACATGTACTTTCGCCGCAGATGTCTAACTCTCGTTATTAAAACTCACTTTTATGACGTCCCCATGATGGGACCCCATTGTGACAAATGTTCTTTCATGCAATAGATCACAGTAACTGTCAAATAAAAACTGTACTACTTTTCATGGGACATGTTTTGAGTAGCCTTATGCATTCGTAACATATTGCTAGGAAGAATGAAAATGCAATGTCATAATGGCACTGTTCATAAAGACCTTTTCATTAGGGCCGTTTTGAGAGTTAGGTTTATGCCCAGTACTTGGCGGCGAATAAAAATCAATGTTTATTCACAAACGATATGGTTTGGTTATGATATATGGTTTGCTTGTAAAGAGATATAAACTCATGGCTCAGGTTTTCTATTACTCTTAGGTAACGAATTAATTGTTCCCTTTTCTGCGATGTTGAAACCCAATTGTGATATTAGCTAGCTGTAAATCCACACACGCACAACACTTAATCAGGTCAAACAGCTAGCATAAAGTTGTTTTTCCAGGTTGCCCGGTACTGTGACTTTTTAAATGTAACCTTCGAAATGAGGATAAAAGTGAATTTTAGAATCAGTGTCAAACTGATTCCGTTAATAAAACTGCCCATGGTTACAATCAAACCTTTATCAATACACATCTACTTTTAAGCAGCTGGCAGTCAATAGGGACGATATGATAATGATGACAATATTAATGCTAATAATAATAATACTAATAATACTAATAATGATAATTATGAATAATAACAGAGACTTATATTACCTAGTAATACAGCTCTCTGATAATAACAATAATAATAAAAAATAATAATAATAGTAACATTGGTAGTAATACTGTGCTTAATTTAGACACAGATAAGTACATCTTTGTAGCTGTTGCAAAAACTGCTATTTCTGGCAATAATGGGAGTTTCACCAGGCCAAGACCTTTATGCTCTCATAGTCGCCATCAGATTGACCGTATTTATCTGTCCTTAATGCTTTGGAACATTCTCGCTATTCTCCCCTATTTCTGGACCTACTAGTATTTATAGTGTTGGTCACATCTGTTAATTGATCCTAAAGTGTATGCAGCGGCCGGCGAGACTTTTTTCTGTCGCAAGGTGTCGCCACCGACACCTAGACACGCTTACCCGGAACCCTGCAGACTGTGTAATTGATTTTGCAAATCACGTTCTCACTCCGCGGGACACCAAGGTGTGAGGTATGCAATTCTCGAGATGAAAAACATATGCCGCATAGTCGTCGCGCTGTGTGTCCGCCCCACGGAGTTAAAGTAATTGAATTTTACACGTTGCCAGAACTGGCCTTTAATCTATTTAGCAGTTATTACTCAATAAGCATGTAGGACACAATTCCAGTTTTTATAAACGATCAATTTTGTCCCCACAAGGTGTCCTTAATTTGTCGCTGTGTGCCTGTCGTCCTGGCACCCCACCGATAGCTCGCTGAAGATGATTAATGGAAAGAGTGTAAAGGGACGTGTATTTCACGTATATTGGACTTCATGAAAGACGATTAGCTGTAGAATAATCCGTCCACGAGGAAACACGGATTAACTCTTCCAGTTCTGGGGCTACTTTTTGTCTAAGGTACAAGGACAGATATATTTTTAAAATCATCTGAACCCTGTCATGTAGGTATTCATAGGATTGGTCTCTCATATGAGCACCCATGTCAGGGTTTCAGTTATTTTTCAGCTTTTTGCGTCACTTTGTATTAGCAAAATTAGCCACTGCAGCATTAGGGTTGACGCACTAAAACTTAAGGGTACCTTCAGGTATTGTCGTCTGGATTGATAACTTTCGGCAATAACTTTGAAATCGAACATGAATTTACATACTACATGTATTTCAAGACGAGTTTGTTGGTGCGTTGAAACTAACTCGCTAACTGGTGCTGGTGATAAAAAGAAGAGAAATTAGTACACCACCAAAACATTCATGTCATGACATTATGATTGATAGACATTGAACCTTAAAATCATCCTTCTTAGGGGAGCATCGCAACTAAATACAGTGCATGTAAGTGTAGGCCTGTTTGTTCTTGTAAGGTTTGTTTCAAAGAAATGCAACATCTGATTATTCGAAAACTAACTTTTGCATATAAGACAGCAGGGACTGTGTAAGCAGGAAGTGATATATGTTTTTCTTCACAAAGTACTTTGCACCTAGACGCAAGTCTCAGTCATGTACGACTTGACAAATAGGATCTAGAAAAGCCTTCCAATGTTTGACATTTTCCTCGCAAGCTGGTCCATTAGGAACAAGTTTGGCATTCGTGGCATACAGCCGTCTTATCTGGCTTAGAGTCATTGCTTCACGTCAAGTATATTGACCTGGTTTCAGGTCACATGTCTGGGCATCTTAGGCCAAGCGAAAGTGCACATTCTTTTTCATAATTATATGTATGTATGTATATATATATAAATGTATATATATTTATATATATATATATATAGAAATGTATGTATGTATATATATATATATATATATATATATATATATATATATATATGTATATATATATATATATATATATATATATATATATGTACATATATATATATGTATATATATATATATATATATATATATATATATATATATATATATATATATATATACTAGTATATATATATATACATAGTTCTATGTGTGTGTGTTTATATATATATATATATATATATATATATATATATATATATATATATATATATATATATATATATATATGTATACATATATATATATATATATATATATATATATATATATATATATATATATATATATATATATATATATATATATATATATATATACATATATATATAGAGGGAGAGAGAGAGAGAGAGACTTTCAAATTCCTGTGGAAATGGACAGTACTTGTAGAAGACTTGTTCGTTTCTGTCCCATTCCGGATATTGATTGACCTAGTTAGTTGAATGTCTGTCTGTCCTTAAAGAGCTCGTGTTTACAAACAAACCGCCTCACGTCGGTCATATTTCACCGAGTAGGCCAACGAAGTAACGTCAGTGTTTCTTATCAACGATTTCATGTATACATGTAAGGTATTTAATTTTAACACCGTTCGAATGGCCGTACGCCCGCAACTGGTCATACGGCGTACTCGATTATCGGGTTGAGACAATTAGATACAGCATATGTAATCCATTCTGCTATAATCCATGTACTCGATTGCCCGATTGAGGTAATCAGTCATTAATATTAATTTCATTAATGGCTACTCGACCGATTTATGTATATCTCGAATTTAGATAACGTCTTAGATTTTTTTCTTTTCATCGAAAAAAAATGTGGTTAACCTAGTTAAACCAAATGTCTACTCGACCTTCCAGAAACGCTAAGAACCCCATGTGTTTTCAGAGTGTGCGCATAACAACAAACGTATTGTAGAACTGCACCAAAAGTAGGGTTGTTTCGTAGTAGCAGGTGGACCACAGTTGCTTCCAGTCTTGCAAACCGACATCGCCTTCTACTCATTCTTAAGGATAGAGGGTCTTGACCCAGTTTATCCAAATGTCCGCCTGTCCTTAAAGATCCTACCTTGGAACTTCGTCTGTTTACTAAACAACAAACACAGTATCCATATGCCGCCAAGATTTATTGGAAATATGTGATTAATGAACTCAAAGTGACCCATTGCCATTTATATATATATACATGTATATGTATATACATATATGTAAATATAAATATATACATATTTATCTATCTATCTACATACATACATATATACACACACATACATATATATATATATATATATATATATATATATATATATATATATATATATATATATATATATATATATATATATATATATATATATATATATATATATATATATATATATATATATTAACCAAGCTGTGGTAATCTGTCAAATACTGTTGCCAAAACAAATACAAATGTATATAATGAAAGCTTTACTGACCAAGCTGTCCTAAAAATTATCTGTTCTGTCGAATCCCGTTACCGTAACAAACACAAGTGTCTTAATTATTGCATTACTCGAAGTAAAAATCCAGTTGGATAAAGCATTTTCCCTGGAGAGGTTTTGATGCAGTTACACTATATTCCTTGTGATTGGATTAGCCGTTCTGATGGATACCATGCACACTGGCGCTGACCTGGGTTAGGGACAGAACAGGATACGAACCATCTGGCCAGAATTGTTGCCCCATTAATTGTATGTATAATTGGCACATACCTCCATGCCGGCGACGGGGTGGCATAAACCCGATTTGCTGCAACAGTCCTGTTTTGCGCTGGAATGTTTCAAAATGGCGTTTCCGTAAAGTATATCTTTGCATTTGGAATTCCGTTTATCATCACGTTTTCTGTTCAACTGGAATTTAAAAACACGTGTACGTGTTTTTCACTCACTTTTTCCCGGCCCATATTCAGATTTGATGAAATTTGGCAAACTTGTTGACCTTCTAGAGAGTAACACACACCAAGTTTCAGCTCATTATCATCATTATTGATGAAGCTACAGCACTTCAAAGATTTCTGGAATTTTTTGAAATTTTCGACTATATCTTTACACAATCTGTATACATATAGACTGTCTAGCTTAAGATAGGTAACCCATATAATCAAACATCTTACCACGTACCAATTGTTTATTGCACATGGAATATTAACCAGTAGTTTCTGAACCGTGTAGATACCTACTGTCATGGTGCAAGTGTTTTGATTCATAGGCATGTTTAAGAATACCCACCTTAAGTACAGTTAAAGAATACAAGAATATCTCAACAAAAGGATTTTCATAAATGTGATTAATATACCGATTGCTCTTGAACATTTACTGCAATAAAAAAACTATTTAATGTATAGATATATGCTCGAATTAGAATTTAACCAGATGAAAGCAAAACAGATCCTAGGTTAGCGGCCTCTATTGGCCTTTCAAAACTATATATTGTGAACGTCTATGAATTAAGGTAATCTAACTTAATGAACTATTCGACATGACGTTAACCAACATGCACCGTATACATGTAGTTAACGGTATTTATGTTAAAAGTTTATTTTATGATTTAATCTACTCGTAATACTATTGATTTTTTAAGCACGTTCCATCCACTAGAGAGGCCTCGGGTTAGTTTAAGCTCTTTAGATTAATGGATTATCTTAAGGATAATGAAATGCCTGTAAGATAGAATTTTTAAGACATTATTAAATATCGCCTTTCATTAAATCTGATATACTGTGACGTAATGAAAAATGGTAATTGTCATGAAATAAAACACACTATTAATCAAAATCAAACTTTGAAGGAAGAAACATTGCTCTTGTTTGGTTTGAAGCATTCTGGTTGGTTCATTATACCTCATTAGTATACGTTGCCAGCAGCTCCTATCGCTCTACTATGAAACTGAAACATTGCAAAAAACGCACGTCTTTTAATCAAAGATGGATTAATTAATGTAGACTTTACTATGGTTCACGTGTTAATATGCCAATCATTCTGATAACTAGGCTGCACAAATGACCTGCACCAACCCATTGCCTGGCTTGAAGCTTGTCTAATGAATTGTTTAAAAAAACTAATTGACTGCTTAGTAAAACTCATAGCACGCAATCTTTCCATTGAGTCTTTTAACCAGTTACATCTTGAATATGCTCATGGACTGACACAAAGGAAAATATTGAAAATTTCAAAGAATTGTTTAGAAATCAAGATTCTATGTAGTATTTGGCTGTCATATTTCATCCACATTGATTTTAGAAATTGCTCTTCAAATATATTAACCTTTGCTGGTGTGGAAGTTTGAAAGTTGTAAGACCTTGTACCTACAGCAGTTTCAATGGGTTCACAATATCCCTATTAGTCTTCATTTTCAAAAATGCCTTAAGTACCTAAATGGTAAAATGAGAGGTGTCTATTCGATGGTTTGGTAAGGTAAATATATCTCCAGAATAGTCAGTTCTGTTAATGCTAATACTCAGATTAATAGGCTAAAGTGCTCCTGTATGATCTAAAAATATTATCTTTTACATTATAAAAGCTTTTGCTTGTTTCATATTTATCTATCTTTATTTCTAGGATAACACATGATCAACGTTATCACTTTTTATGTCAAAAATGTTGATAAATAAAAGTAAGCAATTAAAAGTAAGACGATTATCAATACATATTAATAAGTATGGAGTGCACGTTGGGAACAATTGATAAACTTTTGACCTATATTGTGAGCCAGATAAATGTGATATATGGTGTACTTGCACTTGTTTGACCTTTTCCCAGACATAAACTGCCACAGTGCAGTCGCTGATAACATCACATTACACATTTTATTTCGTATATCATTCTGAATTTTCCCATAAGCTCTAAATCATTCATTCTGGCGAGTATGCATGTCTTTTGATAAATCCATAAAATAGATTTTTCTCTTAAATCATATGCAAATCAGTCCATTAACCATTGATCTATATGTTGCAATCGTCTTACTTGTCAGAATATAGAGCAAATAGGTACATGTATTCACAACTAGTGACGTAGGCAAAACATGTGTAGTTCCATAATGATTGATGGGTTTTATTTCGACTTTTCAACACGGAATAAGGGTTCAGGTGAAATAAACCATTATTCACTGCACGGAAACGTGGTTTCCTGGAACATTTTTCATACTTAAAAGAACTACAAGTGTATCAAAGTGATCTCCGCAATATTTTCTTATCTTTGATGTTTCTATTGTTACCATTGGGGTCAAAGGTATTTGATGCGAATGAATTGATTTATGGGATGTTTTTCCATTACTTCATTTAGGCGAACCCCTGCCTAATACAAACGTAAGTATTCATGATGTTGTCATGCAATCATTTCGTGACAAAATAGAAAGTATTTTCGTATGTATTTATTTCTTTAAGGTAATATCAAACGTTGACTAAAAGAAGCACACTCGATTCATACTTTCTTCATTTTACTTCTTAATCGATGGAAAAAAATGAATTGCAAATTAATTGTAGAAAGACTTATCGCAATTGGTTTCACAGTCATGCAAGAACAGACGAACAAGCGTTTAGATTCACTTTGGTATGCCACGTCATAATAGCAATACTATTGTAAGATCATTATACATAAACAACCTAGTACTGGAATCTGGTCTATCAACCCTATTATACAACTTATAATCAAGGTATACGTTGCCGACATTTAATTCCTGCACTAAATGCGTGGGTAGCAGGGCCATAATACACGACCGCACACCAGATTGCCCCCCAGTTTCCTGGGCATGTGTGCTTGGATGTGCTAACAAATGAACGAAGCTTTGATTTGCAATTTACGCTGGTCATTGATGTGCTTAGGTGTTTTTTTGACATGATATTATATGTGTTTGTACAACCAGGCACGGGCAGACGTCTGGTCGACTGGTGCAGGAATTAAATGTCTGTACTGTAGTGGGAATATTTACAAATTGAAATAACAAGAGTTAAGACATGCCCAATCGGTCTGTAATAGTAGAATGTTTTATATTCCATACGTGTGACTTTTCAGATATATTTTCTATCTAATGGTTTGGGGCGGCTTTCTAGGAAAGCGAGGAGACCTTTTTCACAGAAAATGTATATTTCTCCTGTTAATCACAGTGAGAAAAGTGAAAAATTGCATTTGGAAGTAGTGTCACGTACATTTCTGATTCACTGAAGGCAACTTGTGATACGGTAGTGCTCAATAACCGGGCCGACACGAGGCAGTGAGACCAGCAATAAATCATCAAATCGTGAGATTCAAGGAATCCCCATTTATGGTACCTGTCAATGTAGCAATTTATTGCACGTTTTAGAGCCCCTTATTGCAGCTATCTAACAGTTTGCAGTAGTGTGGTCTCGATACGACAGAGTTTCGCTAGACATGTACTTCCTGACTACAGAATGTAATTTCAAGATGGGCTGTATATGTACTGTATAACTGGTTAATTTGGCGTGGTTTTTAATTTGGCCTTTTTTGGCGAATGCCCATCAACGCCAAATTTAAGATCGCATAAAAATATGTCTACATAAAGATTGCGTTGTTCTGACTGCTCCAGACGCCAAACAAAATACAGGGAAAATACTTTTTGAAAAAAAACGCCAACTTAAGTACACGCCAAATTAACTAGTTATACAGTATTTGAAATTTCGTTTGTCGTCACTTTTCAGCCTTATGGCGGCCGGCTACAGTGGGAGTAGCCTCTTCAGTATAAGCCACTCGTCTCTCAGGGCAGCAGTGCATAATGGATTAAAGATTATTTCAAACATTAATCATATGTTTCATCCTGTCCTTTTTTTAATGTCAATGAAAAGTAATAGTAGAAATACATCGAAATTATGTTAACCCTGCCCCAATTTTAAAGCTTTTATATATATATATATATATATATATATATATATATATATATATATATATATATATATATATATATATATATATATATATATATATATATATATATATATATACATACATATATATATATATATATATATATATATATATATATATATATATATATATATATATATATATGTATGTATGTATATTTATTGACGGCGCATATGCGCAAAAAATACGATACATCGAAATAATAATATTAAACGTGTTGAACAAAAATAAATACATAATTGTTACTATCTCATCCCATTCTCATACAGGAGATTGGGGATATAGATAGGCTAGAGGGGATAGATAGAACAAACTATCCGCCACGGACTAACTTAAGGTTATGCCCATTAGAAAGAGGAGACAGCAGATTGTACAGTTAATACTAGACGGAGAGGGCTGGTATTTTCGCAGCACCACAACTCCAGCTTAAGGTGGACCCGAAGATACACTCTTAAGGTTAACAAATTAAGGTGGTCCTATAGTGAGGCCACCACCAGAACATGGCATATATATGTGTGTGTATATATATATATATATATATAGAGAGAGAGAGACAGAGATATATGTATGAATATATGTAAATACACACACACGTATATATATATATATATATATATATATATATATATATATATATATATATATATATATATATATATATATATAAATATCGATAGATAGATAGATAGATGTATTTGGTAGAGTGCATACAGTTTCATTTCGTCTTTGAGATCAAGCATTGTTTTCACGGCTAAAATAGGACCTTGTGACGCAGCACATCTTGATGTTGAGCAGTGGACGCACTTTTTACTAGTCAACCTATTGGTACCCGACTACATCTTGTCTCATCTAAGGAAGTGCATTATGTGGGGAAAACATGCAGTGCCAACATTTAATTCCTGCACTAAATGCGTAGGCAGCCCGTGCATCATAAACGACCGCATGCCCCATTGCCATTCTGTTCCATGGGCATATAAATGGATGACCTCACAATTAACCGTTGCTTTGATTCACAAGCTGCGCTATGTATTGAAGTGCTTGGCTTATTTTGTGTCAGACATGTTATCCGTGGGTGTTTGTACAACCAGACATTGGCAGACGTCCGGTTGACTGGTGCAGGAATTAAATGTCGGTACTGTAGTGATATAATGGTAGTCTAATAGAGAGTTTATGTTAGAATAAGGTAAACCCAGTGACCCCTGGGAGGTTTTAAGTACATGTATATTCAATTGAAATATCACACTGGATCAATAAAAATGATAAGAAAAAAAGTGTACGTTCATCCTGTAGATATGAAATCTAGTATTGATAACCATAAAAGGAAAAGTGGGGATCATTGAGAACATATCTCAGCCAAGACTATTACGTTGTTATAGATTCATGTGACTGCAACAACAAAAGAATAAGGTCATTCGGTGCAGTTTGCTGACAAGATCATCCGGGAGATTTTTAAAAACAAAATTTAAGTGGACTGTTTTGTTGAAATACCAATCCTTCAAATGTGCAACCATGATAAAAAAAATCTTTGTTAGTGAGATACAGGATATTGACATCAGTCTAAGTCTACATGTAAGGAAAATTTGTTTTTGTTAGTGAGACGCAGGGCATTGACATCTGTTTCTGTCTAGACGTAAGTCAGGATTCTTTTGCCTAAACGTTTTGAATATCTGCGCTCCGAAAATAGCATGTTGGGTTAAATTGGCCGTTCGTAGGAACAGCAGTTAGGTCCCCCATAGTTATATCATATATCTGTCTAGGCTGTAGGGTGGTCTTCATGTTCATGTCACGTGACAATATTGTAGATCCCCGGCGCTAAATATTGGAGCGGAATGGGCCAATTTTAGCCATCAAGACGGGCCGCTTCTCTCCATTACCGCTCAGATTGCATTAATTTAGGACAGAAGGTGAACGGGATATGTCATCAGTCTTTGTTAGGCGCATCCATATCGACGGGCGTTTAAATCGAATGCTCCCTATGATTACGGCAAACACTCCCATGACGTCACCGATCTATTCACGTGCGCGCGAGCTTCCTGTGGGTTCTTTGTTCGGCTGGCAATGAGCGGTCATTATTGACGGACATAGATCCCGTTTTTGTCGTGAAATTGTGAGGTGAGTAGGGGGGGCTGTGCATCATAGCATTTTCTCTGTCACAATACCTTGTCGGCGCAGGAGTGGCCCTAAAGGGAGAGTATTATTACGCCTAATTAGAACAGGGCTGCGCGGAGGAGCGATGCTCAATTGCCGCACAATTATGCGCTTTGCAATTACGTCCCCGCCAAAACCTCGTTGATCATGCCGTTGCCTAACAGAAAATTGTTGAAACATGAAAGCTCCACAGTCGCAGAGAGAGAGAGGACGAGAGAGAGTAAGAGCATGTGCCCTAACAATAAAATTGTTGAAACAAAAACTCCACAGTCGCAAAGAGAGAGAGTGTGTGAGAGTATCCCGGGAGAGCATGTGGAGAGAGTTATGATATATTCAAACATTGTTTGATGCATACCACTTTTTCCAATTGATTTCTTTTTTAAGAAGGATTTTCGTAAAAGAAATCTTAGTGCAATGGCAAACAATTGTCAAACAATTAAGACATAATAATGCATAAACTACGGTCTTAAGCATAGTTTACACGAATAAAAAGTGGTATAGCTGGTATTAGATAATCTTGTATTTTAACAAAAATAACTTTAATCTGTTTTTATTGTGATCTTTCAAATAGGTGAATCAATTCCACATACACACACACATATATATATATATATATATATATATATATATATATATATATATATATATATATATATATATATATGTTCATGTGTGTATATATATATGTATATATGTACACATGTATATGTTTCCATTCTTTAGGGAAGCTTTTCCACTGTCCATGCTGTAGTTATCTTCTGGAGTTTTTTGGCATACCCTTCGTATAATTGTAAAAACTTTTTGTCTAAGTCATTGTTAATTTATTACCTGTTTGCCTTTTTCGCTAATATTTTTCTTGATTTGGTCTTTTTATCGGAAGCTTTTGTGGACGAATGTTACCCTTCGGTAATAATTGAAATGAATGTAAAATTTCGACGCGAATTTTGCCAGGAACACACATATCTTTCTGTAAGCGAGGTCTGTGAATGTTTTGCTTGTATCAAACTAGGTATGATTTTATTTTTTCCTATCTTAGAGTAGTATTGGATTTGGCATTTCAAGGTGCCACTCGCCATCTCGGCCTATGCATCTCCTATATCATTTCAGACAGCCAGTTTTTATAAACAAACATGTTAATCTATAAACCGAGAACCGTTCGCTGGAGATTTCATTTTGAATCAATCGCGATCTGACTGGACATTTATACATATATACCAGAAAGTAACCAGGTTTCGCAAAGATTATGATTGATGCTCTGCTATGAATAGCCATGATATAATAATCCTACGCTAGAGAGCTGCGAAGGGCCCACCCCTTGGTCGAGCTGTTGCACGTATTGCACATACGGTATGCCATGTGTATGTGCGTTAGAGATCTTACTCTTGCTTGAGGCATGTAAGAATGTTGCTGATGACTAAAGAACAACCACGTGTTCTCTGTCCATATTCTTTCCCATCATCTGAAGGTAAGTCAGGATCGCGATAACATAAATCATATCTATATCGGTCACTTACCGCGATTTCTAAAACCCAAAGGGATTAATTTTCTTGCAATTCTATAACAGTGATAGATTTATGATTGCAGTTGTCACTATACTGCATAGTGCATACTCTTTCTGTTCAAAATCCCTGACTTGATTTTGTCAATACAGGCAACTCTGCTTAATCCGGACATGTGTAATCCGAATTTTCGTCTAAACCGAACAGATTGGAAGGTCCCAGTCCCATCCTATACATATATAATTCCTATACGCATAATCCGGATTTTGCCTAATCCGGACAGAAATTTAGGGCCCACATCAGTCCGGATTAAGCAGAGTTGCCTGTAAACTGCGTACACTAAACCCATTAAATACGCTTGCTTTTTATATTCGCCACATTAGCGGAGCTACGTTTATAAGCGAATATTAATTACGCTAACAGTATTGTCAGTACAGGTGGCATGTGATATTCGGACAGCAAACGGATGTAAATCTGCCCACGCAACCGTTTGTGCACTAAAACATCGGACAACCGTTTGCGGTTTAACCTATCGGACCAATGTTTGACTTTTTTCCTGTGATAATTGTTTGCATTCTCCTAAAGTGTTATTTTCTTGATTTTTTTAAAATCATCTTTTCCTTCTCGTTCCGATATATCGGTCAACCCGTTCGTGCACATTAACGGACAGCAGACTGACGTCCAAAATATGCTTCAACCGTTTGTGCATAAATGTTCGGTTGACGATTTGTGCACAAATGTTCCAGTGCACAAATAGTGCACAGGAATATTCTTCGTCCGATACATCGGACAGCAAACGGCCGTCCGAAATATTTGTTAACCGTTTGACATCTGTAATGTACGATGGTGCAAGTGTGAAGGCAGAAAAAAAATTAAAAAAGATTTCTGCTGTTTTGGAAAAACGGTGGAGAAAAAAAATTTAATTTTTTTTTCTGCTGTTTTTGAAAAACGGTGGAGAAAAAAAAATTAAATATTTTTTTTTCTGCCTTCACACTTGCACCATCGTAGTAATGTTTTGCTGTGTAGGGGTTCGATTCCTCTTTAAACTGGGGCAACCAGCGAAAACTGTCCTTTCTTACTCTTTATTGTCTCTCGCCCAATTATAGGGAGAGATTACTTTGAACCCATTAATGCTTACGAGTTACTTTAGAAATTGTCGTCTGGGTCTTTGACATTTTTGACAATAACTTAGAAATTAAGAATCTTTTTTAAAAATATTTGAAGGAGAGTTGTTGGTAATATGCTGAGGAACATTTCCCCTTCAAATATTTTCCCAAATATGCTTTTGGGAAAAAGATTTCACCAACATCATCAGGCTGTTTTGGCTGCTGCAAGTATTAATGGGTTAATATTCATTTCATATCATCCTTCATGCTATCTGCGTTCTCATCATAGACATAAAAACTCTCTTCCGTATGTCTGAGCCACGCGATCCCATTAAAAAATGTTTAACATGTAAAAGGAAATTCTTAAGAAGCAAAATTAAATATTAAATGAGATGAATGGCGAACAAATTATGTGAGGCTAGTGTAATATAGATTTACATATGTGTGTTATATCAGAACGATGGAACTTTATTTTTTCTTCATATTGCGTCTCGAAGATGATGGAACTTTTTTTTTCTTCATATTTCGTCTCAACGATGATGGAACTTTATTTTTTCTTCATTTTGCGTCTCAACGATGATGGAACTTTATTTTTTCTTCATATTGCGTCTCAAAAATGCTGTAATTTCTGTGATAGGCCATGCGGTTGCAGCACTCCTTCTGGGTGTGACTTTTCTATTAACTTGGATGGCTGCCGCGGGGATTCATTAGCTGGGCGGCGTATGATTAATGCTCGAGCACCGACCCACATGTAATCCAGTCACAGGTAGTTATATAACATCGCCTTCGATACCCATAACTCACTCTCCCAATCTAGTTCAGGCAGGAATATATTAGATCTATGATAGCCTACAGTACAGACACGTAATTCCTGCACCAGTCAACCGGACATCTGCCAATGCCTGGTTGCACAAACACCCTTGTATAGCGTGTCATAGATAAGCCAAGTACATCAATTACCCACGTAGTATGCGATTTCCAAGCTACATTCAGTTTTGAGGTCATCCATGCACCTATGTCAAGGGAACTTGGTGGTAATCGCGCGTGCAGTCGTGTATTATGCCCGGGCTGCCCACACGTTTAGTGCAGACATTAAATGTCCGCACTGTAGATTCGCAGGAACTACAGTATGGGGTCCTAATTTCTACATTAGTAACCCGGTTTGTCAGTGATCTTTGGCGTGCGGTCAATCCACGATGTTCTGTCGTTTTTGTATGTGCTTTTTTTTACTATTTTATGACTGCATGTTTTAAATTGTGTGATTGATATTTTGTGCATTTGTAGAAACTTGGGGACTTTTTTAGAAGTTGCAAGGCAGTGGCTTGCTTAATGTATCCGCCGACTTTATA
>OZ012700.1:22199846-22214846 GCA_963942565.1 Maea johnstoni
CCCCGTTATTGTGATTTATAAACCATCCTATCCTGTCGTTCTGGTTTGAATGGGATTATGGGATCATGTTTGCTATCTTAAGTGGTCACTAGTTCAAACACGTCAAGAATGTACAGACAAGTTGATATGTATATATATATATATATATATATATATATATATATATATATATATATATATATATATATATATATATATATATATATATATATATATATATATATATATATATATATATATATATATATATATTTATTTATTTATATATAAACGAGTATATATATATATATATATATATATATATATATATATATATATATATATATATATATATATATATATATATATATATATATATATATATATATATATATATATATATAAATATATATTTATGTATATATATATATATTTATATATATATACTATATATATATATATATATATATATATATATATATATATATATATATATATATATATATATATATATATATATATATATATATACGTTCAACGAATACATGTACGTGATGCACCACTGTATGTACATACATACTGAATTGTACACGTTAATATATGTAAAGGTTTGTCAGATTCATGTACATATGCATGTACCATATGTGATTATATGTACAGTCTATTGAATGTGCACTTATGAATAAATACATGTACAAGTACATTTACATATGCATGTACCATTGTATATATACCTGTGCTCATGAGTATTGAATACATACATGTACAAGTACATCTACATATGCATGTACCATTGTATATATACATGTGCTCATGTGTATAGAAATAGATGCGTACAAATGCCCATTGTTCCTTAAAACGTCTACCTAAAAGACGTGGAAACGATGACGTTTGGCCCATGTCCTGATACTCCGAACGTCGAATAATGATCAGCCGCCGAGATATTATTTTATTACACCTTACACTTGCCGACCCGGGGAGAGCTGTATACATAATGTCTGCAGTACAAAGGCGACGAAAAATCAATTACCTTTTCTTTTCTCTCCCGGTTGGAAAAATCATTTATATGCCATTAATCTTATCAATGAATGGCCCTTTATTGTTAAGACATTGCAATGAAACGCAACCTCTTCAGTGATGTAAAAGAGGCTTTTGATCAGATTAAGGTACTCGACATCTTTATAGAAGCAATCAAGCACTTTGATTAATGGGATTCGTCGGCTCGGCAAAGTGGTCTACATTATGGTTTATTAATTTGCATACTCTTTTGACTTATGGGGTTTCGATTTATTCCCAAGTCCTTTTAAGTGGAAACGAATTATACTGATTCATTTGATGATGTTAGGTAATTAATATAGCCTTTATATTGTTAGTCTTTCAGTATTACAGCGACGATTGTCAGACAAAATAAATAAGTATCGATCCTGTGGTAATTTACGTCTGTCATTTATGGTATGTGTGTATTACAAAGGAGAAATATTATTGAACCTGTGCAATAATCAACTTTTAAAAAATCCGCCATTCCGTGTTGGACTCAGTCATGGTCGGCTACCGCTCTTTTCTCTAAAATATGGATTTCGTTTTAAACACACATTTTGAGTATTAACGTGTGACGGAATTGCTCGAGATCTGGTATATTCACGTATATCAGGAAAAATACGACAAAGTTTTTAAGAATAAAAGAAATGCCCAGCAAGTTGTTTTATCATTAATTTACAAAGTATAAACTACCGGGTAGGTGTATCACAATTAGTTCCGAAAAACACCACAAGAAACAAATGCTACTAGGAGGATATTTCACTATATTCAAATCCATTGTAATTAGATGCCTAGAAATATTTTCCTTTCTCCTTAAGTACAGACGATGGTTAGGTAAAAAAAAAATTATTGACATCTTTCCCAATTTATTGCACTTGTTCTCGGTCAATACCCGACCTCCGGTGCAAGAACATTAATTTCATTTTTATAATGGACTACTGATTAAGTTGGGCACCCTGCGGTTGGCACGCAAAGTTATAGCTTCTATACTATTCGTTAGAATTCGTGCACCTGAATGCGGCGAGTGCTCTGTTTATTATTCACAAAGAAAACATACACTCACGCGAGCAAGTTGCTTCACAATAAGACAGAATATCATGCGCATTAGGCCAGTACAATTATTGTTTCAAAAGAGCCAATGTTGTTGCTGTAGTATCGCGAAATCTAATTTCGCGCAATTCGCGTTTATATGCCTTTAAGCGAATATTGATGACCCTGATATTGTTCACATAAATGTGACCTGAATTAAGTATGCACATGCTTGAACATACAGTACCGGTTGTTATTTCCTGCACTAAATGCGTCGTAGGCAGCCCGGGTATATTACACGACCGCACGCCCGATTGCCACCAAGTTTCCTGGGCATGGATGCATGGATGACCTTACAACTGAAGGTAGCTTTTATTCGCAAAGGTACGCTTCGTCATTGATGTGATTGGCTTATTCACTTACGTGATATCGGTGGGTGTTTGTACAACCAGGCACTGGCAGACGTCCGGTCGACTGGTGCAGGAATTAAGTGTCTGTACTGTAGTTAACGGAGGTTCTCAGTTGTACAGCATTAAGAGGTAAATGTTGTTTATGAGAGAAGGTTTCCAGTGACTTAATGTAGGACGGTGTTATCCGCCGGCTATTGCAACTTACATGTACCAGTGATTAGTGACGTTGTCACTTTTTCTCCAGAGTTGTTCTGCTAAGTCACTTAGCAGAGCAATTGTGGCCGAAAAAGTGACTAGAAAAAAAATTGAGAAAAGGAAAAGAATTAGGTAGTAGGCTGAAAACATGCAGCGTCGCGCGTGTATTGTCATTCTCTGTCACTCGCCAGTGCGACTGTAGTACTTTCCATAGACAAACAAAAGCACACGCGACCAACATACATGTAGCAATGGAGAGGCCACAAATACTTTAACCTTTTTTTTCTTCTTTTTTTTCTTTTCAAATATGCATTTTATTTTCGTATAGTGGAGGAGACTTCCACTGGCTAAATAATAATTCCATATTAGCAAAGTAGGACTAATTCCCATATATTATCTATGTCAAACGTATAGAAAATACAAAACTTTCAACAAAAGTATTCAGTTTCATGACTAGACTAGGCTCCTAGTCCCTGTAATGTTCACCTTCCCTTATGTGTTGACCAGGTTTGGTAGATAGATGGCACCACCTGCTCTTCCTATCTCTATATGTTTACAGGTCATAATCAAACTGAATCCTGGTGGACAAATGTAAACTAAATTGGACACTATGGCCACCTAGACTATGTGGTGCCTGGTAACAGAAACAAATGAGAGAAAAAATACGTATGACAGCCTAGAAATCTAGGCTATTTCATGACCTGCTTAATTAGTTTAATAAATATATCATACAAAACGCGTATTTGCATCCCATTTTTAGCCATCTTTGTTTAACTAAGGATATTTCATTGTTAACTTCTTGGAGGAACCGCAAAGCTTAATATTTACCTTTACGAGCATTCTTATCACACGTCCGTGACACCACAGCTAAAGACAAATTTAGTAAGTATCTATGTAGCTAACGAACATGCGTGCATAAGAATCTCATCCACACAGGTAGTGGTGCCCGGTTCAATGCCTCGCCAGTCCAGGCAGACACACGGTCAACTGGTGCAGGAATTAAATATCTGTACTATACTAGTGTTATATGTTGTTATTCCAATTATCATTTGAATAAGCAGGTCCTTTTAAGCTTTTTATTGTGTTGGATATATAAGAAAGATCATCCCACTGTGTCCTTTATTTGGAAATACGACTTCATAATAACTTTTTTCGTGGATGCAACAGAAGCTTCAGCATCTTTTTGAATTGCACTGCAACATTTGATTATGTTGTTTGTACATGACAAACACATTTTTAACAGATGTTTAATGAGGTTTTTGAGGTTTTTTTTACACAAGGCAGCAGTTGTATTTGGGTTGGAAAACTTGCCTATAGCTTTAATTTTCCCTCGCAATAGTTGACAGTCTTGTGAATAACCTGCTATGTATGTATTCAAATAGTGACCGATAGCATTAAAAAGGTGGGGATTTTTATGAATGTTGAATTCAACATAATCCCTGCACATTAACATTCGTACTGTGTTGTATATATACAAAGACCACCTCATTGTGTCCTGTATATGGAAATAAAACTACTATATAACCTTTTTAATGGGTGCAACAGAAGCTTAAGTATCTGTTTTAATTGCCCTGCAACATTTTGATTATGTTGTTTGTATACGACAAAACTACCTTTACCAGGTGTTTAATGAGGTGTTTATGATTTTTTCGCAAGGCAGCAGTTGTATATGTGATATTCATGTGAAAAAATATGCCAAAGTCAGCAGGTCCAGCAGCAGATTTTTAGATTTTCATTATATAACAGTATTATGCTAATGAGGCAGTTCATGGCTATGCACAAAACTGCTTATCAAATTATTTTAGTTTTACATAAAGAGAACTGTTATTTGAAGTTTAGAGTAGGTCTAGGAAGTTTCCAAGTAGCCGTATGTCAAAATTGGTGCTTTGGTATTCTTCTTTTTTTTAATTTTGAAATTACACACATGTGTAAAGCGATTTTTATTTTCATTTTTTCACAGAAAAATCACACAGACAAACAACACAAAGTGACTAGCCTAGACACAAATGATATGTGTTTGTTTCAAAAAACAGTGTTGATATTTTACGTATTAACGTATTATTCATGTAAGACTGTCACTCAACACAATAATTACACAATAATTACACCTATGGGACACAGTAAAATCGTATACTTATATTATAGTACTATTAGAGAATAGGTTTAAGTATAACCTAAACTCTGCCTCCCTCAAATTGTGTACATAGAGACAATTTAACCTTTTCCCATCTATTCTCAAAGAATTCTTTTCTGTTAGATAGATCACATTCATATTGGTCGTATTTCATTTCATAATAAGTAAGTCTCAATATCTCAAATATTTTTGTCCGGCCTCCTTTTATATATGACTATTTTTGTATTCATATTAATTAAGTTTATTATATAGGAATCGAGATTTTTCTCTTGATATCCAAAGATTTTTTCTTTATTTGTAATGTAGTATCAATTTCATTTAAGCAGTAAAGACAGAGGTTATTCTGAAATATGTTCATCTTGCATAACAATTGCCTTGTATTTAGTCTGTCATGCAGGATTTTGAACTGCACATATCTATTATATAGTGGAGGGGCCTATGTCCATTTTGTGGGGTCCAGTGGGAATTTCACATACATTTTGATTTTTTTGCTGAAAAAGCTTCTTAGATATATAAATGAGTAATTAAAACATGGCACCAATTTTTTCGACCATGCGGTGGTCATTAATTATGCTAATTAAGAATGACATCATCTGTTGCTTGTCTAGGTAACTTTTCAAGCATTACATGGTAATTGAACCTGAAAGAAGCTATATATTTATATGTTAATCACTACTGAAAGTCATTTGAGTGCTCAAATAATTTTTTCTGTTGCTCTTGAAAAAAAAATGAATTTTGCAAATTAGTAAATATGCTAATTAGGCAAAAACAATACCTTCTGTTAATAGCGGGGCGGCTAAGACAAAAATTGTGCACTTTGTGCGAAAAGCGTGAAACTTGGTACAAATATACTTTGAGTGATGCTGAGCAATATTCCTAATAGACGCAGGGCGTGAGTTACCATAAAAGACTATTTTTGGGGCATTTTAGGCAAAAAATGTCATAAAACGTGATTTTTTGGGAATATGTTAATAAAAAATCTAGGGAAGAGAGTGGAATCTCCAAACTTAGCACAAATACACTTCTTGGGTTGCTGATTATAACTGATGTAATAAATATTATGAAGTTGACACATAGGGCGTGTTTTTGGGGTGTTTTCAGCAAAAAAGAGTAGAAAAGGTGAGATTTTTGGGATCTGACAATGGAAATCCTATGCCTGAGAGTAGAAGCTGAAAACTTCCCACAAGTACACTTAGGGAGTTATTGATAATGACTGTCATCAGTAAAATTTGTTAAAGACCCCTTAAGTGACTGCATTTTTGGGTTAATTTAGGCATAAAATGACATAAAACATGATATTTCGGGAATATGTTAATAAAAAATCTAGGGAAGAGAGTGGAACCTCCCAACTTGGCACAAATACACTTCAAGGATTGCTGATTATAACTGATGTAATAAATATTATGAAATTGACACATAGCATGTGTTTTTGGGGTGTTTTCTGCAAAAAATGTAGAAAAAGTGAGATTTTTGGGATCTGACAATAGAAATCCTATGCCTGAGAGTAGAAGCTGAAAACTTCACACAAGCACACTTAAAGAGTTATTGATAATGACTGTCATCAGTAAAGTTTGTGAATAACCCCTTAAGTGACTGCAATTTTGGGGTAACTGGTATAATATGTATTATGAAATTGACACTAAGGGTGTGTTTCTGGGGTATTTTCAGCAAAAAAGAGTAGAATAAGTGTGATTTTTGAGAAATTTAAGCCTAGGAGCAGAAGCTAAAAACCTAACACAAATGCACTTAGAGAGTTATTGATAGTGACTGCTGTCGTTAGTATGTGAAAAAACCTTAGTGACTGCATTTTGGGGGTTATTCAAGCAAAAAATGACCACAAAAAGTTAGATTTTGGCAATGTAACCAAGAACAAACATACTTCAGAGTAGAAAGTACAAACCTCACACAGATATTCTTTGAAGGTTATTGATTAAAAATGCTTTAGTTAAAGATATAGTGCCTGATTTTAGGGTAATTTTTATTGAAAAATAACTGAAAATGAGATATTTTGGAGATCTGCGGCAAAAAAATCTACACTTCTAAGTAGAAACTGCAAACCTCAAGCAAATATTAATGCAAGATATTGAATGAAACTGCTAAAAGTGCACCTTATGAAATAAACCAATACTGCATGTATAATTAAGATCCATTACAATAATTGAAACAAGATATTGGATTCTATCAAGAGTGTTAAATATTATTGATTGTGTAGTTTGGAATGATTCTGTTAAATAGTATTCCTATATTGTTCACAGCTTAATCCAATAGCCCCATAGCGCGTGGCTAGGGAAAATTGAGCTGGGGTACAACTACAATAATATTTGACTTAGTAGCCCGACTGGCTAAAAGAAAAGTGACATTTTAAGATCATGTTAAGAGGATTATATGTTCAGTTGAAGAACACCATTTGACACTTCAGTTGTCATTTAGCACAGTTTCAAAATGAAATATAACAAAGAAAAGATAGCTTACAACTAAAATTGTTTTGGGATAGGAATACAGTGGGACATGTAGAACTGAGTATAGATAGGGCTATAAGATCTTGGGTGGAGCTATGGCAATTTAGAAACCAGAAGTCCTGCAGTCTACCAGAAATTTTAACCAAAACCTGAGCCCTAGAATCTCAAATAATACAAACATCAATCAATCTCCACATGCTTGTTGTACCTGGATCGATTGGTGCCTCAACTACAATAGAATAGTGTGGTTCCAAAAGTTTTTGCTGACTTAACCTTCACTCTATTCATCATCTACTTGTGAAGCATTCAATAATTTGAAGGTGGACCAGTATAGATATGTTTGATCCATAACAAGTCCTAGGTAGCATCAACCAATGTATGCTGATAGTTCCTCCTCTTATGTGTCTTCCTGATTGATAATACTTTAGAAGATACCTCTAACATATAACACTGAGATCATAAGATATCTAAAATGGAGTTGTAGATAATATTGTGAATAACAATTCTTCTCAAATCTTCCAAAATATTCTCACAAAAGTTAGATATTTCAAAATTAGTAAGGCCTCTTTGACTGAATAGTTCAAGGTATTGATTTAGTCATATGTATTCTGCAAGGAATAATATGGAGTATGTTTAGGTCCTTCATTTGTTTAACATACTTAATTTTGCTTCATATAACTAATTTTGCATACATTTTTTACTTATTGATCCAGATATTTTGCATTGAGATATTAACCAAACCATATCTTGATCGAAAATTTCAATCTTTTTATTGATGACATATGGCTAATGTAGCGCCTATTCTACTTGAATGACACACACACGCAAATGTCCTTTGGCTAATGTGGTGTCTTTTCTACTTGAATGACGTCCACACGCATATATATATATATATATATATATATATATATATATATATATATATATATATATATGTATATATATATATATCGCCTGTTGCAAGATAAACCCCCTAAGATGGTGTTTATAGACCCAAATTTAGATCAAAACAATATTCTGTCTAGTACCTAATGCCAATACATAGGGACAAGTAAGGTAAGTTTTGATACATAATATCATTGGTGTGTAACAACCCTATGTTAGAAAAAATGAGTAAATTATGTATAAAAATGGCCAAAATAGGCTGTAACAAATGGCCAAGATAAATTTTGTCTAAAAGTAGACAGCAATAATGTTTACAAATAATGTCAACTTTGGGGTTTGTCATGTGTCAAACATAAAGGCAGACATCAGTTGTGCAGCTGCCAAAGTGCCATTTTCCAGATGCCTTTTGGCAGAGAGATAGGTTATTTGCCATTTTCATGTAACATTTTTACCTTTTTTTTCAATGGGTAAATGCATGATAGTATATTACTTCTATACCTCTATTAGAGATTAGTAATTTTGATATTTTCTGATAAACTAATGTCGTACCTCTCTAAAAACCATGCGGATAATTAAAGATGTTAAACTATATTTTGTGGGAAACCAACTATATTTCCTCAGATGAATTTCCGAAACAAGGTTGTCCCATCCAAAGAGCCATGTGTTCTCCTAAATGGTAGTGAGATTTCAAAGAAATAGGGTAGTGGGCACAAGGTCCCTTGGAGTAGCCTACATACATGACACAAAAATACTTGGAACACCTCATTTTCCTAGGGGAAAAAATAATTTACTGTTTTCGAAACATAATTTGTCCCGTCCGGAGAGTTTTCTTATTTGTTCACTTATGGGATGGGCTTAGTATTTTTTTGCATATATGCCAAACGCAAAGATCACTTCAGTAGCAGAGATGCGCTGGCACCTTTACAGCAAACGGCAGTTCACTGATGAGAAACTCCCTCCAACAAAAGCTGTGCTTGAGCAAAAGATTAAGAGGTCAAATTATGTAACTCTTTCTTGGAAACAAGCTTGTGAAGCCAAGCCGACCCTTCCACCACCAATGTCACATGGTTAGTGTATGGAAGGGGAAGTGCTCCGGCCTGTCACTACTGTACTCCCACCAGCTCCTGAAGTGGTACTGCAACTAGTGAAATGTGCATGTAAGGGAAACTGCACAAAAAAGACATGCTCATGTAAGAAACACAGCATGTATTGCACAGACATGTGCACCTCATGTGAGGAAAGCTGTGAGAACAGAAATGTCACTGTGTCAGAGGACAGTGAAGATGAAACCTCAGTAGACTTTTAAGGTGGGTTGGAAACCTTACTTGATCTGTCTTAGGGCAAAACGTGTAAATTTTGAATGCTAATATACACACTTATGTGATCCAAATACATCAATTTTTTAAAAGGATTTAACAGATTTCATACAATTTGTCTATTTTATGTGTTAAGTAAAATTTGCCCATGCATTGTAGACTAAAGAAATGTATTAAGTTGAATTAGACCAAATATGTTGACAAATAATCCAGTATATTGTCAAAAATGTCAATTTTTGACCCAAAATGTTGAAAAACATTAAGTTTTCAGGTCCAGAGGTGAGTGATTCAGAAACTAGTGGCTATTGTTGTACAAATACATATTATTCAAGCATATTTTAATTATAGAAGTTGACACCTTAGTATCACGACCAAAAAAAATGACAAAAAGTGGATTTTTCATATAATACCTATGATGTCATACCAAATTAGCATGAAAACGCCTTTCCGTATTTGGAAAAAATTGGTGCCGTGTTTTATTTTATTCTACCCTGTATGAAGAGCTAAATTCAATTGAAAAATCAAAATGTATGTGAAGTTCCCACTAGAAGTACATAGGCCCCCCCACTAATAAGAGCATTTTGGGATTTTTTTAATATTAATGAAGCTCCTAGAGATCTCTATTATGGACACATCCTTGTTTAAAATTAATTCCCATCTATCTTGTACGTTTAAAAGAACACTATAAGATGTGATATCTAGTTTCATATAAATCATACTGCATCCCTTTCCTCCCAGTGATATTGTATTTAATAAAACTGGTAATGATGGACCAATTTTGGGTCTAGGGTCTATTTGTATGTCAAGCTGAATAATTTTTCTTCTGAGGGATTCATACTCAAGGAAGTTACATCTTAGGCCCCTAGCCCGGAGTTGTTCCAAAGACATAAAATTACCGTTTTCAAATACTTTAACCTAGTCTTCTATCGAGTTGCCCCTTTAACACGTCATATGTACGTCAATGGTACTTTTTAAAATAGCATAAGAATGAAAAAGAGAATTCACAAAACAGTTTTTACTTATTTATTCATTCATTTATCTGCATATTTATTCATATATTGATTCATTTATTATTCATTTATTCATCTATTATGTATTTGTCTTCGTCCTTTTATTCCATCATGTATTTATGTAGTCATTTATTTTGAAGATAATGTTTTTAAAGGTTAAGGACAGAGACAATTCGTTTTTAAAGAAAGGTGAATATAAAGTTTACCGCTACCATGCTTGTACTGTATGAGCCTGAATAAATTGTGCTAGTCAACCAATACATATATACTGCACACATACGTGCGTTAGGGGCAATTGACACAAACTATTGTAATGTATTGTTACTGTTAGTATTGATGGTTGTTTGATATTTGTCATCATATGCTATGCATATACCGACATTTAATTCCTGCACCAGCCAACCGGACGTCTGCCAGTGCCTGGTTGTACAAACACCCATGTATAGCATGTCATAGATAAGTCATGTACATCAATGACCCACATAGTATGCGATTTCCAAGCTACATTCAGTTTTGAGGTCATCCATGCAGCTATGCCAAGGAAACTGGGTGGTAATCGGGCGTGCAGTCTTGTGTTATGCCCTGGCAGCCCACAGATTTAGTGCAGAAATTACGTCCGCACTGTACAGTGCCGAGATTTAATTCCTGCACTAAATGCGTGGGCAGCCCGAGCAAAATACGCGACCGCATTACCGATTGCCACCCAGTGTTCTGGGCATGGATGCGAGGATGAACTCACAACTTAACGTAGCTTTGATTTGCAAGCTATGTGGGTCATTGATGTACTTGTCTTATTTTTGTCACGTTACTAATGGGTTTTTATACAACCAGGCACTGCCAGACGTCCGGTCGACTGGTGCAGGAATTAAATGCCTGTACTGTACGTGCACTCTATCTATAAAGGTTCACATTCAATGCATATCAGCTCCATGCTATGTAGATTTCTCTGGCTTTAATATATTAATTGCATTCAATAAAATTTAAACGATATTGATTTTGTCAAATTTGCAGGACATTATCAGAAACGTAATACCACTTGTACAAAACTATAGTTCAGTTAAGCAAAATCTGCATGTTTTCGAAGTTTCATTAATATTCACGGTAACAAAGCGAATATCTTTAACCATTTATTGCTTAAAAGCAGCTCTTAATATTCGCGTTTCATTTAAAATGGCCTTCTGGGCTAGCAATATGTCTCCTTCAAATAATCCACAAAATAATTCTAGTCACAAAGATATTTGAAGATAGGATATCTTTATGGGTGGTTGAGATGAATTCGAGAATATATATTGTAGATCTATTGCAATACCCATTTCCTTACGAACAAACAACAAGCTGTTATTATTCATTAAAACCACCCATTAGTAGTCAAGAAATACAGCATTTATGGTTTGTTCCAACTTTTGAATTACATGCCAATGTGGATATGCGATGACCCTTTCTAAATGGGCGTCAATTTGACCGCGATTTAGGATTTTAATTACACGGATGGGATGCACAGGGGATACCCTTGCCTCGTGCTAAGCCACACACGGCTCTGGTGACCTTTATAATCGATTGTAGTTGTCTCTCTGACCCCCCTAATATGTCACGAAGTCCCTTCTGGATTCTTATGGAAATAGCCAAATCGGATCAATTTTGATAATCGCCCTTAACCTTTGGATGACACGCTGGATGTAGTAGGAATGTGATAGGCTATCTATCTCATCCTTTCTATCCGCCCTCGGAGCCGCATTAAGTATATATTTATTTCGCATATTTCTCACATGCACTGCCTTGTATCAGTCTAATTTGCATATTGATGCATTTAAATAAACACTCTTCATCTTCATATAGATCCTATATCATACATTCATTATAATGTGTGTGTGTGTGTATATATATATATATATATATATATATATATATATATATATATATATATATATATATATATATATATATAATATATATATATATATATATATATATATATATATATATATATATATATATATATATATATATATATATATATATATATATATATATACACACACACACACAGATGCTAGAGTTCTTAGTTTGCATTGTGTGACTAGACTTCTATTCATCTTTATAACTTGAATATATCTCTATATATTCCGTTTACTTAGTTACTAGCATATATTCATTGTTCATGCTCCTTAAAGTGAAAAGGAAGATAAAGTAAACTACGATGCAATGCAATTCAGTTAAAGAATATTGTAGTTAGCCAAATCCTTCAAATCTTAGGTTTATTTATGAATATATTATTATACATTTTTCAATTTGTTCATGTTATCTATCCATTTTATTGCCAATATATGATTAAAGTCCTTCCCTTGCATACACTGCCTGTGTAAAGTTTTTTTTAATTTACAGCATTTATTTTCATTATGCATTTTGTTTTACATAAACCGGAGTACAGTCACACTGCTTCGCCGAAAGAAAAGAAAAACTAACTGAATAGAATTCCCCTCATTGCATCCGGGTTCTTCTATCATTTCTGTGTTGCTTTCATAGGGCAACCATTCCATCTTATTCATATTCCGCACGTCATTCCGATGATTACATCAAAGTCTCTCTACTGGAGAGGGGATCACGATGATTGGACAGATAACGTCACATCACATCAATGTAGATAGAGGGGATGATAACCTGCAACTTATGGATGCTGGCCAAGTTGCATTGAGTGGCACACTAGACCTCTATTATTCTAAGCAGGCTTCTGATGAGAACTGCTCCTGTCTGCTGATTGCATGGTGGAATGATTAACTAGATGATGTACTGATTGATTTATTGTATTGACTCCAACACCGGATCGCTAGTTAATTAGTTGTTTGTATATATGGACATATATATATATATATATATATATATATATATATATATATATATATATATATATATATATATATATATATATATATATATATATATATATATATATATATATATATATATATATATATATGTATGTATATATATATATATATATATATATATATATATATATATATATATATATATATATATATATATATATATATATACACAATGTATATGTATATATATGATTAAAGTTTATTAAAGAAATGTATATATATATATATATATATATATATATATATATATATATATATATATATATATATATATATAAATTATATATCGTAGAAATAGGGAATAACATTCCTGCCAACAACCTTTCAACGAAAATATGCACTTTCCAACACATTGGATATTAGCAGCAGGATGAATACCTCTGAGGTCACTTGAGGGCGTCAATAAGATAACTGGGTCTATAACGAGGGCAGGATGTGAAGCTAGAGACCATTCTTCAGTCAATAACTGCTCGTTATTGCCCCCATAACTCATCAATATCGACCTGAGGGCAATAATTGATGACGATTCGTCTTTGCCATTTGTTCCATCTATCTATCTGTTTGGGTGACAAACAGTTGTTAATTACTTCCTGCTTTTCCCCTATCCCATTCTTGCCCTCCCAATAACCATATTGCCTCATATTCAGGCTAAATACTGACTGATGATTTTTATTAGTGAACCACCCGGAGAAAATCACTGCCTTAGCCCAAGTCACTGGAAAAGTATTCAAAGTCTTTAAGCCAGACTGTGGCCGGTGACTTTTCCATCAGCGGCAGTGCCCTCGACCACTTGGCTATAGAGGTACAGTCCAGACATTTAATCCCTGAACCAGTCAACAGGACGTCTGCCAGTGACTGGTTGTACAAACACCCAAAAATAACGTCAAAAATAAGCCAATCAGATCAACGACCCACGTAGCTTGTGAATCAAAGCTACGTTCAGTTTTGAAATCATCCATGTAGCTATGGCCAGAAAATTGGGTGACAATCGAGCTTGCGGTCGTGCACTATGGCCGGGCTGCCCACGCATTTAGTGCAGGAAATAAATGTCTGTACTGTAAGTTCCTAAGCGGCATATGCCATTTTCAATGCTATCCTGCTGGGCCCTACCAATGTCTCGCTTCAAATGCATACTATGTTTGCGATGATGTTACTCAGTGTCAGACGGTTGTTTTCCCTGGGTACTCTCATTTTCTCCTCCAATGACTCGCCTTTAGCCCACTGCCGATATTTTATTCCTGTACTAAATTCCCGGGCAGCCCGGTCATAATCCACGACTGCATGCCCGATTACCACACAGTTTCCTGGACGTGGATGCAGGGATGACCTCACAAATGAACGTAGCTTTATTTCGAATGCTACGTGGGGCATTGATGTGCTTGGCTTATTTTTTCTTACTTGTTATTCATTGTTTTTCCCAAGCAGGCACTGGCTGACGTCCGGTCGACTGATGCAGGAATTAAATGCCTGTACTGTAGATGTGGAAGAAAGCGATAAATCAAAAGTCGAATAGTGTTCCGTAATTCGAGCAAATATCGAAGATAGTGAGCAAGATGTAACAAAGGATGGTGATTATTGGTATTTATCAATTATTGGATACCAAAACCAGGCGCAGAATTTCAAATGTTAATAGTTGGCTGAAAATAGAATGAATCTTCTT
>OZ012700.1:22219846-22227346 GCA_963942565.1 Maea johnstoni
AACACCTCTCATTCAGATATTTTGTAAAATTTTGCTTTATTCACGAGATATTTTGAAAAGAAATGAAGATGCAGACGTTCATTTTCTGTATTAGTCCCTCTTCATCTGAAAACTAATTTCAAAGAAACCTTGAATTTTCTAATCATTTTTTCACTGTTTTTGAATAAAATTGTTACGTTCATCAAGATATATGTTAAGTTGGCAATGGTCTTAAGGATAAGTTATCTGTCCTTAAGTATAGCATCATTCATTCATTGTTTATTTCCTGCATGTGGTGCCAGAAAGACTCTGCTATGTTAGTGGTGCCTATCTGATTTAAGAGACTCAGAGTTTCCGATGAATCATACAAATATATAGTAAAACCCTAAGAATGAATGGTTTATTTGTGTGGAGTGACTTTTCAGCCAGTGCTACAAGTGTCGGTATTTGAATCCTGCACTAAATGCACGGACCAGGCCGGGCATAATACACGACCGTACGCCCGATTACCACCTCGTTTCCAGGGCATGGATGTATGGATGCCCTCACACCAGACGCAGCTTTGATTTGCAAGCTACGTAGGTCATTGATGTCCTTGCCTTATTTTTAGGCATGCTATCCATGGGTGTTTGCATAACCAGGCACAGGCAGACGTCCGGTCGACTGGTACAGGAATTAAATGTCTGTACTGTATACACTCATCACCGCCCATCACCCGTATCGTTTGCCTACCCTTTACGATAGGTATATGTCCATAGAAGCTATCTATATGCAGATGTAGGTCCCCCTTGTATGTATGTGGGTGTACATGTATGTCCAATACTATATAATAATACATACATATTCATTTAAACTGGTCACGCGCCTAAATGACCAATATTGATGTACCCATTATTTGGATGCGTCAATCGAGACAGGGACTAATGTATTCATTAGATATTGACCACAGCCTCGAAGGTAATTTGACAATCACCTTCCTAGCCGAGAGAGATTTCCATCAGATAGAACAATCAGACGTGCATGTGTCCGAACTGCGCATGCGCATTCGCACTGATCCAGCAGTTCAGTAGTCAAAATAAATTGTTGGTTCAGTCACCGTGAAACTACATTCGGAATTTAAGGATGAAGCATTTTGTTAAATTCACCTTTAAATGTCTAACGAAAGTAAAATTGGGGATTTTTCAGATTGCTACATGTCAGATCACCGATTAGGTTGGGATAGTTGTCAATGATTTTGGATCTATTGGTGTTAATTTTTTTCATTTTCGTCCAATCAGTTTTTGCCTAGAATAGTATGAAATGGTTTACAATAAACCACTCAATTTCAATAAATATGCAATCTGTAAAGTTGCTATGTAGCCAAAAGTTCTAAAAGTGAATTATTTGTCTGGAATGGCAAAAAAATGGTTTGAAATATACCATTCAATTTCAAAATATATGCAATCTGCTAAGTTACTATGTAGCCAAAAGTTCTAAAAGTGAATTGTTTGTCTGGAATGGCAAAATAAATGGTTTAAAATACACCATTCAATTTCAAAATATATGCAATCTGCTAAGTTACAATGTAGCCAAAAGTTCTAAAAGAGAATTATCTGTCTAGAATGGAAGAAAATAGGCTAAAAACACCATTCAATTTCATAATAAGCTACTACCGGTATGTAGACACAAGTTCTGAAATGAAATCTTTGCCTATGGAATGGTGAAAGATGGAATAAAATACACAACTCAATTTCAATATACATGTATATGGAAATTGCTATGTTATATTACTTTGTAGCTAAGAATGACATATATATATATAAATATATATATATATATATATATATATATATATATATATATATATATATATATATATATATATATATATATATATATGTATATATATATATATATGTATATATATATATATATATATATATATATATATATATATATATATATATTTATGTATATATATATATATATATATATATATATATATATATATATATATATATATATATATATATATATATATTTATATACAAGAAAGCTCTCCTCACATCTCGCAGCTAATCCTTTAAAATGAAAGGCTACGAAACGTAGCCTTACAAGAGATTTCCCCTCCTATCTCTGTGCGCACTTTATGAAGAAAAAGCACAGAAAACTTAGATATCAGCATATAAAAAAAACTCTTTGACTTCTGATATAAATGTACTCGAGCAAGCATTCAATACGAAATGCTTCGAATTACAGTGGGGGTCCGGAAGAAATAGAGGATTTCCTGAGCCACTTTGAAAACGGCTTCATAGGTATTTCAAGTAAGGCAGCAGACCCAAACCCAAGACTCCTCTCCACAATAGAAAAGGTCCCACTGAACAGATTCGTAGTTGAATCGAACTGTCCCCATCAGGCAGTTAACTTTCATGCAAAGGCCAAGCCTACAGACGTCGTGACTGTCATGAACATTATTGCCCGCATCAAATGCATGGACCCTGTATTGGTTAGTAGGGTGATCCGCACTAACGTAACTCGTCTGTACCACTTCTAACTGAGGTAATAACACTCCTCCCTATAATGTCCTTACATTATTATCTCACTTGCACCTAGCAACATAATTCTCTGTTTAATAAGCAAAAAAAACAAAATGTCTGCTTCAGTCCATTCTTGACTTAAACTAGTTCAAAACCAATTTGGATAAGAAAAGTTCCAAGTTAACTTCACAAATTCATTTGTGTGAGTAGCTAAAATTGTTTGAAACCTGTGAAACGGTAAAACGGATGAAAAGCCTTTATGTGTGGTTCTTGAATTGAGCTATTTGGTGCTTCCTTCTTCTTATTATTTAATTTCTCAAGTAAAACCATGAGAACATGGTAAAACGGAGAAAAACCTCTAAGGTGAGGTACTAGTATTCTTGTGTTATGCTCAATGTATATTGCCAAGTTAAGACTGCAATAAATGCAGCAAAGGGTAATTATTGTTGACTCAAATAGTGAAAAGACTTTGAATTTAAAATTTTCTGATTCTCCACAAGGTGATATATCTTGATTGCTATTAAGCTTGCTATATTTTCAAATGGTAGATTCATGTAATGGTCTTAACAATTACAGCCATGAATGGGCATTACTGACTCAAACATGGGATATTGTGAAATAGGTGAAAAACCTTTGGGTCAGTGTGTTACTTTTGCTGTTTGACGGGACTTAATCGTGAGTTCTAGTGAAATATGTGAAAAACTCTAGAGTCAAAACTTAGGCTAATGCTCACAGCCAATGCCTCAAACATGAAACACTTTGAAACAGGTGAAAAACCTTTGAGTCTAAATTTTCTTCATATAAGACACCTTCTAAGAGTAAGGGTCAAATGGAGGAAAACCTATGAGGTATAATTTATTTTTGATACAGCTCGCTCTTGTGGTTTTTGTTCATTATTGCTTGTGTAATCACATCAGTTTGTGTAAGATACTCTCTAAGAGCAATGGTCAAAGGGAAGAGAACCTCTGAGGTATAATGTATTTTGATACAGCTCCCTCTTTTTGTTTTTGTTCATTATTGCTTGTGTAATTTACTCTCAAGAGTAAATGTATAATGGGAGAAAACCTTTGAGGTATAATTTATATTGATACAACTCCTTGTTGTTGTTTTCTTTTGGTAATCATTGTTGGATCAAATAATCATACCTTATTTTTTGACCTCAAACTATAGATGCTTCTTGTTCTATATTCACAGTTTGAGACAGTAGTCACTGGTGCTGTCTCATTTGTGTCCTGAGAACTCAGGCATTGATAGAATGGTCCATTACATCATGCCTAATAGGTTTTTGTGGAATTGAAATTATGATACAATTGTTTATTTTTGTTTTGATTACTAATGGTCCAGCATATTATGGTTGATGAGACTTGATGATACTATATATTACACTTATATGTGGATGATTCATTTATTTGAAATAACTGGGTTAAGGAATATTGACACCACTTCTGACTTTAATTTATAATAACAATTTCTTATAGTAATTTCTTTTTTTTCTCTTAATAAGGCATTCAAATCACTTCAGCGTGAACAGGATGTAATTCCCAAAATACAATTGATTACCCTGGTGCGTGAGTGGTCTGGCCGTAGTTGGGGCTCTGACAACTGCAACTTTTCTGTAAATCTCTTCAAAATTTTCACTCTCTTTTTTTTTCTTTTTTGAAAAACTTCAGCCTTTTGCACTCTGAAATTATTAATTTTCTGTTTTTTGTTGTTTTCTTTTTTTTTGTTATTTTCTCTCTAGGTATACCACTATCTCACTTGGTGTCAGTATATGTTGATGTTCTTTTTTGTTTTTCTTCGTTTCTTGCCTTGTCAAGCTCCTTGATAAGAAGCTGTTGCTATATATCTCCATATATTTTGAGCGAGATAACAGACTGTTACAGTTACTTATCCTTGCTTTGTTTCAATATGTTCTATCGTTTTTTGAAAACCCTCCTGTCACATGTCATAGCGGTGCCTCCGGTTGTGTGTGTCTCTCTAACTGAATATGGCTAGCGACACAATAGATATTTTCTCTGCAAACGCTCGTGGACTTAGGCAACATTTCAAAAGAATTGATCTCTTTGATTACATTAAGAATCTCAGGGCAGACATAATCTGCCTACAGGAAACACATCTGGTGCAAAAAGATATCAATATCCTGGCGAAAGAATGGAATGTCGAATACTTCCTTGCAGGCAACTCTACTAACAGTAGAGGTGTACTAGTGATGTTGAATAATACCTTTGAATATCAGGTTAACCAGTGCATCAGGGATCCTGATGGAAGATATATTATTTTAGAATTGTCTATTGCAAATCTCTTCACTGTATTCGTCATTAATATATATGCACCTAATAATGATGATCCTGTCTGGTTCAATAAGTTATTTACGAGGGTTCAATCTATCTCCAACAACTGTGAAATCTGGACCGGGGATTGGAATGCAGCTCTCTCAAACATAGACATTTACAATTATGCTAAGTTAAGGAACCCCCTAGCAAGTCAAGCAATTAACAACTTCAAATTCAAAACCGGCCTTATAGATCTCTGGAGAATTCAAAATCCTAATCGAAAACGGTTTACATGGAGATCCGAAAAGCCTTGCAAGGCATCTAGACTTGATTATTTCTTAATCTCTGAAGATATTCTTTCCTTAAACCCAAAATCAGACATTCTCAATTCCTATAAAAGTGACCACAAAATTATTAAACTCTCAATTTCAAAATCAGTTCAGAAGCGTGGAAAAGGGTTGTGGAAATTTAACAATGCTTTGTTGGAGAATGGTGACTTTGTAGACATGATCAAAAGTGAAATTTCTCTGATTACACAAATATATGCTTTGCCTGTCTATAGTGAGACATTCGTTGAGCAAGATTATGGTGAGAACCTTGAAATTTCCATATCCTCAACTCTGTTTCTAGAAACCCTCTTGTGTCAGCTGAGAGGTCAGATTATAAAATTTTCAAAAAGTTTTAAAAAAAAAGAAACAGAGGCTGAGAAATCTCTCGTGTCTTCCATTAAAACTTTACAAGAGGAAATAGACTCAAATAATGATAACATATTCAAAAAAAATTCTCTTAGAGATCTATCTCTGCAATTGGAGAATTTACGTGAGAAAAAAATCAAGGGTAGTATTGTTCGTTCACGGGCCTCACTTATAGACAATTGGGAGAAACCTTCCAAGTATTTTTTAAATTTGGAAAAGAGAAATCATGTCAACAAGAATATACCTTCTCTACTTGACGGAGATAACGAAATTACTGACTCAGAACAGATTCTTAATCTACAACGACACTTTTACGCGGATTTGTATTCTTCCAAACACACAGTGTCTCTGGAAAACTCAAAGTTTTCTGAACATTTGGAAAATATCCCAAAGCTTTCCAAAATAAACAGAGAACAACTGGAAAAACCTTACACAATAGAAGAGCTTCAATTTTCAATAAGTAGTAGTAAACTTAATAAAGCTCCCGGTCCAGACGGATTTTCAAATGAATTTTTCAAATTCTTTTCCAAACAGCTACAATTCTGGATTTTCAGGTATTTTAATGAGGCCATAATAAAAGATGAATTTTCTCATCTAGCCTTAGATGGAGTCATTACCTGCATACCAAAACAGGGAAAGTTACGTAATGATTTAAAAAACTGGCGACCACTAACACTTCTTAATTCCATATATAAATTTTTTTCGTCTATGATTGCCAGTAGGCTCAAAAAATGCTTACCCAGTATAATAAATGAGGACCAGACAGGATTCATATCGGGCCGCTTCATCGGCGAAAACACTAGTATGGTATATGATACCATTGAATATTGTGCATCACATGACGAACCTGGGCTTTTGCTTATATTAGACTTTTCGAAGGCATTCGATACAATTGAATGGCCATTTATTTCCGAAGTTTTGAAACTTTTTCATTTCGGTGACAGTTTCATCAATATGATTAGACTGTGTCAGGTGAACTCGAGCTCGCGAGTGGCACAGAATGGTTTCTTGTCCAACCCAATTGTGCTTGAACGTGGATGCAGGCAGGGAGATCCCCTATCACCTTATGTCTTCGTGTTGTGTGCAGAGATTCTATCTCATGTTGTTAGGGAGAGGCCGGACATCCGGGGTTTTGTGCTACACGGAAGGGAATCTAAAGTATCACAGTACGCTGATGATACGACCTTGTTGGTTAGGGAAGACCTTCAAACTATTACAAGTATTATAAGAGTCTTAAAATGGTTTAAGACAGTGTCCGGTTTGGACATAAACAAAGAAAAAACTAAGGTTGTCAAGCTCGGTGCATTAAGAGATAGCAACATACCCTGGCAGGGCAAATTTGGTTTTAACTGGTCAAACAAATTCGAGATCTTGGGAATACATTACAATATGAATTAAATAAATGAAATTATAGACCTAAACATTCAAAGGAAGATCGGCGAAATTCAACAACTTATCAGAATTTGGAGTACTCGCAACTTAACCCCTTATGGGAAAGTAACAATTATTAAATCTCTGTTAATTTCCAAGATCACGCATATGTTGCTATCTCTTCCTAGCCCGAGCTCATCCTGTATTAATGATTTAAATGATACCTTCTCAAAATTTCTTTGGTGTGGAAAACCCCCAAAATGGAGGAAAGAGATATTGGAAGGTGAAATTTTTCATGGCGGTTTGAAACTACACAACCTCAACTTATTTGACAAGTCACTAAAGTTAAGCTGGCTCAAGCGATATTTAGTATCCAGTAGTAAATGGACTATTTTCCCAAACAATTTCGAACTAGGTGATGTTTTCACTTACGGTCCGGATATACTGGATAAAATCAAAGAGACAACTTCAAATAAGTTTTGGCTTGATGTCATGGACAGTCTTACTTTTATGTGGCAGACAGATGCGGTTCTTAAAAAACAGTTCATTAAAAACACTCCTATCTGGCTAAATCCTGTCTTTTCGTTACCTATAAATAGACATTGGTTCAAAAAGGGAATAAACACAATTTCCGATTTCCTGGGTGACATGAATGTCATACTACCA
>OZ012700.1:22232346-22237585 GCA_963942565.1 Maea johnstoni
TTAATCATCGTAACTTTTGTGCCATATTGCGGCTTTATCGTGCATAGACCAGTTGTACGTGGTGGAAAAAAACTCCATTACCTTGCAAAAACTACCCCCTAACCCCAAGCCCCTTCCCTAGCAGGGAATATAATCCCCGATAGTGGTAATACACTGCTAGCGTGCAATTAAGCAACGCCCTAGACCACTTGGCCAACAGGGCATGCCCTGCCTTCTGATTTTAACAGGAAGAGCGTGAAGGTGACTTCAAAACAGTGCCCCCTAGTTTAACATACCCGCTGGCAATCCCATAGACAGTACTTGGCATGTGGGGGCGACAGCTGGCGTCCCCTGGTGGCGGTATAATTAGACTGGAATGATGCCGAATGCGATTGCTCTTTCTGAAACCCTTAGTTTTTCTTCCGCTGGGGAGTGCAATTGGCCCTTGTAAATAGGCCATTACTGCAAAGTGGCAGCTCGCCTTCGGGGCAAATTCTAGCAATGTGATTTTCGACCGACAAGCCTAGGTCAATCTCACTGAATGAACGGCGTTGGCTTTGCCCGAGATCGAGATGGAATGCATGCAATTGCGTTACAGATGGTCCTGCGTAGAAGCTGTTCATTGGATTTCCCCATGGTATCAAACCATAAAGGTACTTATGTCACGTATTGGGGAGGTTTGTCTCACTAAATTGGAGTTATATGTGGAGTACTGGTGTCGAGGTAGCTGTAGGTAATGCATTTACCAATAGTGGCTTGGTGTTGTATCGTTGATAGGAGGGTCGATGATTTGATCTGTGATCTGTGTCGTAACATGCTAACCCTACGTTGCCTTGGTACACCTAGTTGTAAAGGTATAGGTATTCGGTTTATAGTCCACCGTTATGTTCACACAACCTTCCTTCCCTGACAGGCCTGTATACACGAAAACCATTACAATCCCCCGAGGGATATTCCAGAGCAGCTGGCAGCATATAGCGCACAAGCTCTAAGCACTGCCTTATTAATGCTAGGTACCCATTTTACAGATGGGTAGACTGAGGCAGTACGGAATAAACTGTCTTGCCCAAGAACAGAGCAAAGTGCCCCAGCCGGGAATTGAACCAGGGGCCTACTGATTACTAGCCCGACACCTAACCAACTGAGCTACAGTGCAGACATTTAATTCCTGCACCAGTCGACCGGACGTCTACCAGTGCCTGGTTGTAAAAAGCTCATGGACAACAATTCAAAAAATAAGCGAAGCACACAAATGACTCATATAGCTTTGGAAACAACGCTACGTTAAGTCGTAGAGTCACACATGCATCCATGCCCAGGAAACTGTGTGGCAACTGGGCGTGCGGTTGAGAATTATGCCCGGGCAGCCCACTCATTTAGTGCAGGAATTAATTGCTGGCACTTTACATGTACTTTGTCACCAGTCGTGTGATGAGGATAGGAGAGAATTGTTAGGAGTTGGAGACAATTAACCTGGCAATTAGTACAAAACTGAACTTATACCCAGGAGGTCTCAATGCAACAGGTGAACTTTCGGAAAGATGGTGTAATATTTTGTTAGGACTCGCGAAGTTGTGCGGAGACAGGCCGCCTGCAACCGCACTTTAGGTGGAGAGGAAATAGGTCTATCTCACTTAACTCTAAAGACAAAGGCTCATCACCCCCCCCCCCCCCCCCCCCCCCCCCATCCAACACTCCTGGGCCCCCGAGTTTGGGTCGATGGCAAGAACGCAGGTACAACTATTCTTGTCTGATGAACTGTTTCGGACTCAGCCAGTCCCTGTAGATCTACTTTGCCAGACTGACGTCAAAGCCTATCGTCTCCGCCAAGGATTTGGGAAAGAAGGACGACATGACCTAAGAACGCACTGTATTAATGAAGTAAACCGTTACTTTACACGGCGATTTCACAGCGTAAAGAGCGCGTTCACACTGATGAAGCCAGGGATACAAGATTTTCATGCAGATGATCATAATGGAACGGTTTAAACAGACGAATTGGAAGTTTATTGTTGCGGTCACGTGTTTTGCCGTGTTCCCTGAAATGTCTAACTAGTCAATCCGCTACCAAGGAGGCGCTATACCTGCGAGCAAGCATAAACAAAGATTGGCACAAAAAACGTCTAAAACAATTTTTGCCATGCGAGTGAACTTGAAAAAAGGTTATTATTTGAAGAAATCGTCCATTTTATGGATTTTATACTTCCTATCATACATGTATCTTTCAACTGTTGAACTGTCTTGTGTGAAAATAAAGATCTACGTACATTTTATCCGCTAAGCCCCTCATTAATTTGATAGACATCACATTCCAGTTTCACATTTATTCTACATTATATTATTAACTGTCACAATTAATAAATTTAGCACAATTAACCATGAATGTTCAGTTATGAAATGGCTGTTACCTACCACTTTGGTTATCTGAGTGATATGGACCGCTAATTTTTCTGGTGGAACCACTAAACAATTTGTTTTGGTGGACCGTTTGACCACCAAGGCTTAGCTAACTGTTTTCAGCACTGAAGAATACATATGTGCGCTTACTCAAATGTCGATTCATGGGTCCCCACGATTAGGACTTAATAAGTAAATTTGATTACAATTGTATCTTTATTGTACAGCTTGAATTAAGTGTTTGCCATCGTATTTTGGTCATTTGAAATGTTCATGATCATTGATTAATTTTTTGCTATAACTTAATGGGGATCCAGTCCGTGTTCTATTAGAATTAGCCCTTCCAATGCTGAGAACTACTTTCGTCCAAAGCACAGAAACGCAAAGATATTTGATAACCATCTAAAATGTTGGTATTCATTAGATCGCTCTCTTCGGGTACTCCCGGATGAGTACCCATGTGCCAGGGTTTCAATAATTTTTCAGGGTTTTTGCATCATTTAGTAATGGCCAAATTAGCCAACAGCAGCGTAATTATAAAGGGTTAAGAGATTCCCTCCACGTTGAGCACCTGGGTGTTTTGCTGTTTTTTCGCATTGCAGTGAAGAAGTGAACTTAGCCGACTTTTACAGTGTAGTCAGTCCCCTTGACGTAGTATCGATGTGAGCACACATTACTGTAGCCCCTAGCCACCACTAACATCGGTTTTTCATCACCCACCAAACCGGAAGTCGCTAAGGCCTCCCTGGGGCTCTAATATCCTGTTGGAATTCCGCGTTTACAACGTCACGTGACCGTTGTGATCTTTCAACACCAAAGTACAAATCCACGCGAGAGCTGGCGAGATCTCGGGTATTTGTTGAGGGGTTTCCAAGAGGATATTGGGCTGCCGCTACACCGCGGGTAATTCCCCGGGGCGGAATTAAGCTTCACATTTCCGTGTATAGGTGGCTTCCGCGTGAGATGAAACATACACGATCAGTTTCACTTCCTGCATGTTTGGCACGTGGGGTTTGGAAATGTGGATTACGGAATGTAGTCGTTGTTTAAGTGGCTTTCGTCGCATTTAGTGCAATTTTCTAGTAGCGTTCTATGGAAGCTAAGTAAATCATCTCTGATTGATTCTATGTGAGAACAAACGTGAGAAACGAGATGCTGTGCTTTGTCCGATAGCCTTTGCATGTGCATGCTGTATTATCTATTGAATTGAGACTGGTGCATATACAACGCAAATATTATTTTATTGTGTCACTCATGAACGTGTTTATACGAAGGGCTAGTCACAGTTGGACTGCCATGTGCATTTATGTATGTATATGTAGGTCTGTATTTATGTATCAGTGTATGTTTTGCATGTATGCTGATGGGAAGATTATATATATATATATATATATATATATATATATATATATATATATATATATATATATATATATATATATATATATATACATATATATATATATATATATATATATATATATATAAAGAGAGAGAGAAATGTATCTACGTAGTCAAAGTCTAGAAACAACAGTTTGAGAAATTGATGCAAATCAAATAATTTCAGTGTGAATTTTGAAAAAAAACATAATTCTCGTCAGAAACGTATCTCTGTACTCAAGACATAAACTACAGTACAGACATCTAATTTATGCACCAGTCGACCGGACGTCTGCCAGTGCTTGGTTGTAAAACGCCCATGGCTAACATGTCAAAAGTAAGTAATGTAAGTAATGACGCACGTTGCTGGCAAATCGAAGTACGTTCAGTTGTGAGCTCATCCATGCATCCATGGCAAGAAAACTGGGTGGTAATCGAACGTGCGGTCGTGTATTATGCCCGGCCTGTCCACATATTTAGTGCATGACTTTAATATCGGCACTGCACATGTATGAAGCTGACCGTACACGGATTTCGCGCGATGATTCAGTAGATGACAACATGTGTTGCTCATTTCGCCTTGCACACAATTCATACTAATTGCAACGTCTTTGATCGCAGCAGACCTCGGGCTGGATATTTATTCCGGCTGACAGGAGCATGACCTCCTCGTAATCAACAAGTTCCATTGTGAGTGAACAAAAAAAGGAAATAGAAAGGTTGCAGCAATGATTATATTCGTACAAGAAAAAATAATAAAAAAGTGAGCAACCTGAATAGTGCCTAATTCTGATGATTGATTGCTGTCGTATACGCATTTCTGTCATTGTGAGTTCGCGCTAAAATATATGTCTTATATCTGGATCGGGATAATGGCAGTGCACCTGGCTCACACCAATAATATTTAATTTGACTGCAAAGTTACTTTTAACTGTGGGTGTATATATATATAACTCTCTCTCTCTCTCTCTCTCTCTCTCTCTCTCTCTCTCTCTCTCTCTCTCTCTCTCTCTCTCTCTCTCTCTCTCTATATATATATATATATATATAATATATATATATATATATATATATATATATATAGATAGATAGATAGATAGATAGATAGATAGATAGATAGATAGATAGATAGTAATATATATATATATATATATATATATATATATATATATGTATATATATATATATATATATATATATATATATATATATATATATATATATATATATATATATATATATATATTTGTCATATTTGTATTATTATACCGAAAAAAATGCAAAACACAAAAGGGGAAAAAATTACAAACAGAGATTTTGGATAAATACTCGTCGTCTGCCTTGTTGAACTAGTTTAACCAGTGGGTCAGAAACCAGAACCAACAATCTTCACGTGAGGTATATAATAAAGATTAATAACAAAGAAGAGAAAATCAGGCAATAGAAACAAATGTGAAAAAGAGTCAAATACATGATTGTAAGG
>OZ012700.1:22237785-22287016 GCA_963942565.1 Maea johnstoni
GATATTCCATTTATTTCGGCACTTACCTAATATTATTTTTCGTCCGATCCTGTCCATGACTAGAGCACCAATGATATTTGCAACTATGTTGGGAATCTGTCCAATAAACTGTTCTAGATATACATTGCGGGCTGTTATAATTAATGTCAAAATCCACCCTACAACCGGGCTTAGTATTAGTGAAATTCACGTTGTCAATTTCAGTGTTTACGAATCGATCTGGGTAGAAATTGGTGAAATCAAAACTAGTGTCTTTGATGATAGACTCATGGAAGCTTGTCTTCTTAGCATCCACATTCCTAAACACACTGTCTTGGATGAGCACGTCGTGAAATGTTACATGTTTCATTTCAAGATTAACATAGTGCATCTGTTTGAATATGCAGTTCTGGTAGTTTATGTTTTCCAGGATTCCAGTGACATTGCTGTTGTAAAATGTCTGGTTTACGACGGTGATCTCGTGGGAAAAGTATTCTTTCTGCTGTGCCTTCTTCAGGAGTTCAGGAAACCAAATAGTGAGACCATGGAATCTGAAAGGAAATAACTTGGGTATTTAACACATAAATACCTCAATAATATGTGTCTAAATGTGGACTTATCCGAATATTTTTAATAGGTATTTGAGTACAAGAATAGTCCGAAATCCTCCGTCTCATCTGAATCATCGTCATCATCTTGAATCAATTATTGGTTATCGTTTGGCACGCATACGGGTAGCGTTTGCTAATTTACTTGCATGATACTATTTTCAAATATTAGTATGGTATCTGTTTATAGAAAGTGGTAAAACTGAAAGGGTAAATTTATTCTCCACAGGATTTGACAGAAGAGGTAAACCATGAATCATCGAAAAACAATTATAAGTTCCAACTATACGATAAATTCTTAACATATCTGTGTGCATGCATACATTATCCTCTACATATATTAGGTTTATCTAGTCGAGTACAAACTTATGGCATTTTCTATATTAAGTACTACAGTTAAGTTATCGTTGTTTGATGTAAAATCATATCGAAAAATCTGGACAGCCAGGTAGGGCCACTTTTAGGAGGATGTTTTCCCAAAATCAGTGCGAGAGGGAGCCAAAAAGGTTAAAAAGACATTTGAAAGCAATTTTCTGCCAGAGGGACTAGATGTATTGACTGACATCTAGGGAGTAAAATGGGAACTAAATATTGTTTACCTTACACCTATTGAGCAACTGGGAAACTATATGTATATTTTATTCGGTTTTTTATTTTAAAAGATGCACACATAAAGCTTTTAAGGAGCAACTTTTCAACATTCATTAACTTTTTTTCAATAAAGAGCCCAAAAACAACGAGGGATTTTTGAAGGTTATTTGTAGGATACTACATGTATGTATTCTAGATAATGGCCTGGGAGTAATGTTAGTCTTGCTTGATGCTATACTTACCCAAAACATATGGACATCCAACAGACAATGAGGGATGAGTGTGTTCTTGGTCAAGGGAGAGGAAAAGAGAGAGCGTACTGCTCTGAAGTACTACATAAAGAAAAACAAAAAAATAAGAACCATGCATAAATATACGTTACATGTACTAATATTTCAAATCGTGCTCAAAGAAAAGAAAACGTTAATGGCAGCCAAACATTCATATTTCATGCTCATTAATGGGAGTGCATAGGGCTTACGTACTTGAGGAGAAGTATGAAATAGCAATCATGCAAAAACATATTACAAGTACATATGTACATAGCATCAGATATTTGAAATAACGCGATCGATCTCGATGCGAATTGACAGCTGACGACATCTGCCAATAGATGTCACCACTTCCTCGCCTTCTCCACATCGAAGAATAGTAGTATATGGTAAGACATACATACACACATATGTCACCTTACCCGATGTTGTTCTGGGTACCGAATCTTGGCTCACTCCAGATATCGGAAACAGTGAAATCTTTCCACCTGGCCTCACTGTCTTCCGTCGCGATTGCGTATCAAAGGAGAAGTCAAGGGGTGGAGGTGTCTTCATCCTAGTCAAACAAGATTTCGTCTGTTTCGAGATCCAACTGGATACAAACTGCGAACTCATCTGTGTGAAACTGGATCTGAAGGGTCAGCAAAATGTGACCGTGGGCTGCCTCTATCGACCTCCCTGGGCTGACGACAACTACATGCAAGACTTCGTCGAGGCCCTAAAAGTTATCGACCCTCACAACAATGGCAACATCTGGATAGGCGGAGATTTTAACCTACTGCATACTGACTGGGTTAACTTGAGTGCTACACCAGGAAACTCCTGTATCAGTCAGACCGAGACACTGATACATGCCTTTAATGATCACTCGTTGACCCAAGTCATTGATTGTGCTACGAGGAAGAACAACCTACTCGACCTATTCTTCACAACAAGACCATCGTTGGTAAACCAGTGTGGCTGTATCCCCCCTCTAGGGGAGGCAGACCACGATATAGTCTTTGTGGACTTAAACACCAGGGCAACGATACCCAAGAAGTCACCCACCACCCGACTCCTATACCACAAAGCAGAATGGGAAGGAATGGCCAAGAACCTCGACGGTTTGACTCTACCGGCTGGCGATATACAGCACAAATGGGATTTCCTAGAATCTACCCTCCAATCTCTAGTAAAGAAATTTGTACCTGCTCGCCAATCTCGACCCAACGATCAGAAACCATTGGTCACCTCAGAGTTGAAGACCCTCTTCCACAAACGTGACCGGGCCTTCAAGCGACAGAAACAAACGCTTTCAGAGAAACACAAACAGCAATCCCTTGATCTTCGCCACAAGGCTCAAAAAGAAGAACGGGCAGCGTACAGGACCTACATCGACTCCATATTTGACCTGGACAGCGGATCGAGTACGGCTCCAAGTGACAAATCGTCAGTACTGAAACGCTTCTGGTCCTTCGTCAAATCAAAGAAAAAAGATTCCTGTGGGGTAGCACCGTTGCGTAAGAATGGTACCCTGGTATCAGATGCAAAGGGTAAAGCTGATATTCTGAATCAGCAATATCCATCCGTCTTTGCCAGCGACGACCCCCAAACAGCTCCCTCGAAAGGCTAAAGTCCCTTTAAGCAGATGGATAATATATCGATCACAACCGAAGGTGTCCTCAAACTGTTAAAGGGGCTAAACCCCAACAAAGCCAGTGGCCCAGACAAGATCTCCCCGATACTACTAAAGAACATGGCTGACTACCTAGCTCAACCTCTAGCATCTCTTTTCCAAGCCTCACTCTAACAAGGCAAAGTACCACACCAATGGAAAAATGCACTTGTCACCCCCATCTTCAAGAAGGGTAACAAGCATGATGCTGCTAACTACAGACCAGTGTCCCTTACCTCCGTGTGCTGCAAACTCCTTGAACACATCGTGGCAAAATCAGTAATGGAGCATCTAGACGTCAACAACATCATATCAGACAGTCAGCATGGCTTCAGAGCTAAGCGTTCATGTGAGACACAGCTCGTCACATTCATCGATGAGCTGCAGCGCCACCTAGCTAAGGGTATGCAAATTGACCTGGCAATACTGGATTTTAGCAAAGCGTTCGATGTTGTACCACACAGCAAACTCCTGTACAAGCTGGATTACTATGGCATCTGTGGGCTCCCATTAGAATGGATACGATCTTTCCTGAATGACAGAGTGCAACGTGTAGCAGTTGATGACAAGGCTTCAGACGAGGCTACGGTAACATCAGGAGTCCCACAGGGCTCAGTTCTGTGTCCGATCCTCTTCCTTGTCTTCATAAACGATATGCCTGAATGCATCAACTCGAAATACAGGTTGTTTGCAGACAACAGCATAGTCTACAGGACAATAACATCAGTCGCTGATTCCATCGCTCTCCAAAAAGACCTGAATAGCCTCCATGAATGGGAAGTAACATGGGGTATGTCATTCAACCCCAGTAAATGCAACACCATGAACATCGCCCGGAAAACCAAAGTTGCCCGCACTGACTACACACTTAAAGGCGAGGTCCTGAAATGTGTTGAATCAGCACCCTACCTCGTAGTTACCATCAGCTCCAATCTTACCTGGAACCATCACATCAAGACCACTGCAGCGAAAGCCAACAAGACCTTAGGCTTCGTCAAAAGAAACTTGAAAGGTGCCAGTAAGAAAGCAAAGATCCTTGCCTACCAGACTCTTGTGCAACCAAAGCTAGAATACTGCTCAACCGTCTGGGCCCCGCATCATTAACAGACGATTAATAGTCTAGAAATGGTCCAGAGACGTGCAGCCAGATTTGTGGAGAGTGTGACAGCCATGCTGCAAAATCTATGCTGGGAGGAGTTAATACAACGGCGCATCCGAGCTCAGGTACTCATGCTTTACAAGATAAACAACGCCTTGGTCTGCATCCCGGCTACCCAACTAATCATGGGTCACTACAACACAAGAAGTAGGGCCAGAGGCGGCTATAGGCAGATAGAGGCATCAACAGACTCCTACAAGTACAGCTTTTTCCTGACTGCTATAAATATATATATATATATATATATATATATATATATATATATATATATATATATATATATATATATATGTATATATATATATGTATGTATGTATGTATATATATATGTATATATATGTATATATATATATGTATATATATATATATATATATATATATATATATATATATATATATATATACCACGCAACACCGAAACCAACACACATCAATACCAACAACATCATCATCATCAACAGAAACAATAACAACAAAACTCATTTACAACAACAGTTGCAACAACAAGAACAAACAACACTTAAAATAACACACAACAATATCAACAACATCATCATCATTAACAGAAACAATAACAACAAAACTCATTTAAAACAAAAGTTGCAACTTCTATGACGGCACCAACAGCAGTGTGCTCTGAGTGAAATGGCGGATAAAATGAACATGGATATTTCACTTACATTTTCTAGGTTGCCACCGGCACTTTGCACAGATGACTGGGGACTCTCTGAATCCGGCGGCTGCTGAATCTGCTAAATAGAAATAGAATTAATAAGTTAATATTTCTATCTCTGACTGCAAAGAAGAGACAAATAAGAGTAATTTAATTCTGAATACTGGTAACCTCAATGAAATCATGAATACTGCTCGATCAATGAATAAGGCTTATCGTTTTTCGTTGGTATTTTGCAAACAACTACTGTAAATCATTTAAGTATAGCGGGAACAATAAGATAGCGATGATAGCGCCCTGCCAATATGTGCTATTGTAAAATCCCTGTCTTTTTAAAATTACAGAATTTAAAGTGGGTAAAAATACATTGGGGCTCTTCCACCGCTATACTTAGATCACGCTATCCAGGACAGTACCGTAAATGCGCTCTATAATCTCACGCCATATTTAAGTGATTTACAGTATATGTGAAGTCGTGCGCAGTATAGTAAAGAGAAAGAAAATCAGATAGATAGGAGATGATAATGGAATAGATATGCAAATACTACCTCCATGTTTGTGACAACGATAAGAAATTACATGTAGACAGATCGAAAAACAGATATTCAGATATGTGGACGGATGGATAGATAGATTTCGATTGATAAACGAAAAACAAAAGGTCGGTTGCTACATGTCACGGGTTAGGGCTGTTCCATTTCAAAGTGTGGGGGGGGGGGGGGAGGAACAGAAGATAATTCAAAATTCGACCTAGCCCCCCCCCCCCCTCCTGCCAGAAATTATATCTAATCTCATGGGGTAAAATAATTCAAAATTCGACCCTCTCCCCTCCACCCCTCAAAAGATCTTACGTTCCTCCTCCCCCACACTTTTAAATGGAACAGCCATAATAGTCCGTGAGCCAGAGGGTTGGTCGGTTTCATATTGGGGGGCCAATTCTACCATACATTTCTGAAAAGCCCTGTTGTTCAGCTTCAATTTCATGTATGATAGCCTTGCACACGTTGGAGCTTTTCCATGATATCAAGCTTTGAAGAATGTCAGTTTGTAATTCATTATGAACTCTGGACTGTGAATATAGAGTGACTCTAACAGGGCAGGGCTGATACATTGGTATAGGGATTAAGATCAAGCCAGGCTGCTGTGTTGGAAAACCCAAGGCCAAGGGGGTCTGATGCATCTCAAAGCCGAGTGCCGCATGCCAGAGGCTGTGATATGCATCGGACCTCCCGAGGCCTTTGGTTTTCTAACACAGCTGCCTGGCGAGGTCTTAATGGCTATTATATCATGATAAAATATATTTTGCTTTTAGATTTTTGGGATAAGTGCCTTTAACTTGTGATAATCAGGGCTCTTTAAAAAGTTGTTTACTTATGGTTGCCATGACAACATGCAAGGTGAACAAATGACACTAAAAACACTTTAGTACAGCCCTGGTTGCACTGTGTGGCAAAAAAAACAATGTCCATACATTTTGCCCTCAAACGACAATCCTCTCTTGGGGAAGTCATTCCTGGTGGACACCCCACAGGGATGTCATATTTGTTTTATTATACCAAACAATACAAAACACAAAAGGGGGAAGAATAACAAACACCAAAGATTTTAGATAAATACTTGACGTCTGCCTTTTTGAACTAGTTTCACCAGTAGGTCACTCAGCAAACTGTGGGTCTTCGTTGGTATTCTTCGGGCTAGCGGTAACTAATCAATTAGCCCAAAGCTGTTGCTATGGGCTAATTAATTAGCCCATAAGCTGTTAAGGACAACAGCCTGTCGCTAAGGAGTGAGGAAAACTTGACGATTAATCCATAGCCCTTGACCAACCAGAATCAAGAATCTTCATGTGAGGTATAATAATAGAAAATGTCTATCACTATTATAGGGATAATCAGAAAAATAAACAATGCTGTATGTGCAAATAGAATTGAATTATAAAGAAATAGCCCAAGAAGATTTCATTCAATGTGATGTTAGCAAAATTATCTATATGCTTTGAAAAGTTTGTCTAGATTCCAAACAAATAATTTAGGGCCCTGGTACTGTTAAAAATATAAATCATGACAGTCACATGACTATCTGAAACAGTCTGATGATCATGACCATCATGCCATAGCCCATCCAGAAAACAAGAGGTGACCATAACACCTTTGTTGAAGTTTCATCAAGCATCTTCAAAGCAATACTTCATTCATGAACGTTCTGACAGTATCAGAATAGATGTCATATTCGATGTATACGGAGAAGAGACAATTAAAGACATAGAGAAAGCAGTCAGAGGTCAAGAATATTATCCCAGGTCACAAAGTTCAACTGTGGAGAAGATTCCTGTCCAACTCACACAACAAGCAGAGCCTGATTGAATTTCTCACAAAAGAGTGTAATTTTGATTATCGTCACTTTTTCTGCAATATTGTTGTGACTAGCCAGTTGTAACTGGTGGAGGGAACAGGAGAACTTTTAATCCCAAGTCACTGTCAACTTTCTCACATGCCCTGGGTGGGATTCGAACCCTGGTAGTGGTGAGAGACAGCTATAATGGCAATGCCTCTGCCGTGGCCTAGTGGTTACTATGCCTGGCTCCGAAGCGTGAGTTCGCAGGTTTGAGTCTCCGCTGGATACCAAAGCTGGTTGGCCTGGTCGCTATATAAATGTGCGGCATTGTGGAGGGCTGTCTATGGTCCTTCTGCCACTGAAAGACCCCAAGGAACTATTCGTGAAGAGAAGGGAATTTCTTCCCGGTTCCGGATTTCTATATGACCTAAGCTGTTGAAAGCGACGTAAAACTCCATCCCTTCCTTCCTTCAGACCGCATGACCATCAGGGCAGGCCCCTACACAAAAGAGTGGAGACAACCAGTGTACCTGAAGGAACTGGCGTCAAAGGTCATGCTAGTAACCTGTGGTGAAGTTTGCTACAAGCTGACCACCGGTGGTGCTGAAGAAGTGCCGGAACTGCTTTCAACTGAAGAGGAAACAGACATTTGCCTATTGCTCCATGCTGCACAAGCTGCTCCAGAGGGACACAAAGCTGTTGTCATCATCTCAGATGAAAAAAACAGTTTTGTGTCGCGTTCTTTCCCACATATTAGTGCACCATTGTATTTCAAGTGTGGTACAAGGATCCACACGAGATTTGTTAGCATACAAGATGTTGTGAACTAAGACTGTTGTAAGTCAATGATTGGCTTACATACATTTACGGGTTGCTAGTCACAACAACTCAAGTACTTTGAAGATTATTCAGAAAGACAAGAGGGACATGTTTGCAGAGCTAGGGTCCTGATAATTGAAGGAAATTAAAGGCGACCTCATAGCAAAATTGGAAGCATTCACATGTGAGCTTTACTGCCCAAAATCTGGTACCACACAAAGGAATGAGTTGAGATACAGGCTTTCTCCAGATATTCCCTACCCTGTTGGACATGGTTTGTATAAAGAGACTTAGGTGTACTGACATGTGTAAAGTCCAAGCTTGCGACAACCAGGCTTAGGAGTCTGATACAAATGATCAAGTTGTGTCAGATGACTCTGAAGAAGATACGGAATAATCTTGATTTTAGTTCTAAATATTTGGCTTGTATAATTTGAATTGTTAAAGGCATAGTACGGTATTCGACAAGGTGACAGTGACATCTGAAATTTAAAGTCCAATTGAAAAATAACCCACAGATAGAAATCCAATAAACTTTGCATAAGCTATCATCGTTAGATCCCCTTTTGAAAATAATAATAAAAAAAGAAAAGGGGGGGGGGGGGGGGTCACCAGTCATCCCGTTCATGTAGGTGGCGCCAAAGTGGCACTAAATTTGCAAATTTCATGTCTAAAATTATAAGTTCATTTAGAAAATACCCCATGGTTAGACTTTCATCAAATCCTGCATAGGCTTCCATTGTCAGGTCCTATTTGTCTATCTAAAATCTTTCAAAAGTGGGGTCACCAGTCATGCTGTCCATATAGGTGGTGTGAAAGTGACAAACAATGTAATTTGTAAACGGAAGTGCCACTTTGGCGCCACCTATATGGATGGGATGACTGGGACCCCCTTTTTTATTTCAAAGGGGATCTGATGATGATAGCTTTTGCAAATTGTAATAGATTTCTAACTGGGGTACTTTTAAATGGACTTTAAGTCTTAGATGTCACTGCCACCTTGTAGAATACCGTATTATGCCTTAAAGTTCCTTGCACTGACAGTCACATTTAAGGTTTATATTGTCTGCCAGTTTGAAAACAGTTCTTACGGAGTCTTGAATAACACAAAACAATACTGGTATCTTTTGGAAAAAAGTCTGGGTGATGCAGTGATTTGCGTATATTTTCAAAAAGAATTATTACCATTTATATTTCATGGCACGGATAATGGTGCAATTTCTTTCACAGTGTCAAATATAATTCATTTAAAGACCTATATTTGGACTGAATAATAATATAGAATAGGTGAATGTCATATTTGATACTTTAAGGTAACTAACTTTCATATTGCATTTCTTAAGTGGAAAATGTTGAACAAAACTGACTTTTCTCATGAGACAGCCCCAACATTGGTAAAATATGTCCAAATTATTTGTTTAAGGTACTTCTTTTATGCAATAACCTATATAAGCATGTTTGATCATTTCAAAGTTAACTAGTTGTAAAGTTTGGGGATGATTGGGTGTCTATAAAGCACTGAATCAAAGGTATTAGTCTTTCTTCATATCACACAGATTTTACCAGTAGTCCGATTATCACGGCCCATTTTTTCGGAAAAGCTCCACCCAATACATGGCTATCATACATCAAACTGAAGCTAAAACAATAGGCTTTCAGAAAAACAAGGTGAAGATTGGCCCCCAAATATGAAACCGAAAACCCCAAAAATGGGGTTTGGCTCACGGACTATAAGAAAATACATGTAGACAGATTGAAAACAGATATTTAGATATATGGAAGGATGGATAGATAGATTTGGATTGATAAACTGAAAAACAAAAGGTCGGTTGGTACATGTCATAGGTTAGGTGATTATGGAGGTAGTTATGTATTCGTATAACATGTGCAGTGCAGACATTTAATTTCTGCACTAAACGTGTGTGCAGTCCGGGCATAATACACGACTGCACGCCCGATTACCACCCAGTTTCCTTAGCATAGATGCAAGGATGACCTCGCAACTGAACGTAGTTTTGATTGGCAAGCTACGTGAGCCATTGATGTGCTTGGCTTATTTTTTGACAATTGTTATCCATGAGTGTGTGTACAACCAGACATGGGCGGACGTCCGGTCGACTGGTGCAGGAATTAAATGTCTGTACGTATTCATATAACATGTATAGTTCAAACATTGCCTTTAGATTTTGTTTTATGCTTTGGCCTCATAGCGGACAGAATGCACTCAATATAATAAATAAAGGAAATGTATACTAACCTGAAGCTGTTTAGGAAGATCATATTTCTGAAAGATAGAATAATTAGGTCACTCAATTTTCATAAGACGTGTTATGTTGAGTATTGACTACGCCTCTCGCCATAGAAATGCATGCGAATAAAGTACAAGGTAAGTACAACCTAAACGGTTGCAAATGGTAAATCAGTAATAAATATAAACTATAAATAGTAATTCATTATTAACAGAATGCGATTAACTGAGCTTCGAAAACAACCATAATAAACTAAGTAGGCGAGCTGAACAACAATTAAATCAAATAATACAAACTGATACGTTTAGTTTCACATGAAAGGAAAACAACCAAAATAAACTAAGGCTAACTGAACAATAATTAAATCATAAGGGACAAACTGAAACGTTTAGTTTCACATGAAAGGAAAGAGCTTCAAAGTAAAGGCCTGAAAAATCACCAAGTCAATTCTTTCATACCACCCTATTCTTAATGGCGCCACCTACATGTGCAAGTGCACTGTTTCCGAACGGGGTATTGGTACAGTCCAAATAGATACGCCATATACATCAATGACCCGTGTAGCTTGGGAATCAAAGCTACGTTCAGTTGTGAGGTCACCCATGCATCCATACACAGAAAACTGGGTGGCAATCGGGAATGCGTTCTTGTATTATGACCGGGCTGCCAATGCACTTAGTGCAGGAATTAAACGTCGGCACTGTAGTTACCCGTGTGTGCATGCATACGATTTACAAATGTAGACGTTACAATTATATCCGAGTTAGGCCATTTCAGACTTATACTAATAACTGGGGCAAATGGGAGTGAATTACGACAAATAATCTTGTCTGCGTTGAGCGAAAATCTGAATTAACCCTTTCAATGCTGGAGGTACTTTTGTCCAAAGCTCAATGACGCAAGGATTCTTGGTAAGACCATGTAAACCCTAGCATGTTGGTATTCATTGGAGAGCTCTCGATGAGTACTCTCAGATGAGTGCCCATATGCCAGGCTCTCAGTCATTTTTCAGGGGCTTTGCATAATTTTATAATTGGCCAAATTAGGCATCAGCGGCATAAGGGATGACCTGAGCTACATTGCGGACATTTAATTTCTGCACTAAACGTGTGGGCATCCCGGGCATAATACACGACTGCAAGCCCGATTACCACTCAGTTTCCTTGGCATAGGTGCATGGATGACCTCAAAAGTGAATGTAGCTTGGAAATCGCATACTACGTGAGTCATTGATGCACTTGGCTTATTTATGACATGCTATACATGGGTGCTTGTACAACCAGGCACTGACAGACGTCCGGTCGACTGGTATAGGAATTAGGTGTCGGTACTGTACATTATACCATTTGGTAAGTTAATCAGTATTCTTACCTTACTATCAGTCTGGGTATTGTCACCTTTGTTGATTCGGCGAATTTTACTGTATAACGCCATAGCTTCTTCATATTTGCCAACCTTAATGAGGAGAAAATTCTTATACAACACATGTATTTTTCGTGGACACACATCTATACAAATTACTAGTACAGTAGCTAGTACATTATTCATAAATGTTCATTTGATGTTCGTACTATTATGCAAACGTAGATATGGAAAATATAGAAGGTATAGACATAATTGTCGCATGGTTGATGACCATGAAGTTAAAATGATAATTTGGTTTGATAGAATGATGTTGCGATTGATATTGACATATTTTGGCTCCTTGTCATATAATGCAAGTAACCCGATTAAAAAGGATGCAGATATAAGAATACACACGTACACACATACATACAGACAGACACAGTGTTACATAGTTACATGCATTACTTACACGTATACATACGTACGTACATACAACCACGCATACAAACGTACAACCATACATACGTACGTACGCACGTGCATACAGACACACATACATACATGCATACATACACACATACATATACGTACATACATACATACGTACGTACGTACGTACATACATACATACATACATGCACATACACACATACATACACACACACATACATACATACATACATACGTTCATACATACATATCCCCACGCATATACTGTTAGTACACACAGTTGTGTACATGCATACATACATACATACATACACACACATACATACATACGTACATACTTACATACAGACACACACATACATACATACATACATACAAACATACATACATACATACATACATACACACACATACATACACGCATACATACATTCATACATACATACATACATACATACACACACACCCCCTCAAACATACACATGGCAACTGTATATGTCTACAAACATTGACTAGCACCCACCTCTAGTAGATATCTGGGTGTTTCTGGCATGAAGAAGAGTCCAGCCACCCCCAGCATGGTTGGTATCAATACCAGGAGAAGAAAGACCCTCCAACTGTGAAACATCATTCCGCCGGGTAACATGAAACTCAACTCTGCAAATAAACAAGATTACTCACATATTGTTATGCATAACGGAATCCTTGTAAAGCGTCTGGTATTATTTCTTTGGAAATTATTTTTGATTGAAGCATGAAGATTAATTTACAAACATTTTCGGAGAACTGCAATATATCTATATATCTATATATATATAAATATATGTAAATATATATATATATATATATATATATATATATATATATATATATATATATATATATATATATATATATATATATATATATATATATATATATATATATATGCGTGTGTATGTACATACTGCTACTACCACTTCCATTACCACTGCAGCTGCATGGACTACTACCAGCACTATTACTACTACTACTACTACTACTACTACTACTACTACTACTACAACTACTACTGCTACTGCTACTACTACTACTTCTACTACAACTACATCTACTACTACTACTACTACTACTACTACTACTACTACTACTTCTACTTCTACTTCTACTTCTACTACTACTACTACTACTACTACTACTACTACTACTACTACTACAACTACTACTGCTACTGCTACTACTACTACTTCTACTACAACTACATCTACTACTACTACTACTACTACTACTACTACTACTTCTACTTCTACTACTACTACTTCTACTACAACTACATCTACTACTACTACTACTACTACTACTACTTCTACTTCTACTTCTACTACTACTACTACTACTACTACTACTACTACTACTACTACTACTACTACTACTGACCTTTGTGAGGAATGACGAGGAAGGCCACGAGGGCAGTAAAAGCCGAGCCTATTGGCCAGGCGATGTGTATCCACGAGAGAATGCCGCCACGAACATCTTTTGGACAAAGTTCACTAACGTAAGTTAGTGCTACGGGTATGGAACCGCCAATACTGAAACATAATGATAGCAATAATAGAAAATGAATTTGTCATTTGTACAGGGCAATTCTCAAATCTAATGCTTTAGAGTACTCAAAAGCTCAGGCTCGATTTTATGTCCATCTAGAATTTCAAATCTTTATCGCTATGAGTTGGCAAACACATGTGGGGCAATATATGATAGAAGTCTTCCAAATATGTGTTTTAACCCTTATGCTGCTGGCGACTAATTTGGCCAGTACAAAATGATGCAAAACACCTGAAAATGGCTGAAACCCTGGCAAATGGGTACTCGTATGAGAGTACTCAGCGAGGGCTTTCAAATGAATACCAACATGACATGGTTTGGATGTTTCTCAAAAATCTTTGCACCCTGCTGCTTTGGACGTAAGTAGTTTCAGCATTGGAAGGGTTAAGATTTATTTCAATAGAATAGCATATGGGGAAGTCCCGGATGCGCTGCGGTATTCAATTCCAAATCCAACTGGAGCACAGACGGAGAAAACTTGATAGATTTCATCTTCTCATGAATCAACTATTAAATACTTAAAGGGCAAATGCACCATCAGAATGATTTAGGTTCAAAATGAGCGAATACATGTCACCTTTTAATTAAGAGCTCCCCCGAAACTGTCCTCTTCAGCACTACTCAGTTATAGCTTACAGAAGTAACCATGAAACAGGCCTGAGGCAGCCATATAGGGGCGTCCATGTATCCCAAGATGCACTCTGTTTTTGGCATCTTTTAAGTTTATTATTCAAATTGATCATAACATGGAAAAAAAAATGTTTTGAGTATTGGCAAAAGCTTTTGAATTTTCTTTTGAAGCATATATGGAGACAAAACTTTATACTAAATTTGTGACTAAGGAAAATGTGTATGTTGATTAAGGAGGATGCCCTGTTATTACTAAAAAAAAAAGGAGACTTCAGACCAATTTTACAATCGAACTTGGAGTAAAAGGGAAGAAATATGTTTTCGGGCTTAAGAAAATATATTGTTTCGTTTGAGAGTACAGGTAACTCCGCTTAATCCGGACTGATGTGGACCCTAAATTTCTGTCCGGATTAGGCAAAATCCGGATTTTGCATATATGAATTATATGTATAGGAAGGGATGAGGACCTTCCAATCTGTCCGGTTTAGACAAAAATCCGGATTACAGATGTCCGGATTAAGCAGAGTTGCCTGTATAATGTACGTTGCAGATACCTACCCTACACCTGAACCAAAGCGACATATGAGAAACATCCAGTAGTACGGAACGAATGCCGCAAAAATCCCAAAAATGACATTGACGGATAATGCCACAATAAGGGTAGTGCGACGTCCCACCGTATCCGCCAGGTTCCCCCATATCAATGCGCCAACCATCATCCCAACGAAGGCCATCGACCCTGCAAAGAATGAACGAATCTTTATTGACTGTATATAGAGTATAAAGATGATTCCACGCATTCGGAAACAAAGGAAATAACGCAGAACTATAAGGGAAGTAAAACAGCAACACAACTTAACCCTTCCAATACTGAGGCTACTTTCGTCCGAAGCACAAGGATGCAAAGATTTTCGAAAACCATCTAAACCTTATCATGTTGTTACTGATTGGAAAGCTCTTGCCAAGTACTCTCAGATGAGTACCCATTTGCCAGGGTTTCAGTCATTTTTTAGGTGTTTTGCATCATTTTGTATTGGCCAAATTAGCAACCAGCAGCATAAGGGTAAACAGCCTTGCTAAGAAAATAAGCCAGGCACATAGCAGTTATAGGAAGAAAGACAAAGATGTGGGCCGCACCTAAGCAGCCGGTCCTTAAAGGACAATTCCACCATGGATAAAACAGAGGCCCAAATAGTTTTTTATGGTATTCTCTACTTAGACCCAAGTTCCCACCAGTGCCTCTGTTTTATCCATGGTGGAATTGTCCTTTAACTCTAAACAGCCCTAAATGTACAGGGTTACTAGGTTTGCGGAAATTGATGAAGCTGCATGCGCTCCTAGCGGTGTGTAGGAGTATCAAAAAGGATATACTCTGCCACCGCATATAACATTAAACAATTATAACATAACAATATGAGTCCAATGCAGGACCACATGAGGCCAACCTGTTATTAAAAGGTAAAAGGTATTCGGTTTATAGTCTTGTATCCACCGAACCGCTGACACGACCTTCCTCCCCTAGCAGGCACTGTACGCACGGAAACCATTTCAATCCCCCGAGGGAAATTCAAGAGCAACTGGCAGCATAATAGCGCACACGCTCTAAGTACTGCCTTATTTATGCTAGGTACCCATTTTGCAGTTTGGTAGACCTGAGAGTAGTAGACAGGGAGTGGGTACTGGTCATGAATCATCAAATTTCGCTGCCTCTCACTATCTGACCTAGATTGGATGACATACCCCAGCCAGCCGGTGCATGCTTACTGCACAGATCACGTGACCAATACAACCCCAGGCTACAGCGCGTAACCCGAGGCGCAGATGCTGTAGAGGCTAGCATGCAGTACCTATGGGGTTGCGGTTCAAGGGGATGTATTTCTCTGGGTAGACTGAAGCAATATGGAATAAACGGTCTTGCCCAAGGACAGACCAAAGTGCCCCGGCCGGGAATTGAACCAGCGACACTCTGATTACTAGTCCGACACCTAACCAACTGAGCTACGTTGTACCTTTATAAACAGTGTACTGTCATTGTGAATGATTATTATTCGGAAACCAGCCATATCACTCCTACTTACAATTCTCAAGTAAATAAACAATTCAGAAATCGAAAGACTATTTGTTAATACGGTACATTATGAAAGAAATGTAATACTGGCTAGGACAGGCACTTGAAAAGTATAGTATAGTAGAGTATAGTAAACAGTTATTGCCTGGCTTGTTGGTGGATAGTGCAGATTATCACCCCAAGAATGAATGATTCCTTTCGATGGGTGAAAATCTGCACTATCCACCAACAAGACAGGCAATAACTGTGTTGTTATGCCGTACATGTTATAGGCCTAACAAGTGGAAAAATCGTAGGACAGGACCAGACCTGATTTCAATGTTCAGCAGCAGCATTCGTTTAATAAACCGGCTCATATATCGGTGCACCACGCAGTGTATTTGAAACTATAATTAAAATCACCATATCCGTTGAATAACTCTTGTAACCACCTGATAAATCTTTTGGCAAGCTATTGTCATAGTTATTTAAGTGTTATTAATAATTAGTCGTCAACCGGCCCACCACATTTCACCCGGTCTTATTAATCAAATGCGGCCAGCCACCATGGAATAAGGTAGATTATTGACCGAAAATTATCCACCTGCTTGTGCTATTAGTCCCCTCTTTCTGACTGATAGTGTGAATTATTAAATGACTCTTAATATAGGGTGAGGTATAACAATATAGTTTATTTGCTACTTCAGACGGAAACGAAATTATACAAGTACAAAAAATATAATAATTAAACAACAAAAGACGAGCATTGCGGTAGCAACTTCTCATTCCAATTCGGGATTTTGATACATAACGTGTGTGACGTTTCATTTCATGGTTTAAGCCGTAATACTAAACAGCGGTATTGATTTAAAGAAATATTTGTAGGCCAAGTGTTAGTTTTTATCAGATTCCAAAATAAACATGTGTTATTGATTATCTTCATTTCGTCACGTTATTTTCACAGCTTGTTTTAACAATCGATATGTAATTGGCCTTTCCTTTTCAGTTTTAGCTGCATTGATACAGTACTAAGCATTCGCTATTTTATTAAAAGTTTTTGGCTTTTTATTGTATGCATGAACGTTGTGTGGCCAACTGTAGTGTTGTCTCCGTGGTCCAGCAGTCTAGCGCATTGGTAGAGGGTTCGCCATGTCACGGCTGAACAGGGCCACTATTTAAGGATGTGAGAATTTGGAATTTCCATTATCTACACTTTTTCTGCCATATCGCAGCCAAGTCATGGTGGGGGAAACGGGAGTTCCGACGAAAACCACTGCCTACCCCCAAGTGACTAGTAACAAAAATCCTGTGTTTGACCAATGAATTTATCAAAAGACCTTTTCGGGCCCCTAGCCTGAAATCTAAGTGTCAGACCCTAAGCCAGCCGTGCACTCGTCAGAGACAACAAGCAGATCCTAACAACACCTTAAAGTGCTCGGCCATTGGGGCAGGCCCCCATTTTTCTTTGAAAAAAAGTTAGATAAATAAAGATTACTATATACATATATATATATATATATATATATATATATATATATATATATATATATGTATATATATATATATATATATATATATATATATATATATATATATATATATGTATGTATATATATTTATATATATGATAACTCACCTAGCCATCCTTTCATGGGGGCTGTCATACAGAGGTCCTTTTCTGCCCCCGCAAGAATAAACCCCATGACAAACACTTCCACTCCGTCCCCAAGTAGGCCGAATGCTAGCACTGTGTAGATCAGAATCTGCATCTTTCCATATCCCGCCGACGAGATCTCGCTCTCGTGCAGCTCCGAGAGTACATCCTGGTAGCCATCTTCGTCACGTGATGGTCCGCCATTAGGGTCCGTACCTTTGCCGCCATTGTCAGAGTGGCCGCTTGTAACGTTAGAATTTAGATCATCCTTGGGGCCTTTCGAGTCGGATGTCGTGGCTCCTTTGTTTAACTGATCGTCGTGTGAGGTCTCCTCTTTTGTGCCAGCAGTTCCTTGATTCGTGATAAGCGGAAGATTCTCCTTACTGTCCGCCATCTTTGTCACAATAACCTACAGGTATACCAGTAGGATGTTTTTTCTTTCTTTCACATGCAATCCTGTAAAGAGAGGAACATGTTATAAATATAAATGAATGAATATATATATATATATATATATATATATATATATATATATATATATATATATATATATATATATGTATATATATATATATATATATATATATATATATATATATATATATATATATATATATATGTGTGTGTGTGTGTTTGTGTGTGTGTGTATATATACGTATATGTATGTATGTATATGTGATAGATAGTCCCCAAGTAAGCTGTGGTGTATGGGATATACCCAAGGTGTTACGAGGCGGAGCCGAGTAATCCCGAGGGTATCACATACACCACCGCTTCCGAGGAGTGGCCTGTATAACAGCTGACTGCCTTCCACCAATCACAGGACGAGAAAAGCTTGGCAGAGCATTCTTGCTAATACCCGTGGGAAACACGAAAAGTGTGGGTTATGTCCTATAACCCTTTCCCTACACTTTCCGAGGCCTCTGATTGGTGCAAGGCAAGCAACTGTGGTAAAAAAAAAATATATATATATATATATATATATATACATATATATATATATATATATATATATATATATATATATATATATATATATATATATATATATATACATATATATACATATATATATATATATATATATATATATATATATATATATATATATATATATATGAACATACAATGGGAGACACATTAGATAAAACCACGCATGGTTGGATGGATGCACGTATTAAGGTACACAAATACGAATTGTGATATAAGTAACTAAATAAATTGCAAACGTCCTCCCACTTCCATCTCCAACATACAACGTTGTTTACGCTTCAAATCTATGGAATGAATCTGGAAGCTCACCTATGTATCTCTACCCCATTTACGTTAGCTGAGCCATGACTCAGACAGTTACATAATTTCATTTTAGTTGCTAACCCTCTAACTGCAATACTATACCAACGAAGACTGATTATACCCTTATTTGGCTCACACTTGCTCACTACTCGGTCACACTTGATAAGTTTCCAATTTGATTTAAGGCTGTGATGCTGGTGACACACTCAAAATAAGACAACTCCTAGATTAGCACTGCTGTACCCTTTCTAACAATAATTATCTAATCCCTGAGGTCTTGGTGTTTCAAATATAAGTTTTCTTTAACTTACCTGCTTGAGCTGACCTCAATAAAAACACAATTTCAATTTTACAGTGTTTTACCTCAAATGAGGTTTTCTTGGTCAATAAAGGTTCATTTGATTTATAAATACCATACATGTCTGCTTAATATACTAGGCTAGGGCAACTGAAAGGCAAATTTGGATTTCCTTCAAGGGAATACCTTACAGCACGCGATTTTGGTGGAAATTTTAGTAACGAAAGTAGGTCAACCTATTAGAGAGACCGTTGTCCATTGTGAGAGAATGGCTGTCCATTGACCTACTTTCGTAGGTAAAAATTTCCACCAAAATCTCGTGCTGTAAGGTATTCACTTGCAGAAACTCCAAATTTGCCTTTCAGTTGCCCTAGCCTAATATATTTAGCAGACATGTATGGTATTTATAAATCAAATGAACCTTTATTGACCAAGAAAACCTCATTTGAGGTAAAACACTGTAAAATTGAAATTGTGTTTTTATTGAGGTCAGCTCAAGCAGGTAAGTTAAAGAAAACTTGTATTTGAAACGCCAAGACCTCAGGGATTAGATAACTATTGTAAGAAAGGGTACAGGAGTGCTAATCTAGGAGTTGTCATATTTTGAGAGTGTCACCAGCATCACAGCCTTAAGGTAGCCACGCGTGGCGCCATATATATCAACCCTAAAAACTACTGTAAATCACTTAAGTATAGCGGGAACAATAAGATAGCGATAATAGCGCCCTGCCCATATGCGCTATTATGAAATCACCGTCTTTATTAAATTCTTAATTGAACTTGCTGCTGCTGTTCTTGTTCACCGCTAAACTTAGATCACGCTATCCAGGGCAGTACCCTAATTGCGCTGTATAATGTTCACGCCATATCTAAGTGATTTACAGTATTCTGCACTAATTTAGCCCTACACCTCATCACTTTAAGTCCTACATTTGTCACTTAGGGTGGCAACCCTTGGATCCTAGGAAACCGATCTTAGGTGACCGCGCCTGGCGACATCAATATTGCTCCAAAGAAGCCAACAAGGAGTCAAGAAGATCCGGGTTAAAAACAGGACTTATTCCTTTCCGTATGTTATGTGCTAGTGTGTGTGTGGAGAGAGAGAGAGAGAGAGAGAGAGAGAGAGAGAGAGAGAGAGAGAGAGAGAGAGAGAGAGAGAGAGAGAGATACTCCAACCCTAGTTGGTGTTTTTGCTTGCAATTTCCCTGCAGCATGTATTCCTTTAGAAAACATTAAAGAGTAGAAAAAAACACAAACCTGACTTAACAGCCGAATTTACGACATACCTTTGTGAAATAAGCTTGCATACGCTGAACACTATAATAAGGGTTGTGTACTCGAGTGCTTAACCCATTTATGCTTGCCGCAGCCAAAAGCAGCTTCACGATTTTGGTAAAAATCTTTCAGCCTAAAGCATAACTTGAAAATATTGGTGGAAGAATTGGTGACCATAGCATTACCTACAACTCTCCCTCAAATATTTTGTAAACGTATTCTTAATTTCAGAGTTATTGTCAAAATTATCAAGGATCCAGACGAAAATAATCTCCAAGAGTAACTTTTACGCGTTAATGGGTTAACTGGCCCTGGTCCCAACCAAAATGTACTGCCAACATTTTCCGTGCTCATAAAATATTCTCTCAACGTGTGGCATTTATATGGGCCAGGTCGACTGCATCACAAATACACGTAAATATGTAAATGTTTGCAACATGTTCAGTTATCATACGGGTAATCTCTCTATGAGAATATTGTGCATGGAATGGACGTAACACCTGCACAATATCAACACAGGGTTCATAAAGTGCCCATAAATCAGTCCCTATCTGAACCAATCAAAACTCACAGTAGATATAGGCAGCCTGACATTTCTGATGAAATAATTCAGACAGGAGCGATGTTTGTTAGATAGCTGAGGAAGGAATATTGCTCTGAACATCACCAACAACTCTCCTTGAAATATTTTGTAAAATCATTCTCTATTACCTAGTTATTGCCATAAGTATTAGAGGTCTAGGCGACAATTTCTAGAGATTATCTTTGCAAACTTATCCTCTATATCCTAGTTATTGCCATAAGTATTAGAGGTCTAGACGACAATTTCTAGAGGTTATCTTTGCAAACTTATCCTCTATTTCCTCTTTTTATTGCCATAAGTATTAGAGGTCTAGACGACAATTTCTAGAGGTTATCTTTGCAAACGTATCCTCTATTTCCTCTTTTTATTGCCATAAGTATTAGAGGTCTAGACGACAATTTCTAGAGATTATCTTTGCAAACTTATCCTCTATTTCCTCTTTAGTGCCATAAGTATTAGAGGTCTAGACGACAATTTCTAGAGATTCTCTTTGCAAACTTATCCTCTATTTCCTCTTTATTGCTATAAGTATTAGAGGTCTAGACGACAATTTCTAGAGATTATCTTTGCAAACTTATCCTCTATTTCCTCTTTATTGCCATAAGTATTAGAGGTACAGGCGACAATTCCTATAGAGGTTATCTTAAGCATAAATATGAGTTGATGACTTTCCACAAACACGAAAAACATCGATCGGTAAAAGCATAACTTTGAAGATAATAATACTTGACATGTTTGATATAATGCAGGTTTTTTTTAAATCTAACGTGTGACTTTATTTAGTGCCTAGTCATAACGATAAAAGTATTTATTAAACCATTGCTACGTGTTGCGAATATTAAACGCACTTTATCTTAATGCTGCTTTGCATGTTGTGGTCTGATTAGGGATTTCGGTTTAGGGAGTTTGTTATGTAGGAAAGGTGGTAGGTCGAGACAATGAGGTATGTCTACCTTATTTATCTTAAGCAAAATTGAAGAAAAAGGAAAACCCATGGCAAAAAAGTAAATGAATTATTAACACCACTCTCGTCTATATCAGACATGGTTCCAAGCGCTTGAATATAATCTCTTGCAGAGATAAGTGTCCATCTAAACCATGTTTACCACCGAGTGGAGTCATCTACGTAGTTTCAAAACTAAGGGTCATAATTATTGAGGGACAGTTTATATATATATATATATATATATATATATATATATATATATATATATATATATATATATATATATATATATATATATATATATATATATATATATGGTATACGTGGTGGTGTCTGATGACTGCTGACCGGGTGTGAAGATTTATCATATATATATACATATATATATATATATATATACATATATATATATACATACATATATATATATACATACATATATATATATATATATACATACATATATATATATATACATACATATATATATATATATATATATATACATATATATATATATATATATATACATATATATATATATATATATATATATATATATATATATATATATATATATATATATATATATATATATATACATATATATATGTATGTATATGTGTGTGTGTATGTTTAGGCATGCATGTATGTATGTATGTATGTATGTATGTATGTATGTATGTATGTATGTATGTGTGGCTAGAGCTCGAGCATTGGGTTTAGTTTTATGCTTGTATGTAGGAATATGCTATGAGGATGTGGTCGATAACAACTGCTATACATAAGTCTGTATCATACCAATCTGGTGATATATAGCAGTTATCAGCAACTTACGAATTCGATAGAAAATATGGTAGTGTAGGAAATTGCCAATATGACCGCTGACCATCCAGGAACAATGGTTTGTGGAGGACAATGCTGGAATACAATACCGGAATGCGGTACAATCCGTCCCTCATTAAGGTGATGGGTACCATTGCAAGCCAGTTAAAAGCCCTGTCCCAAAACACACCTCAAAGCAGCATAATCCTATAACTAGGTGTACTTCCAGGTTCCTGAGTGTTATCAGGTAGAGAATATCATCGCCACCTGTCATTATTCAATCCATATTCTGTTTTATTTCAAAATTTACAACTTTTTTTTCGAATGACCTATTCTCATTAATTACGCAGTTGATGGTTACTGTAGGTTCACAGATACCTTAGGGATGTCATTGACTATGCCCAATAAAAAGTATTTTTTTGATTTTTTACTCCTGAAGATTTTTACAGGCCATAACATTGAAAATTCTAGTGAGATGCCTCACATTGTTAATAACATGTACAAAACGACTGAGACTGGATGTGTCGCAATGTGAATTGTAAGTACAAACAGACATGAGATGTCTCACAATGTCAATAAAATGTACGAACAGACGTGAGATGTCTCACAATGAATGTAGTTTTGTTGTGTATACCTGTAGAACACGTACCTGCAGAAGGCTCCTGGCCTAGTATCGTGTCAACACTTCACGCCGGTATGATCCGTCGCATTGTCAATGCAGATGCCCCACATTCACGCCTGCACCACCCCGGGGATCACTTCCACAAAGGTGTCGTGGTACTTTCACCTCAATGTCTTCAGAATAAACTGAAACAGAGAAGGCATTGACTAGGCTTAGTAAATCGAACGAGGTAGTGTATATCTTTGGAGCTGGATCATACCGACCACGGAATGTCGGTTATTTCCGTCCTCATCCGAGGTCATATACGCATGGCCGGTCAATTTCAGGGCTTGACCAGTGACACAAGCGCAGTGACCCAACCTGGACCGACCGGTTTGATCCATCATCATCATCATCATCATCATCATCATCATCAGTTACGGCCTCGCTCTTGTTAGAGCTTGAACTCTGATAACATCTTAAGGTCTTACGACACTATTAGAAATCTCAGTTTAATTTTCCTGAAATTTTGCATAAGGAAAGAACATAGCACAGTGATCCTCAAAACAACTTAAAATCATGGGGACATCAACTTAGTTTTCCTATAACTAGGTGTATCTCCAGGTTCCTGAGTGTTATCAGGTAGAGAATATCACCGTCACCTGTCATTATTCAATCCATATTCTGTTTTATTTCAAAATTTACAACTTTTTTTTCAAATGACATATTCTCATTAATTACGCAGGTGATGGTTACTGCAGGTTCAGAGTTACTTTAGGGATATCATTGACTATGCCCAATAAAAAGTATTTTTTTGATGTTTTACTGCTGAAGATTTTTACAGACCATAACGTTGAAAATTTTAGTTAGAAATCTCCACACCAACTTCACTTCGATGGTGTTATTTATAGCCTGTCGATGTTGCTCATCTAAGGTATCGTGTCAACATTTCACGCCGGTATGATCCGTCGCATTGTCAATGCAGATGTCCCACATTCACGTCTGCAGCCCGGGGCTCACTCCCACAAAGGTGGCTTGGTACTTTCATGGAGCTGGATCAGACCATGGAATTTCGATTATCTCCTCATCAAGGTCATATACGCATGGTCAGTTTCAGAGCGTGACCAGTGACACAAGCGCAGTGACCCAACCTGGACCGACCGGTTTGACCCAGCTTGAACTCTGATAACATCTCAATTGATGTTGTTGAAGTGAGTTCAGTCGGAAGTCGGTCCGACTGCACGCTGTAGGGGGACTAAGGTAGACTAGCTCCTAGTCTATGATTACTATGATTTACTTTTGCTTTTCTCTGTTCTGGTCCTCCTTTTGCTCAATATTTAGGTGTTAGTTTTAGTTGCTGTTGATAGATGGCGCCAATGGTGGTCACCCTGGTCAGTCAGAATCATGAAATCCAAAGGAAACCCATGCTGTCCGCCTGGTGAGCCAATATAAAACTAAATATGAGTAGACATCTTAGAATGGTATATAAACATTAGGTAATCCAATGAATACAAACAACACAGGGTTCAGATGTTTTTCGGAATCTTTACATCCTTGTTCTTCGGCATATCAAAGAAGTAAAATAAATTTCTTGGCCTAGGACTAGGCTAGGGGAAATGTAGCCTGGTTCTCAGGCTGTATTAGGTATAATGCCCCCACCACTTTATATATAATACTGGGTAGGTTTGATGTCTCTCTCAAACTATAGATGGCAGCACTGTTTTCATGTGTTGCAGCTAATGGTACATTTGATACAGACTACAGCTCAAGTGTGTCCCCCTTGAGGATTTATTCAGAACTAATCCTGGAGAGGAATCAACTCAGGTTAGATCAGTGAAAGAGCCAGATATCACAGACGTGTACCACAGTTGCTTGCCTTCCACCAATCAGAGTCCTCGAAAAGTGTAGGGTTATAGGACTTAGCCCTTCCAATGCTGAGACTACTTTCATCTAAAGAACGTCGATGTAAACATTTGGAAAAAACGTTTGAACCCTGTCTTGTTTGTATTCATTGGATAGCTCTCACTGAGTTCTTTCAGATGAGTGCCCATGTGCCAGGATTTCAGTCGTACTTCAGCTTTTTTGCATTATTTTGTATTGCCGAAATTAGCCACCAGCACCATAAGGGTTAAGGTATGATGCTGGTGACACACTTAAAATAACTCCCAGTGTAGCACACTTATGGGTGTGGGGTGTTTTTTATTGTCGTTTACTGAGTTGACCTACTTTGTAAAGTAAAATTTCTACCAAAATCATGTGCTGTAAGGTATTGTCTTGCAGGAACTCCAAATGTTGATTCCAGTCAAACTGGCCTAGTGTTTTCAGCAGACGTGCATTGTATTTTTAATTCAAGATATCATTAGTGATCAACACATACATGCATGTATACATAAATATATACATACTAGTATGCATGAACACACACTCATACACACTGACAGCCATGCGCTGCTGATCTGTGACATGGCATCGTTTCCTATCTTTCCCAATATCAACTTGTTTTACTTGGGTGTGTTATGAGCTAATAATATTACCCTAACCTTGCCCTTATAAGACTGAAACAAGAAAGATATTTGTAAGAAAAAACAGTGAGATCGATCGCGCACTCTGCAAAGCATCCATGCTTCAGTGACCACAATCATCATTTTAGTTTTGGAGGTGATCTCACAACTCGGAAATACGCATACACACATATATACTACTGCTACTACATAATTCTAAGATTTGGGCGAAGGGTCCTAAGTTATTCAACTAGACTTTGATGAAATATATATAGGGGAAGTTTGAACTGAGAGCAATTCACTTACCTGCATCTTTAGCCCGCACGATAAATCACGAATGTCGATCACGCACGTCCGACTCTATTCATCTAAGATTACACTTGATTCGATGGTGTTATTTATAGCCTGTCGATGTTTACCCCAAACCGGTATACAATTATGCGTATTTCCAGAGGACCACATGCGGTAACATATACCTTTAGATTTAGAAAATAAGTTATCTAAGCATGCACAGTGCAGCGTAGGCGCGTAAGGAAGTCCTTCACAATATTAGACGCAATCTTTACAAATGGGAACTCATCATAAGGTCAATTTGTAAATAGGTCATGCAAAAGAGTTTTCCCCCGAATAAGGTAGAACCCTACTCGATACACGGGCCATTTTTAAAACTTGAATATCTGAAAACTGAGTTAAATGAAGACAACGGCACTTATGCTATTGTAACGGTTACATCTCATAGTAGCCGAATAATGGTAAACTTATCAATAAGTGACTATTTTGAGGTAATGTGACAGCCTTAAAGAACATATCTGGATGTGTGTCGTTTTTTGACAAAATTTCAAGACTTACCCATTACTTGAAAATGAGAGTCAACCATATGATTATTCATGTCTTTGGTAAGGTGCAAGGTTCTACCTCAACAGGGAATCTGCACAATGAGTATTTTAAAAACATTTTGAACGTTCCCAAAAGCCTCAAAATTTCTAACAGCATGTGGTTTACATAGTAAATGCTGATTTTCAGGTCCTATCAGAATCCAAGGTACCTGTGACATGACCTTGCACCTAGAGGGGGTCCATATGTCATATTCTAAAATACTGGCTTCGAAGACTGTATCGTTATTCACTTTCAGCCAGAAAATGAGATGAACATTTTGGTAAACAATTGTGTTCCTAATTATAAATCAAATGCTCTTTCAAATATCTCGCTACAAGTGATCGATAGATGAATTCAGCATGGCGCCCGACGTCTTAAAACATTTACCGACAATTAAATGTGTACTTTTTCAATAATCGTATACAGACATCGTTAAAGCTAACATAGGGGCACCCATCCATACACATCCACGTAAACGCCTATGCTATCCTTTATGCTATTATTTGAGCAAATGTGTTGGGAATAAAGACGCTTTTCATAGGCACTTTCATAGGCGTATATATATATATATATATATATATATATATATATATATATATATATATATATATATATATATATATATATATATATATATATATATATATATATATATACATATATATATATATATATATATATATATATATATATATATAACTATGTGTGTATGTATGTATGTATGCATTTATACATATATATATATATATATATATATATATATATATATATATATATATATATATATATATATATATATATATATATATATATATATATATATATATATATATATATATATTTATATATACATATGTGTGTGTGTGCCAGGTGTGTCGATGTTCGTAACTTATAGTCGATAGCAAAAAAGTATTGATATCATGGTATGGACATCGCTGTCGGTTACATGCTTTCCAACAGCAATCTGAGTGTGAAATTCACGTCCTGTCCACATTCTCAGCTATGACATACTTCACCAATTCGAGGCTGGTATTCAGTTGGTAGGCTCACACTAAGGACCGTCGCTGTATCTACTAGTAAAGTTGTGTTGCTATGTTTAACCATAATACCATGTTAAAAAACAAATTTTACCCTGTCTGCGTTTTACTGTCTCATCTATAACGGTGTGTTATCAGAAAAACAACATTAAACATTTAATCAGGCACCAGATGTAAAACTTTCAAAAGAGTGAGGCAGTCAATCTTGATGATTTGTATTTTATGTTGGTTTCTGTTTTTGGAAAAAATGTTTTGTATCTGTATCTTTCATATCTATGGTATGGTCAATAAGAAATAGAATATAATACAATACTATGGCAATGATGATGAACCTACATCGAGACAATATAAACTCCTAAATTTATAAATTATGACACTTACCCCAAAGTTAGAATGTCAGCCCTCGTTGTTTAACCTTTTTGAACATCTCCATATGGTATATCCTGTTTAGGGTTACGAGGAATTATCAAGTTTCAATGACATTTCTGCGTTTAACTGATCTAGTGGTATCCTTGTCCTCATCCGGCTACGTGTGTTGCAGTTTATTTAGCTTTGGTATGCTGTTTATTGCAGCTGCTGACCTAGCTAACCATCCGAGCATAAACCTACGGTGTATTCAGTCACACAGACGCTCGGAACGTCAGCATGGCTTCCGTCTTGGATCATGTTCGATTTTATGACTTTGATATCATTCTGATTTATTTAATTTCGTTACTGTTTTTTGTAGAGGGGAAACGGGGCTGATTGTATTATATTGAACGTCAAGTTAAAGGAAAGTTTGCTTTGTCTGTTTAGGTGATATATGCTTATGATACACACAAACACACACGTACGCACGTACGTAAGTACGAACGTACGTAGGTAGGTACGTATGTATGTATATGCATATAAACATATATATATATATATATATATATATATATATATATATATATATATATATATATATATATATATATATATATATAGATAGATAGATAGATAGATATATAGATAGATAGATAGATAGATAGATAGATAGATAGATAGATAGAAAGATAGATGGATAGATTCATATATATATATATATATATATATATATATATATATATATATATATATATATATATATATATATATATATATATATATATATATATATATATATATATATATATATATATATATATATATATATATTCAAACTATTTATGAAAATTATGGTACCTAGTTCTTTGGAAATCCTGTCATATTTAGTTCTATAGTTGTAGCGTACCTCTTTCTTATATTCCTATACATGGGGGTTATTCTTACAAATCAAATAAATTTGAATAAATGTGCAATATAATTATTTGAGTGATGTGTCATGAATCATTGGACCAAGGCTGCTCTCTGCTGGTGTGTCATGTTAGTTAAAAACGTCCTAACAGTAGCAGTAGGTAGCCTTACCTTCCGTGTGTGCAGTATGCCTACTCAGGGTATATATCACTTGTTCACTGCACTCTTATCTCTCACCACTACCTGGGTTCGAATCCAGGCCTGGGCATGTGAGAAAGTTGCCAGTGACTTGGGGCTAGGCAGTGGTTCTCGCCGGGTACTCCGGTTTCCTCCACAACTTACAACTGGCTAGTCACGAATTAGCCACAATTGGCATAAATGTGACGAAAAACAAAATTCAAATTCAAAAACTGCACTCTTAATATAAAGCAACTTAAAGAAAAAGGCTAGCTACACAAAGGCTCAGGTTGTGAGCTCCTACTACCCAGGCTAGCGCTTAACCATAAATGTACTCTTGTGCAGAGAGGCCACGAATGTCATGCTCAGCCCCATAAATAAACCCATTTTGTGACATGTGTACCTCCTACAGGTTTAGTGTTAGATTGACCTTAGATGAATAAACACATCAACATTCACAGATTTATTCCATGCCAAAAAAGGCACTATCCAAGGGTGCTGGGCAGGAAGGCAGTCAGTTGTGGTACAAGCTACATAGACATCTTGGAAGTTCTGGGGTATATGATATCCTTTGCGATTATTTGGTTATGTGATAGATAGATAGACCCCAAGGAAGCTGTGTTGTATGTGATATACCCAATGTGTTATGAGGCGGAGCCGAGTAACCATAAGAGTAGCACATCCATCACAGCTTCCGAGGGGTCTATGTGGCTTTCACCTCGGTTGACTGCTTTCCACCAATCACAGGCCGGAGAAAGCTTGGCAGAGCACTCTTGCTCCATACCCTTGGGTAACACCTTTGGGTTTTGGCAGCTTAGAGAACAAAGGCATGGAAAGTGTGAGTTATATCATATAACCTACACTTTTAAAGGCCTCTGATTGATGGAAGGCAGGCAACTGTGGTACAAATTACAGACACCACAGCTTGCCTCGGCTCTATCTATCATGTAAATGCTGGGTTAGGTGGTGGTTTTCACCGGGTCCTCCGGTTTCTTCCACTGCTTATTACTGGCTAGTCTCAAATTAGCCCCAATTGGCATAAATGTGAGGAAAAACGAAATTCTAAAAAAGTCATGTAAATGCTACATACATTTATATATACTGTAGAACACGAAATTTCCGCGTGTGTTTATATATAGCGTACATAGCGTCTGGTGCCGCTTTGCTGTATATAAACACGCTGTACTTTTGTATTTTTTTTAGCCACTGGTGGCGCTGACATCAATTTTCGTTTTAGTGGTGGCTGCTATATAGCGCCACTAGTAAATCTAATAGAAGATACGTAGCCCTGCTGAAACCCTAGCGCCACTAGTACAAACATGAAGCATACGTAGTCCTTCTTGAACCATTATTTTTTGGTGTTTTTCTGGCCGTAATTCATTTTGATAAATTTAAAATCTAGCTTTAAATGATGTTAAAAGTTACAGTATTTAAAAGTCACAGTCCAGGTTGACAGAAGCCAAAATACTGAGTGAGTGTTGCACATAGCAATTAGAAGGATAGGTGCCCAGCTATTGTTACGGCGGCCCTGTTTACACACAAACAAATGCCAAATTTAGAAAGTCCATCGGGTTGCTTCACTCTTCAGCATTAGATTAAGAGCTCAGTATTCTGGCTTCTGTCAACCTGGACTGTGACTTTTATATATTGTAACTTTTAACTTCATTTAAAGCTACATTTTAAACACTTTTATCAAAATGAATTTAGATTGAGAAGACTGCCAAATGATAACTGTAATGTGCCAAAGTGAATTTGGAATTTAGTTTGAGAAGACTGGTGAGATAAAATGATATGACATAGATCGAGTCAATGACTGAGAAAGAAAACTTGTAGTTAATGTTTGCAGAGGGCGACGGTCTACTATCACCCCCCCCCCCCCCCCCCCCTTAAACTGTCCCGGTCCGGCAGAAAACAAAGTGTATACAGGCGCCCCCTTTTGAGTGAATGCTCAATCAAACTGCTGCCTAGCAAGCATTAACTGCTCAAATTAGTTCGTCTTTTTTGCGACAGATGGCGCTGTCAGCGGCGGCGGCTACGGTAAAGAGACGCTAATATAAAGATACGCTATGATGCAAATTTCCCCAATTCGCTATACTTGGGACACGCGTGAATTTCGTGTTCTACAGTATATATATATATATATATATATATATATATATATATATATATATATATATATATATATATATATATATATATATATATATATATATATAAATATATATGTGTGTGTGTGTGTTTAAAGGATTGGAATTGACATACCCCTTCAAATATTTTGCACTCATTGTTAGACAGCTGTGGAAACAAGTGAGTTCCTGCACAAAAAGAATAAGTCATGAAGAACACAGCTGAGTTAAGACAAAGTGTATTTATTTGTTATGAAGTATAACCAGTTTTTATTTTACAAAAGAACCCTTACTTTTAAAAGATATACCTTGCCTACCTATGAATCTATTTCAAGTGAATATGAAGTTAAGATAACAAGCCTATTTTGAAGTAGGAGCCAATACAATCAGGCGTGGAGGGTCACATGGCAGTTTCATTTACCTGTTACAATGGAGGATGTCAACGATGGATAAAGAGCATGCTAATGGAGTGGAGCTGCAAAATTTCCTTTGGGTAAGTTCCCGGCGGGGGCACTCAGGTACAGAGGGGGGTCGCACCTGCGTTACGTATTTCGCGGAAGAAGGGGTCTTTTTTTAAGACCTCCGCATGTCCGCGATTTTGTAAAAGAAGGGTACTTTTTTGTACTCAGGTACGAAGTATGGGGGTCAAAATCCCTTTACAATCCACGAAATATACGCGGCTCTGACGCCCAGTGACTCCCGAAGTGACTGGGCTTCCGAGTTTGCTGCCGCCACTTGCTGCCGCTAAACAAGCAGAGGATTATAAAATCTTAAGGGAAAATATGTGTTCCCGTTCATCCAATGTCAGCGTTTTGACAAAAGAAGGGGTGTTTATTTAGTGGAAAAAATCAGCGTTTTATTAAAATAAGGGTGCTTTTTTGTGCAGAAATTAGCGCTTTAGGGGTATTTTTTAATTTTGATAACGAACGTATGCACCCCCCTAAATACCCAAGTGCCCCCCCCCCCCCCCCCCCCCGGGGGGTAAGTTCTTCCAGAGGGGCCAATGGACACACACAATACAAAAAATAAGTGTGTTTCACTGACAGTTTTGAGCCGCAAATAATGTGGTAATGTTTTGCCTTTGGTCGCGTTATCCACCTGTAGCTTTGAGTCACATACTGTACTGACTTTCAAGTTTTGTTTTCTTTGTGTGTAGGGCTAGGATGAAGCTGTTTCAGGCTTCCCAAGAGGGTGATCTATGCCACCATAACCATCAGAATTGTATAAGACGAATTTTCAAGTAGGTATATACCATCGGACCATTTTACAAATACCTGTTTTATGATACAGCCACGTTCACTGACTCCTGGTGTCAGCACAGTATTGTCACATCAGACTTTGACTACAGCTTTACAACATGCTACAGATCATTTAAAACAGTTGAACTCGATAATCACTCAGCATTGTCTGTAGATCATTCTTATACGGATTTCATAAACAAACAAATGCGAAGTTTTTTGTATGATACATCGATATGCGCAGCCTTTTCAAAAATATTAAAGCGTTATGAACAATTTTTATCCGTATATTATTTTCCAATGGCCATGAAAATGCCTAAAAGTGTGTGCTCAAAAATTTCATGCTTGGATATCATTGGCCATAAGTGCTGGCAAAGTAGGTATAATCTCATAATGAGAAACTGGGTCTGTTACTGCTCCCTGTGTATATATCTCTCAATGGCACGTGATGGTCTAAACATCTGCAGTGTTTGTGTTGATGAAGCTAGTCGGAATGTACTGAAGTCACCCTCTAGCGCCAAATCTGTGTAGTAAATAGAAGACTGTGCAATGTTTCTTGCATGTACTCTCTTTCCGCCATCCAATGTGCATGTGGGAAGACTGACTGACCTGCTAGGCACGCCCATCTACAACACAAACATATCAAAACGCATTTATGACATCGACATGTTTCATCACCGTACAAACGTAAACAGCAACATACTTTACACACACAACAGACTACCAAGTGAAAACTTGTTGGGCCTTTATATATACATACATAAATATATATATATATATATATATATATATATATATATATATATATATATATATATATATATATATATATATATATATATATATATATATATATATATAGACAATATTAATCACCACATTACCAACAACTCTCCCACAACTATTTTGTAAGATCATACATGATTTCCATGTCATTGTCAAAAACTATCTTAGATCCAGATGATCATCTTAAGAGGAACTCTTAAGCATGAATAGATTAAAATCTCACTCACCTTTCTCATACTGGAAGGATACAGCAAATTCGAAGGGGTAATGGAAGGGGCTAAATTCAAAGACATTGTTGACTTGCGGCATACCACCCTTAACAGGGTGCTGGTAGATCTTTTTCCCTGCCGTGTTGAACCTATAGGCCACTGGTGATGTATCTTCCTCATTCGTAAACCCTACCACATCCCCTTTTTTCACAGGGAACCTCTCGCTCGGCTCAAGCCTAACCTGGAAAACAGTCCCACCATTGTTTGATAAATGATATAACCCATATGTAAGTATGAATCTCTATTTATCATATCATAGAATAGGAAAGGTACATCTATCGTTCATAGACTGGCCTTGGATTGAGAAAATATGTACACGAGTAAAATGTCCATGGCCAGTACCACACAAAATTAGAATTTCCCCATACCCAATATTGTTTCTGCCAGTTGATGACTTGGTCATACTCTGTCAGATCCCCCTGAATCTAGAAATTCAATTACATGAATCTTGGCTAATTGAACATTTCCATGCCATTAATAAGTAGTCACGGCATGGAAAATATTTGCTAATTTTATAGGAATACTGGATATCTATAATCTTACTTGACATTGCCTATGATTGAACACCTCTGAATGTTTATTATAGACTAGTTTTACTTATTCTTCAAAATGTATTTGAGGAACGTTTTTGATAAATAAATTAGTCTTTTGACATTGCCAGACAAATTTTTACAGTATTTAGTGCATATTATATTATGCCACTCGGCTATCTTGGCAACTGAAACTCTGAATCAGACTTGTTAAGATATATAATTTAAACCCTTTGCCTGCTGGTGGCTAATTTGGCTAATGCATAAATATACAGGAAAAAGCCGGAAATAGCTGAAAGCCTAGCAAATTGGTACTCATTCGCTAGTACTCAGCAAGAGCTTTCCAATGAATTCCAACATGGCAGGGTTTAGATGGTTTTTAAACTCTTTTTGCATTCTTGCGTCTTGGAAGAAAATAATCTCAACATCAGAAGGGTTAATAGTTCTAAAAATATAATAATTTGATAGTAATTTTACTCACTTCATGTTTAATCATATTTGCTGGTGAAACTGTACGTTTCTCTCCTATCAGTCTGTACTGTGTCTTGCCAACACCCTTGACTTCTCTCCAGATCTGTAGTCGCACTGGTTTTGTGTTGACAGCAAAGAAATGGAAGGATACAGCCGTCCCTGCATCGTGTTTCACTTTCACAGTGTCAAGTAGGAAGGTTCTGTGTCCTCCAGATCGTAAGTGCTTCGTTGACCGAGCGACTTTAGGTCCAATGCTCACTTCAACTACAAAATGAAACAAATGATAAGGGAAAACATCAACTACCTACATCTTTCAAGTGATTGTACTAAGAACTTTGTCATTATAGCTGTAATTGGGATTAGTCAATTGACAGTCTTGGAAGAATTTACCAGACAATCCGGGTAAAACTCTGACTATCTCTGCCTTTGTCAACTTTCTCGCGTCTAAAGATTCATCAGATACCGGCCGTGGCATGTGAGAAAGTTGCCAGTGACTTGGGTCAGGCAGGGTTTTTTACCGGGTAATACGGTTTCCTTCAGCTAATAGAAATGGCTGATCACAACTTAGCCACAATATGGCAAGAAGTGACAATAATCTAAATTCTACGCGATCCTTTTTGTGGAGCACATACTACTTACCGCGTGGTTGTTTTGGTGGCAGCTTTGCGGCTTTGGGTTTAACGTAGTTTGGATCTTTCTCTGAAATAAGATTGGACGAAATTGGAATAAGCAATTGCTGTCAACATTAGTTGAAAACATCTGCTTGTTTTGATTGTAATTATCTGACGAATACATTTATAGGGAGACGTTTCAATGTATGTCTGCATCTTTGTTGATCACAATAATGTATCATGAAAAATACATATCCTAACTTGAAATTAAATGAAAACAAGTGTCATAAATGGCAATTTTAAAGTCAAAAATTGCAAGAAAAATTGCAACGCTTATGAGGAATGTAAAAGGCAGTCTAAGCAACAAATTCTCTTCTCTTTCGTAATGTTTTTATTTCAGAATAACATTCAAAAATAGCCCAGACTTCAGACGACAACGTCAATGCAAGGGCTTTTTTACCTAGTAATAGAATAAGCTATTGAACCCTTAGTGTTACGTTAGCTACATGACGAACACAATTGCCTGTGTATTGTGCACAATAGGCATAGGATTTTCTCAGACTACAAGAATTTTGAATCATAATGAATGTATAAAAATAAAAATGTCATGTTTGATCTATAGACAACCCAATGAGTAATTCTCCTTCATCCTTTAAAGCCATCTTAGGTTTTATTCGCAAGGTATTTTCAAGAATGGTGCAGAGTGCGGCTTCAATGCAAACATAACCCTAAGCATGGACGGGCTTGGATACTTTTTTACATTTTGATGCACTCAGCAACTGCTGTGCACCTGATTTTTATTGACATAGGACATATAATGGACATAATGTACAAATATATATATATATATATATATGTCTGATAAGAGTCAATTAGACTCACAGTATTTTTTAAAAAGAAAAAAAAGATAATTACACGTATACAGGGTATTTGTAGACTATTTTGTTCAGACAGGCTATTTGTTTAACTCATTCCAAATTGGGGCCCAAAACCCCCTAAAATAGCATAGTTTGTTATTATTTTTTGCGGGCTTGGATACTTGACATTTTTATGATTGCAGCGGTCAAAAGCCAAATGCGAATGCAGAGCTGATAAAATATTTAAAGAGAAATGCCAATCGGTGCATTACCAACAACTCTCCCTCAGAAATTTTGTGAAGTCATCTTTGATTCTAAAGTTATTTTCAAAAGTACAATATATCCAGACGACAGTTTTAAGGGGAACTCTTAAGCGTAAATATGTGAATTCTCAGTGCTACAGTGCCGACATTTAATTCATACCCTAAATATGTGGGCAGGCCGGGCATAATACACGACCACACGTCCGATTACCACCCAGTTTTATGGCCATGGATGCATGGATGAGCTCACAACTGAACGTACTTCGATTTGCAAGCTACGTGGGTCATTGATATGATTTGGCATATTTTTTGACATGTTAGCCATTAGTGTTTTGCAACCAGACACTGGCAGACGTCCGGTTGACTGGTGCAGAAATTAAATGTCTGTACTGTACCGCCGCTAGGGTATGTACAAACATTTGTGCATTTTGAATCAGGTATATCATTTTTAAGCCATATTGAATATCTACGATTTTTTTGTGCAGCTTAGTCATATCTAATATTTTTAAACGTAAATTACAATTGTAATCTACCATTCCTCCTGTGAGGAAATCATAAAAAGTGTTGGAGAACATGTATTCGACTTTTAAGATTGTCAGAATTCTTTCTTAGTATTTCAATAAGATTTATTTAGTTTACCGTATAGAATTCTTACCACTTTTGTACCAGAACTTGAATCCTCTCCTGAAGTCCGGCCAGATCTGATACCTGGCCTTGAATATCACTAGCATGGTGTGCCCATCAGAAGTGAGAACATCTTTAGGTGTCTTATAACCACAGAATCTACAATAAAACTCTATTATTAGAATTGTAGCAGTAGTAGTAGTAGTAGTAGTAGTAGTAGTAGTAGTAGTAGTAGTAGTAGTAGTAGTAGTAATATTAGTAGTAGTAAATGTATTATTATTATTATTATTATTATTATTATCATCATTATTAATGATATTATCATCATTATTATTATTGTTTTTGTTATTATTATTAGTAGTAGTAGTAGTAGTAGTAGTAGTAGTAGTAGTAGTAGTAGTAGTAGTAGCAGTACTACTACTACTACTACTACTACTACTACTACTACTACTATTATTACTATATCATTATTATCAATATTATTGTTATAATTATTATGATGATTATTGTTGCTGTTGATATTTTCATTTATACATGAGGGCCTGCTTTGGTGGCCAAGTGGTCTAAGGCATTGCCACAGACTGCTAGCTGTCTTTCACCAAACCCCAAGTACGAATCCCGCCATGGGCATGTGAGAAAGTTGCTAGTGACTTGGGGTTAGGCAGTGGTTTGTGCTGGTTTCATCCAGCGCTTACAACTGGCTAGTCAAAATGTGATGTTTATCGAAATCCCAAATCAGTATTACATCGGGGAAATCTGCCTTAACCAAAATGAAGAACTATCTCACATTGGAGCAACACAAGAAGCAACAGCAACAGCCACAACACCACTAAAAACAAAAGCAAACAAACAACACTAACAATACTTTACAACAACAACGACAAAACAAAAACAGCAATAACATTAAAAAGGAAAACAACAAAATCTACATCAATAAGGAATCAGGAGCAGAATCAGAAAAAATAAATAAAAAACGACAACAGCAACAACCAAACATAAAAGACAATAAAATGAGCAGTTACAACAATAATAACAATAAAAACAAAAGTAATAGCAAAGGCGTGAACAACAACAGCAAATTCAACAGCAGTTACACAAAACAATAGCAGCTGCAGCAGTAAAATAATGACAATAATAAAAGAAACAATAAACAACAACAGTTTCATAAAAAGAAAAATAATTCTTCAAATTACCTTGGCCCTTGGTATACATGAGCTTTCTTATAGCGAATTTCCAGCCAATGGTAGCATGCCACGTCACTATACATGTACATGCCAAAATCTCCCTCCAAGCCCCAAACAACATTCCGGCCCGGGACACTGGATATCCGCCACACGCATTCGATACCAACTTCATACACATTCTGTGGGTATTTAAGATCATAGTTCTGCGATTTCACATATTGCTTATGTTCCAAGGCCTTAACATCGCCGCCACATTTCACTGTAATCATAATAAATATTGTAAGCTTAGTGAGAAAAGAACATGGCCACCTTTACTTAAAATTTACTGAAATTGTAATGAAACTTTTTTTGATATGTTTCCCAAAAAATAAAATATGCTCATTTTCTATGGAAATAGATACATGAAATTCTGTGCTTCATATTCGTGAGAGCAAGTGTTCTTTTTAGCTATACTATAAATTCGGAAAAGATTGCGTTGGTTTAGTTTTTGCGTTTTTTAGCGTTTAGCCTCGGACACAAAATTAAAATTCGCAATGATTAGTGCTGCCACTTTAAGTGTATAGCATGTTGCGTCTTATCGCGAAGTTAAAAAACGAATAAAATCGATTTTCGGTAAATTCGCAAAATTTACTCTACACAATCTTTTGTGAATCTACAGCACTTGTATAATCAGGCGAAAATGTGATTACGATTTAGGATAGAATCCGTGCACCTTTATTGAAATGATAAGCAAATTCTCTTAGGACGAATCGTGAAAAGATGTGTTCTTAATTCGTATGCATTTTACTGAAACAATTAGATTAATTTTTCTGAATCGATACGCAAAATTCATAGCAAGATCCTGTGTTTCCAATTCGTGAATAAATTAGACTTTTAACGATTTATGAAAGCATTAAGCCCTTTCCACTTATACTGTGATCCCATCACTTGCCGGGGTTCGAATCCTGGCCTGGGCAAGTGGGCATGTGAGAAAGTTGCCAGTGACAGTGGTTTTCGCCGGGTACTCCGGCTTCCTCCACTACTTACAACTGGCTAGTCACGAATTAGCCACAATATTTCATAAATGTGACGAAAAACGAAATTCCAAAACCCACCACTTACAGCTGACATATCATAATCCAGCCTAAATATTGCTGAAAAGGTGACGATAAACTGCCGAACGCAAGCACAAAGCTCAGCGAGTCAGTTCTCTTCTGCTGCGCCAAGAACTTCAAAATTAGCCTTGCGCGAAAATTTACACGCGCAAATTCAAAGTTGCGAACAGTATTTTGATGATGATTCAAGTGAGAGTGCGGTGAGGTAACAACATCTCCGGTATTATCAGCCTTGTAATTGTATTGAGTTGTTATTACATGCTCGATAACCTTTCTGAATTGTATTGTTGAAACCTTTGAAATTATATGATGTTGAAAGACAATAAAAACGTCTCCTTTGCAGAGAATTAAGAATAAATGGTGACGACGCAAAGATATGGTAATTGACTCACGCTTTCTCGAAGGGGCCAGTTGGTTGCAGAATTGCCCCGCCCAACCATCAGAGCACCTGCATCTGGTGCAGTCCACCGGATCCTGGTAGGCACCGTTCTCACACGGCCGCGACAGGCGAGCATTCTTACACGTAGCTACAATAGAAAAACACCATACCAAGAAAACGAATTACAGTAACAAGTTCTACATTATGGCTGAAGATAATCAAAAAATATTAGTATAACAGACATTGCTCAGACCAGATGGATAGATTTCTCTTTATCTCTAATTTTTTGATTTGGATAGAATTCCGGTTTGTTAGATAAACTTCTACAATTCGGTGTTTAATTTTCAGCGAGCTATTTCCAAAGACCAAAAATGATACAGCCGAATCCCACATACCTGTCGCTGACCCAGATGCAGACCCGTAAAATGTCGGGGCTGATTTTAGTCCCGATTTCAATGCCGTCGCTAATACCTGTTTTATATTATTTTCTTCAGTTGGTGTTGATCAACAATCATGCTACTATGACTCGCGGTGAAATGACCTGTCTGGCGTGGGATCTATCGTATGGGGAACTTGATGAGTCGCGCGGCGTCCAGTTGTCACCTTATACAGCATCGACGGCACAACAACACCCCGATGTAAACAACACGTCTCGTGTGACCATCATGGATCCATCGCAGACCCCGCTGCAGTCCCATTGCAACTTAGACACGATACAACATACAGACTCAGTATATGAGTTAAGTACAGACAAATATGGTCTCAACACCAAAAAATGTGTCTCTGATATAGTCGGCTTTATAATGGTCTATTTATGTCATAGTATCTATGGAGTGCTGTCGGGTAGTGTAAACTTTATTGAACATACCCGCAAGTCCAATGATGACACCTATAGTCGAACCTATGACACAAAGTCAAATTTTTCTAATGATATTCTGATGACCTATATATTTAGATGGCCACCGCATTCAGTGGAAATATATATGGGTGGATGTACTAAAGGGTGCTGTTTGTCAACATTGGTGCAAAGGCGTCTCAACTTACGTTCATATCATGTACAAGTTATTGTTTCTCTGTTACTTTTGCTCTCATTTTATATTTACAGTGAGCAAGGAAAAATGGTGCTGATGCCTGGTGGTCATAGCCCGATGCTTTCCCTTAGTCCGCTGTGGATATCCTGGGAGGGACTGTCGGAAGTCGTACTGGCATTTATCCTACTCATTTCAAGTTCGACGTTTCGTCCGGCGCACCCAATAGGAATCCTACATGACTGCATCTACGAGACCATCAGGGCGTACCTACCTCATTGTATTGTGTGTAAATGTGGGTATGGACTCGATACCTGTGTATTAATGTTTATCTCCGTAAACAGTTTATTTGATATATGTGATGATCAATGCCATCACTATCCTAGTTACATATCTGTGAGAAAAATATATATATCGGATCGAGTGCATATACGCATCATGTCATATATAATTTTTGATGTTACTGCTGAGTCATGGCTTACCAAATACTTCCATGTCAGAAAACCTAAATGGTAAAAATATAGCTATATGCGCATGGAATATGCGTGGTTTTGATATTTCAATCCCATATTTACGCTACCTTATTGAGCAATATCACATTGTATGTATAAACGAGCACTGGCTCTTTAAAAATCAGGTAAATCGTATTGAAGATGTAGCAAGTGACATCGACTATATTTGTCATACTAGTAAACACTCCTCTGCCGAGAATTACGGAAAGGGACGTGGCCAGGGAGGAGTGGGTATTATATGGAGAAAGAGTTTGGGCGGTATTACACCGATAAACGATATCACCAATGATAGATTTTGCGCGGTGCGTCTCCAAACAAAATCAGGTGCTATTTTTAATATTTTTTCTGTGTATCTGCCCGCGCCAGGCTCGCATGACGACTTATCTACCTCACTCGACGAGTTAAGTATTGCTCTCGAAGGTAGAGAACCGGAGAGCCTTAATATAGTGAGTGGCGACTTGAATGGAGACATGGGTAGTATCGCTAACGGCAGAAATTCTAAACAACCTACTAAACAGGGTCTTCTTATTCATAATTTCTGTTCTCGCCACCATCTTTTGGCTACCAATCTTAGTAGCAGAGCCACGGGCCCTATTTTCTCTCACCACGGACCTACGGGCTCTTCCATGATCGACTATATTCTGATACCACTCTCCCTGGAAAGTCATATAGTCAGTTGTGGTGTGGTTAATGATGACGTGATCAATACATCAGATCACAACCCTGTTTTCGTTATGTGCAAGCTCTATACTATCCCAAACCCGGTGATATCTAATGTCAAAACAAGGGTACTTAAATGGGGCAAAATGGGGCGTGATGTAATTGCTGAAAGGTATACAGCGCAGGTGGACAACTCATGTCATGATATGCTGATGAGATACTCGCAAGATGTACCCACATGTGACTCCATTGATAACTTAATTAATGCACTTAACAAGTGTTTACATCGAGCCGCATCAAGTCTTCCTAAATCGAAATTCAGAAGACACCTGAAACCATATTGGTGTCATGAAATGACTTTATTGAAAATCGATAAAATTCGAACCTACAATATATGGGTGGATGCAGGTCGACCAAGGGATAAAGGGAGTGATATTCGTTCAAACTACATTGCTAGTAAAAAAGCTTTTAATAAACGTCTCCACATCCTGGCAAATGAATACGAGAACGAAAACATACGGCGTATCATTGAGTCAGCAGAAATAGGTAGCAGTACTTTTTGGAGTATCCTGAGTAAATGTAGAGGTACTAAGGGATCGAAGGTCTTTGCCATACAAAATAGGTCCGGTTTAATTGTGCATAGTTTACCAGAGGTTTTAGAGGTGTGGCGTACTCACTTTAGCAACCTGTGCACGCCCAAGTGTGACCCTTCATATGACAACGATCATTTTATAGAGGTAAACAGTAAAATTGAACGATGGTGTAGAGATAATGACAAAGATGATTTCCTTTGTAATGCTTTTTCACCTGAGGAAGTTGTTAAAGCTATTGATAAACTTAACAGCGGCAAAGCCCCAGGGCTAGACAATATTACTGCTGAACACCTAAAATATGGTGGGGTGTTAATCTCAAAAGTCATTACTATGCTTTTTAATTGGATTGTGGATCTGGAGTACATCCCTAAAAATTTTAGAGAGGGAATTCAAGTTCCCCTACATAAAGGGAAAAATACACCTATTACAGACCCTGACAATTTTCGAGGCATTACGCTACTCAGTATCTATAGCAAACTTTTTGAAATTATAATATGGAGGAGGATGGAGGCTTGGTGGATGGGTAAGATCACTCAATTACAGGGTGCGGGCAGAAAAGGGGTGTCATGCCTGCACACTGCGATGATGTTACAAGAAACCATTGCCACCAAACTCGAATCCGGGAGCAAAGTTTTTGTTACCTTCTTTGACGTCTCTAAGGCGTACGATTCTGTCTGGGTTAATGGTTTATTCTTCCAACTCAGAAATCTAGGTCTAATAGGGACAATCTGGAGGCTACTTTATAAGATGTATATCAATTTTCGGTGTAAAGTTAGAATTGGAGGTACCCTCTCTGAATGGTACGATATGACTTGCGGAATCCATCAGGGAGGGTACCTCTCGTTGGTTAAATATATCTCCTTTATCAATTCACTGGTGGTGGACTTGGAGAACTCCAAGCTATGCTGCGTAATTAACCCTTTATGTACCACACCAGTTAGCTATGCCGACGATTTAGCGACAGCCAGTACAGCTAAATGTAATGTAGACTTGATAATGCAGCTGGCCTATGCACATTCGTGCAAGTGGAGGTATAGATTTAACGCCCGAAAAAGCGCAGTTTTAGTTTATGGTGAACCCCTAAATGAACAGAAAAAGTACCAAGCCTCCAGGCAATATAAAATAGGTGAAGATCGTGTGTATGAAAGACAAGACTACGACCATGTGGGGGTCAAGGCCTGTACCAACAAGATATATACTACAAGAACTATGGAGAAGATTAAAAAAGGACGTCGTGCCTTCTTTTCTATAGCGGGCGTGGGTATAAAAAGGTCAGGTATCAATATGGTTACATGTAATCTAATATTCTGGTCGATAGTTGTTCCGATCACGTTGTTTGGAGCAGAATTATGGGTCCTGCAAGATCAGGACGTGACAGATTTAGAATTGTTCCAGAGGCAGATTGGCCGGCGCATACAGAGGTTTCACTCAAGGTCACCCTCTCAAAATAGTTTCAGAGGCCTCGGCTGGTTGAGACTTGAGACGTTTGTATGTGCAAAAAAGGTGCTATTTCTGAGATCAATTTTATGTATGGACATTAATTCTGTTTATAGGAAACTAATGGTAAAGCGATTCGAAAGTTTTGTAAATGACAGCCTAGTTGCATGTAGAAATGAGTATCACAGCCCCATATTCGATATGTTGAGAGTAGCAACTATGTTTAATATGATGGGCCTAGTCGCTAGGATGATAGAAGGTACTCATTTCTATAGTAAAGTGTGGTGGAAAAGAGAGGTGTGGCGTAACGCTTGGATCATTGACAATAATGATTGGAGGGATACCGCACCTCTGTTTCGTGACACCTATTACTTAAGTGCGGTACTAGAAGATACAACCATGTATCTAGCATGGTGGGAACTATCCAACCAACGACCAGAATATATGAACATGTGTGAAAATATGGCTAGGTTGGTGTGCAGGTGCAGTAGTTTGAAATCGGATTGTGTCATGTTCAAAGGTACCAATCTGAGTGTCAGATCGTGCGAGAAATGTTGTGATTTCCGTGAGGAAAATTTAGAACATATGGTCATTCATTGCCCAGCAAATAATGAAATCAGAGATAAAATGTTTGAAGATATAAGCATACTTGAAAATAGACACAGCTTCATGGTGAACAATGAAGGAAACATGCTCATGAATCTGATAGGTAAACGAATCATTGGGGTTGATCCTTTTACCTTACTGGATTTATGGGCCATAACTGGTACGGCCATCAACCGCATGTATCTGAGGGTACATCAAGGATAGAGAAAGAACTGGTGTCGGATGAACACATATGCATAACTAATTACTATGAGTCATCAAGCGTATTTATAATATTTAATAATAATATTTTTCACTCATACTTTAAGTAATATGTCTTTATTAACATTTTCAATGAGCAGGGTCTCATACGTGTATTAATATTTGTTACTTTGTTTACATGTAAATATTTCGGACTATCTATGTATAGTACCCTTTTCATACCTTCATGAATATTTAAGTTTTCTTATTAGTTCCTCATCCTGTATTTTAGCAGGTTTAACTTTTCCGTTTTCACGCCTGATACTGTGCACATAGCAGACCAGTTTGTACTTATGCAAGTTGCGAGCACAACGTTTGTATTACTAGTGTATCATATTTATATATGTCACATGTGCGCACCCATAGAAAGGCGTTTATTTGTTTGAAATGTTTTGCAAGAAAATGATATGATATATAGAACTTTTGTAACGTGATTACGGTCAATAAAGAATATATATATTGATACATCTCATCTCTGAAATGTTGTTCCAAGACGTCGCTCGTTAAAGAACCTTATAATATTTCTATCGCGTAGACACATGACAACTGTAAGGCTATTCAATACCCTCATATGCTGATTTACTGGTTTCAAATGATGTTCCCATATTTTTATACATAGCCTTACCATTGCAGTAGACATAGTTGATGGCCATGAGGTCCAGGTATGACAGGGACAACTGTAAGGCTATTCAATACCCTCATATGCTGATTTACTGGTTTCAAAACATGTTCCCATATTCTTATACATAGCCTTACCATTGCAGTAGACATAGTTGATGGCCATGAAGTCCAGGTATGACAGGGACGTCCTCTGGCCCATGTTTCGTTGAAAGAGTGGGTCCTTGGAACGGATTGTTGCCCCTCCGTCCTTGGAAAAAGCCTGCAAATATAAGATTGAATGGTAATCAAAAGTGTAGCTAAGTATAGATGCAAATCTCAAGAAAAGATTTTTAGAGATTAGAATATATCTATATCTACATATATATATATATATATATATATATATATATATATATATATATATATATATATATATATATATATATATATATGTGCATATATGATATGTATAATATATATAATATATGTAAATATATATATATATATATATATATATATATATATATATATATATATATATATATATATTTATATATATATATATATATATATATATATATATATACATATTTATACATATATATATATATATATTTATATATGCATATGTATATATATATATATATATATATATATATATATATATATATATATATATATATATATATATATATATATATACTAGAATATATATATACTAGTATATATATACATATATGTATATATATATATATATATATACATATATATATATATACACGTGTTGCTACTTTGTCGCATAAATCTTTTAGATTTGTGTTTTGGCGTTCTTTGAGAGAGAAAGCTTTTTGAATATGTCATTGAGCGGTAGGTGATAGTTGGCGAGAATGATAATAACGACAGTGATGAGGATGATGATCATGGTAATGGTGACGATGATGATGGTAATAATGAGACTGAGATGATGATGTTGAGGATAATTGATGATAACACTGTGATTATGATCATCATCATCACTTTGATATGATAATTATGATGATGATGATGATGATGGCGATGAAGATGATGACGACGACGACGATGGTGGCGGTGACGATGAGGATGATGTTAATGATAATGATGATAATGACACTGATGTGATGATGATGATGATGATAATGGAGATGGTGATGATGATGACGATGATGATGTTGATCATGATGATTGAGCTGATGATGATGATAATGATGATGACGATGATGATCATGATGATTGAGCTGATGACGAGGATGGTAATGGTGATGACGATGATGATGATCATGATCATGACAACGATGATGATGATGATGATGATGATGATGATGATGTTGATGATGTTGATGATGATGATGATGATGATTAAGCTGATGATGATGATGATGACGATGACAATAGTAATCCTTCTGATGGAGGCTGAAGATGACGTCCTCACTGAAATCAAATTGAATACTAGTATTCGAAACTAATTAAGACTCACATTTGCTGGGTAGTGAAGGGCCGAGTCGTAGTCATATTCTATGCCATAATTCAGTGTAGTCCTCAGGGCGAAGTTGTATGCCTGGTTGGTATTGGAGAAGTCAACGGTGATGTGCTTATCCCTCCCAGACCGCTGCTGCTCGTGCCAGAAGCCCAGCGAATGCGCAATCTCGTGGGTTATGGAGGCTGGCTAGAAGAAAGGTTACAAATCTTAAAGGAATAGAATATTCTCGACTTATTATTTACCACTGCAGGAGAGCATATTTGTGAATAATTTATGGTTTTCTAAGTTTTACAAATCTTCAAAATTAAAATATTTTCGACTTATTAATTACCACCGAACGAGAGCATATTTGTGATAAGTTATGGTTTTCTAAGTTTTACGCCACTGAAGGAGAGCATATTTGTGAATAATTTATGGTTTTCTAAGTTTTACAAATAACGACCTGTGTTAGATAAATACCTCCGGTAAATTGAAAAAAATAAATAAGTAGGTATAAGGGAAGTTCAGATCTCGACTGGGGCATGTGAGAAGGTTGCCAGTCTCGTGTGTTAGGACATGGGTTACGCCTGTTATTGCAGTTACCTCCTCCACCTATAGCTGGTTACTCACGATTAAGCTTAAATTTACCAGGAAAGAGAGGATAATCGAACATACCCCCTTAACCCATTAACACTTAAGAGTTCCTTCAGAAGTTGACGTCTCGATCGAAGATACTTTTGAAGACAATTTTTGAAATGAGTATGATTTTACAAAATAATTGAAGAAGAGTTGTAGGTAATGTTCTTATCAACATTTCTCCTTCAAATATTTTGCCAATTATGCTTTAGCATGACAGATTTCATCAAAATTGTCAGGCTGGTTTTTGCCGCTGTGAGCGTTAATGGGTTAAGACAGCGACAGTCGAGTTTCCATTCTGGCACGCTGGTGGTAAGTATCCGTAACTTACCCGTTCAAAACAGTTGCCCATGAGTGATATTGTCTGCGGGAAGCCGGTGGCGCCGACTAGCGAGGCGCAGCGGCCGTAGTTGGTGAAGATGATGTGGCTCTTTGGTGTCATGGCGCCCATGGTCATCTCGATGAACCTGACACACGTGTTATCCTCGATACTCTTAATCCCATCCCTAATCTTGGCCTGCTCCTCTTTAGCTGTAAGGAGATGATTCGATATTTACATAATCGGAATTAGGTATATATTTATTTATATATATATATATATATATATATATATATATATATATATATATATATATATATATATATATATATATATATATATTATATATATATATATATATATATATATATATATATATATATATATATATATATATATATATATATATATATATGTGCGCCTTTGAGCATGTTTATATGGAAAGTGCGCAATATCAAATGACAATATCATTATTATTATTATTATTATTATTATTATTATTATTATTATTATTATTATTATTATATATATAAATGTATATATACATATATATATATATATATATATATATATATATATATATATATATATATATATATATATATATATATATATATACATATATATATATATATTTGCACCACAGTTGCTTGCCTTCCACCAATCAGAGGCCTCGAAAAGTGTAGGGTTATAAGACATAACCCACACTTTTCAAGCCTTTTTTCTCTAAGCTGCCTAAAAACCAAAGGTGTTCCCCAAGGGTATATTTTTCGTGGCCTGTGATTGGTGGAAGGCAGTCAACTGTGGTACAAGCCACATAGACTCTTCGGAAGCTGTGGTGTATGTGATACCCTCGGGGTTACTCGGCTCCGCCTCGTAACACCTTGGGTATATCCCATACACCACAGCTTCTTTGGGGTCTATCTATCACATATATATACATACACACATATATATATATATATATAT
>OZ012700.1:22287216-22372216 GCA_963942565.1 Maea johnstoni
GAAAATGTGAACATAAAAAAGTATACGAGAAGAATACGGTTTTATGATTGGAATGCTATGAATGCTTCTGCCATATTCCGTCGAGACAGGTCAGTCATAAGTGGTGTAGTAAACCGAGGCATCTTGCGAAAAACACCGTCTAACCCAGTGTCACTGGAGGCTTTCTCCCCTGCCCTTGAGGGGCGGTAGGAGAGATGGTGTGTTCCATTCAGAACTTGGATCATAATGTATGGGAAGGGTTTCATATCTTTAAATTTTACACACATATAACTAAGAATATTGTGGAGATTTCGGTATATCATTTTCTTTTTAGATTTTGCTTAGTATTATCAGCTCCAATATATGACCACATAATATCGAAAACAAAAAACGTTCGCAGTCGGCAGGATTCGAACCTGCGCGGGCAGAGCCCAATAGATTTCTAGTCTATCGCCTTAACCACTCGGCCACGACTGCTCTGCATATCTCCTTCGAATACTTTAATCCATTATTTCATTCTGTCACATGCTCATGTGGAGTTTGAGTACTTTATGTGTGTTTTGGATTAACGGGAAAATAAAGGGTCATTAATTTTATATTTTTTACGTTTTTTATAGTCTACCTTATTTTCCTCAAAATCAGACCAACTATGGCTGTCAAAGTATTTAACCCTTGGAACACACCATTTGTTGTTGGTGGCAATGGTTCTAAAATGTTACTTAGTAACTACATCCGTACTAATTTACAGTACGATCTTGACATGACGCACCAGCTGTTGGTTTTAATATTCGGACGTTCGATCACCCCACATCACCTATGATTTGCTCCCTCATATTCTGATCAAACCGTCACAATTAAGGATTAATATGACGTTGAAATGAGAGTTGATATGCCAAAAACTATTTTTTCCAAATTACCGAGCGATTTTGCTATCATACTTTTTTATGTGAAACTTACCTGAGGCGCACACATTCCTCCTGAAAGAAGCGTCGCTATCATGAGGAAAATCATCCTTGAGTCAGCCATGTCCCGATTCCTCTTCAGAGTAGAAAATAAAACAAGTGATATCTTTATGCTAAGGGTAAATATAGATGGCTACTTAGTCAAAAGAAATGGGAAAAATATTGGACTCTTTTCAACGGTAATATGCAATCATTCAAAAAGAAAAGAAAAATGAATTTGGAATTTCGTTTTTCGTCACATTTATGCCAATTGTGGCTAATAAAAGAGGAATGACTCACTGATGATTTGTAAAATCCTAATTAGTGAAAAAGATAAGCATACATTATTAGCGCCATAATTATCCAAATGGTTCATATGACCAAACACTACTGTCTTGTTGTTGATGTTTATGAATGTCCCACCAGTAGGGTGACTTGAAAGCTGATTTGAATTGGGTGAATATTTTAAACAATAGAAGAAAATCGCTGATAACGATAATAACAAAAATGATGAAGGGAAGTGGACGATAATAGTATTGAGGATAATAATATTAATAATAATAATAATAATAATAATAATAATAATAATAATAATAATGATAATAATAATAATAATGATAATAATAATAATTACAAAAATAATAATAATAATGATAATGTTTATAATAATAATAATAATAATAATAATAATAATAATGATAATAATGATGATGATAATAATAATAATAATAATGATAATAATAATAATGATAATAATAATAATAATAATAATAATAATAATAATAATAATAATAATAATAATAATAATAATAAAACAATAATTATAAGAAGAAGACGAAGAAGAAGAAGAATTAGGAGGACAAAGTAGCTCAGTTGGTTAGGTGTCGAACTAGTAATCAGTAGGTCGCAGCTTCAATTCTCGGCCGGGGCACTTTGGTCTGTCCTTGGGCATGACAGTTTATTCCATATTGCTTCAGTCTACCCAGCTGCAAAATGGGTACCTAGCATAAGTAAGGCAGTGCTTAGAGCTTGTGCGCTATATGCTGCCAGCTGCTCTGAAATATTCCTCGGGGGATTGAAATGGTTTCCGTGTGTACAGGCCTGCTGGGGGAGGAAGGTCGTGTGAGCACTTCGGTAGATACAAGAATATCAACAACTACACTACTAATAACAAAAAGGAAATGTTGAGGAGGAGTTGGTTGGGAGAGGAGTAGACTAGGTTCCTAGTCCCTAAAATGTTGACATCCCCTCCTGTGCTGACCAAGCAGTGTGGTGTAGTATCAGGTATGTTGATAGATGGCACCACCTGCTCCTCCTATCTCTAGAGTATTTAGGTCATACATAAACTGAATCCTGGTGAGATAAGTGTAAACTAAATTGACCACTATGGCCACCAAGAGTATTTCAAAAGTTGGTGCCTTGTAACAGAAAAAACATAGCAGAGAAATACATATGACAGCCTAGAAATCTAGGCTAGAAGAGGAGGTATAGGGAGATGGTGATAAGAGAGAGAAGATGAGGAGGAATATACAGAAGAAGATAATCATGGTGATTGTGGAAATAAATACAAGAATGGAAACAGTAAGACCTACCAGACTGTGCTGCATCTACAATGCTACTCTGTGAGGCTGCATATGATGTGTGTTTGAGTTGAATGAATAATAAGAATAATTGTTCGTGCTGTATTACCCAAACTGACGAGATAAGTACTAGTAAGCGCTAACCACTCATGTTATGTCAAATGCGAAAACTCTACATACAAAAGGCTTGCTCTACGGCAAGAGAAATGCCATGTTTCGTGAGTTGGAGAAAAATAAGAATTGTAATCAGTAAGACAATTGGTCAAGAACCATTCAAACCAGATGCTACTTGTATGTCTTTATCTGTGTGTGTGTGTGTGTGTGTGTGTGTGTGTGTATGTATGTATGTATGTATGTACGTACGTATGTATGTATGTATCTTATGTATGTATGTGTGTATGTATATATGTATGAACGTATATGTATATATGTATGTATCTTATGTATGTATGTATGTATGTATGTATGTATGTATGTATGTATATATGTATGAAGGTATATATGTGTGTATGTATGTATCTTATGTATGTATGTATCTTATGTATGTATGTATGTATCTTATGTATGTATGTATCTGATGTATGTATGGTCCAATCCATATCTCTAGAAATATAGACGAATCTAAACCTGTCCTACCTTTTCTGTTCCTAGCCGTACAATGTGTTTGCCATCCCATAATTATTTTTATATATCCTTAATATCACATATCAATAATTGATTTATCACTCAGTCAACAGCCAAGACAGGTTTTAATTGAATTCTCCCCAGCTTCGTTTACTGAAGATCCGTGTGAACACGTTCAATACACAGGCCCATTAGGTAAAACAATTATGAATGTATGTATCTTTAATAATTGCGATTAAATCGCGAGGGAAGGAATATTTACCAAATGAAGAAAAGCCATGTGCGAAAGGTTAATTAGAGAAAATTAAAACGTGCTCAAACTTGATAGAAAATACATGATATTGACCATCGGTATTTGCAAGACTAAGTGTAAATCGGTCTTATATGGAATAGTTCTTGCTGTTTCTGCGGTTTTGCTATCATCTATGAAATTGTTAGGTGCTTATGGACATATTTATCATCATAAACAATAGATTCCTGTTTGAGATTATACTAAGATCCTGTTTTCTGATATACGTATCAACTTGATTATGGGCTATAATTCCATTGCATATTTATAGTCATACCATAAACAGACAACTGAATTTTCCATCACCATTGCACATATGCGCGAAAATATATTCACACTCTAATTTTTAATACTTTCCACGCGAAAATTTTCAGCAAAGATCTAGAGCCTCAGGAAAGACCTCGGTAAATATATCAAAATTTCTGGAAAATGAAAGGGTAGGATTAACTGATTATTATAGAGTCAGGCAATCATGACTGCAGAGGAACTATTGAAAATAGAGTCATTTAAAAAAAATGCAAAACGAAATAGAAATAAATGTAAATAGCGTAGTAAAACGTTGGTAATACTCAGAGCTTCCAGAAGTGGCCTGACAATTTTGATGAAATATTTCAAGTGAAAGCACGATTACGAATATATCTGGAAGAGAGATATTGATTTATCCAGTAACACAGCATTTCTTCAAATATTTTGTAAGATCATTTTCAATTCCGAAGATCTTGTCAAAAGTATCATATATCCTTAGATAAATCAAAAAGATTGTGGATATGAAACCAGCCGGTCAACCTGTCTGGCTGCAGCGAATAGCCCAAAAGTCGAGTTCTGTGCATGTTGGCGCGCAGGTTTCTCTGTAATGTAGATGATACGAGAGCCCTCATTGGTCTTTGTCTCCTAGTGACGTCACGCTTAGGCCTAATTCCAGACCCTGGTATAGCCATGCCTTCACTATAGCTCATATAGTTATTGGTCTCTCGCTACATATCCATTCTTTTATTCATCTGAGCTATATCCAGAAGAGTAGTAGTGGGTTGATGTTTGTAACACGTGGGAGCTGGGGTCTGTGAGCTTGGCTGAACTATGGTTATCTAGTGACGTCACACTTATGCCAGATTGCAGACCCTGGTATAGCCATACCTTCAATATAGCTCAAAGTAATTGGTCTCTCGCTACATATCCATTCTTTTATTCATCTGAGATATATCCATCAGAGAAGTAGTGGGTTGATGTTTGTAACACGTGGGAGACGGGGATTGTGAGCTTGGCTGAACTATGGTTATCAGTTTGTGTGAACTATGCTAAATTGGCCCATTCACTCAATTTCCTGCGTATGACAATGAACGTGCCAAAAGCTAAATTAATCCAATTGAAATTATCACTACTTGCGCACGGCACATTATCCCACATACGGGGAGGTGGTAGACTATTAACCCATTACCACTCAGAGTTCCTCTAGAAACTATCGTCTGCTACTCTCATACTTTTGAAAATAACTTGTGAATAAAGTGAAAGTTCACAGAATATTTGAAGGGGAGTTGCTGTTTGGCTTCTGATCAACATTTCTCCTTCAAAAGTTTTCGAGAAAGTGCTTTTGTAAGTAAAATAGTTCCAAAATTGTCAGGCCTCTTTTGGCTGCTCTGAGTGTAAATGGGTTAATTGCATGGGGACGTCGGAATTAGGAAGTTAGTTTATCTTCACTTTTTCGGTCGTATTCCGTCGTGATTGGCCAGTTGTAAGTGGTGGAGGAAACCGAATCACCTCGTGAAAACACCGCCTAACACATAGTCACTGGCAACTTTCTCCCCTGCCCTTGAGGGGGCAGTAGGAGAGATGGTGTGCTCTTTACAATACTTTGTTAAAGATGTACGGAAAGGGTTTCATATCTTTACATTTTACACAATTAGAGCTAAGGATATTGCGGAGAGTTGGGTATATAACTTTTTACAGATTTTGCTAAGTATTGCCTAACTCCAATATATGGCCACATAATTATTTGCAAAAAAATATCTAAAACAAAAAATCACGCAGTCGGCAGGATTCAACCTGCGCGGGCAGAGCCCAATAGATTTCTAGTCTATCGCCTTAACCACTCGGCCACGACTGCTCGGTTAGCCTATCACGTGAATACTTGCGAAAAGAACAATTACCATATGGTCACAAAATAAGTGGCCTCCAGTAAACCCCCGGACACATTTAATGTCTAATCTAGTGTCAGTGTGACGTCACTAAGAGACAAAGAGCACAGAGAATTTTGGATCCTTTCTTTATAATTAATTACATCAAATGGACGGTCGCTGAGTGTCGATAATTGATATATTTTCTTAAATTTTACACAATTATAGCAAGAAATATTGTGGAGAGTTCAGTATATCATCTTTTTCAAAAGGTACTACTAAGTACTACTCTGGCGACACCTATTGAGTATCAAATAAACTATACAAATTTATTACAATTTTCATGACACCAGTGCCAATTTTGAAAATTAAAGGAATTGTTATGTGACATTATGACTATACCTGCAAACCGATATTCTAAATAATAGATGTCCTAAGAGACACTTTTAACACTAAATGTATTTAGTGATTATCATATCTATCGAATCCGATGATTTAGCGAATTTTACGGAAATGTGTATGATCATTCATTCATGTTAAAGTATATGGAATGGGTTTCCCTTGCTGAACAATATCTTACATAAGAAAGGGAAAATACGGTACCGATTGAGTAACTCTTTTATACCATTTTCATGAAAATCTGCCAAACAGTCCTATGTCATTTTCTTTATGTCTCCTTGTTAAGAGCATTGTGAAGATAGTTTAGACAAAATCTCGTGAAAATTAAACTAGGTAATTCTGACTTATACTAATTTTGGGTTAAAAACTTGTTTCTAGAATTTCTTGATTCTGCCCAATAATTCCTATATAACAGCAGAAAAATAATTTCAACATAGCTTTATCGTATTTCACGCAGTATCAGTCTCTCTGAAGGGATGAAATTAGCAAAAAAAAAATTTTGAGAATGAGATGTTTGTGACATACATTTCATTATTTTTTTAAAATCTGTGAAAAAATAAGTCGATGAACTATGAAATAAAGTTGTTTTGAAGATCACTGTGCTTTGTTCTTTACTCATGAAAAGTTTCAGTGAATTTAAACAGAGATTTCCAAAAGTGTCGTAAGACCTTAACTCCAATATATGACCATACCCAGCAAACACAAAATATTTTCAAAATATTTTTAAAAGGACTGAAAAAAATTTGTTAGAAACATTCACAATAAACATGAATAAAACATTATCAAAATGTTCAATAACCATAGGGAAAACATTAGTGAAATAATGAATGTAAATAATGTTATGCAATAAAAATATGATATTAGTAAAACATTTACGAGAATAAAGGAATATTTTCTTACAATATTAACCAATATTTTTTTCATAATAATGTCTGATAACATTATGTTATCTTTTATCAACATTTTTAGTTAATGTTTAATGTCTGCGTATTACAAATGTTGTTTTTAACATTTATTGAATGTTTTATTAACATACTTAAAAATGTTTCTAAAACGTCTGAAAAAGTATAGATACAATATCAATTTATACATTAATGAAACGTTAAACAATATTTTTCCAAAATATGTTTGAATATATTAAACTGTAATTTTTTTAACATTTAAAATAAATCTTTTAAAGCTGCCTAATAAAGGAATATTTTCTCACAATATTAACCAATATTTTTTTCATAATAATGTTTGATAACATTATATTATCTTTTATCAACATTTATAGTTAATGTTTTACATCTGCGTATTACAATTGTTGTTTTTAACATTTATTGAATGTTTTATTAACAATCTTTAAGATGTTTCTAAAACGTCTGAAAAATTATAAATAAAAAAAATGTCAATATTTACACTGATAAAATGTTAAACAATATTTTTCCAAAATATGTTTGATAATATTAAACTATAATTTTTCTAACATTTAAAGACAAATGTTTTAAAGCTGTCCATTACAAATATTTCTTCAAATATTAATTAAGTATTGTATCTACAAAGTTACAAAATATTTCTGAACAAATTTGAAATTAAATATCTAAATATATATTTAGAAAATAATAACCAATAATTTTCTGCGATAATGTATGATAACATTATCCTATCTTTTATTATCATTTTTAATAAATGTTATACATCTGCATATTACAAATGTTTTTTAAACATCGGTTTGATATCAAGAACACATACTGTTAAATATTTGTGAAACATCTGAACTAAGCTGTAAAGAAATGTTAAAAATGACATTAAAAAAATGTTGAATAAATGTTTTGAAATGTTTTTGCCCAATTCTTCGTTCAACATTTCTATAAAACAGGTCTTTAATAATTCGAAAACATTATTAAAATACCAATTTTAACACAAAAACCGTATGAAATATTTCAGAAATATTATTGAGGAATGCCCTATGATATTGCCACATAATAATGTCAAAATGCAAAAACAATAGCTACAATTCAACATTATCATCTTAATATTAAATAACGTTAATATATAATCCTACAATTGTTAGCAACTTCTCTGAAAAAGCAATATGTTATGCTATAATTAGATAAATATGATCGATAAACATGAAATATTGATTTGAAAATTTAGGAAAAGATAGTTTCCAAATAAATATATCATTACTGGCATTGATTTAAAAGTTTTGGTTTCTTAAAAAGCATGAAATATCAATATGTGTCATTCCGAAAGGCATTGATTAGGGCTGACAAAAATAATATAAGTAGCCTTCTCTTCTATCTTGAAAGCATGATTTGTACAGTATACTTTTCAAAGTAAGACTGAGCAAAAATCCCTAAAATGGGGATTTCAAAAGTGTGTTAGTTATGGGCGATTGGTAAGTACATTTTCTTCTCTAAAGAATTTAAAACTCAACTATCTGGAAAGATAAATATTTCAAAAATATTGAAATAATGTTGAGTAAAATGTTACAAAAAATGTTGGCATAATATTCCAAGGCCAGCAATTTCAATGGGAATAAATATCTTCAACAACAATGTCAAAATGTTTCTTAGAAATAGTTTATGAATAATCTAAGCAACATTGTATACATATGTATTTAAAATATTGTGAAAATAATAATTTAAATGTTATAAGAAATGTTTTGGTAATAATTTTCAGGCCAAACGTTTTAATATTAATAGTCCAGTCAATCTACGCTGAAAATGGCCTAACCTAGAACAAATTGCTACAGAAGTTTTTTTTGCTTTGACTGGTTAATTGGACCTAGCTGAACATTATATCAAAAGTTTCCCGAAAGTTACCCCCCCTAAGGACCCTAATTTGCATATTTTCACCTAAAAATGGCCAAAAACATATGATTTGGGGAATTTCTTCAGCATTTTTTTGTTTTTGAGAGTTGAACCTCCAATGTTGGCCTGTATGTACTACAGATGTTGTTTGACATTGCTATGAAAGAATATTTTCCAAAAATGCATCCTAGTGGTCAAATTCGGGACAAAAATGTTTAGAAAGTGCTAAAAACGGACATTTTTTGCAACGTTGCTGATGAAAGAAGCCACCCTACAGACTCAAATAAAAATTTAACACCAAGGTTTAAGATTAAAAAACTGCCCAAGATTGTACCAATCCCAAAAAAACTAATATATGTATAACTTGGTACCACTTTGGGGGACCACCAATAACCCTTATATTTTGAAAGCCCTTGAACCCCTTTTTATGCCAAATTGGACAAATCACTGATTTCAGGGCCTTGTATTTCCTGAACTAACCATCATATAGCAGTGATATCATTAGGTCTCAGTGAGTATGTTACATAGATGCTGCAGAAAGAAGTATTTATTTTAATATTGACCCTTTGGTCAAACAAAGTCATTTGAAAATGGCCATTTGACCTTCGCTAAGGAGAGTTTTGGTTATTCACATCACAGATTTCAGGGCCTTGTATTTTTATGGACTAACAAGCATATAGCAATTGAATCCTCAGGTCTGAATCAGTATGTTACATAGATGCTGTAAAAAGAAAATATAATTGTGATATTGGCCCTTTGGTCAAATAGGGTCATTTGAAAATGGCCATTTGACCTTTGATAAGGAGCGTTTTGGTATTTTGCATCAGGATTGCGTAAATTGGTACCAGTTGGGGGGACTGCAAATTACCCTTATATTTTGAAAGCCCATGAACCCCTCAAGTACCTGCTTGATGGACATCTGCAGCTGGTAGCTGTTTTGAGATATTGAGCTCCCAAGGTACTAGTACCGGGTATGTTCCTTTTTATGCCAAGTTGGACAATTTACAGATTTCAGGGCCTTGTATTTCCTGAACTAACAGGCATATAGTAGCTAAATCCTTGGGTCTGAAGATGTATGTTACATAGATGCTGCAGAAAGAAAATACAATTTTACTATTGACCCTTTGGTCAAATAACATCATTTAAAATGACCATTTCACCTTTGCTAAAGGGAGTTTTGGTTATTCACATCACAGATTTTAGGACCTTGTATTTTCCGACATAATCAATAATCATACAGCATCCTCAGGTCTGAACAAGTTTGTTACATTGATGTCGTAAAAAGACAATATGATTTAAATATTGGCCGTTTGGTCAAATACGGTCATTTGAATATGGTCTTTTTACCTTAGAGAAGGAGTTAATTGCTCTAAATGTACTGTGCCAACATTTAATTCCTGCATTAAATGCATGGGCAGCCTGTGCACAACACAATACACAACTGTACCCCTGATTGCCACCCACTTTTCTGGGCATGGATGACCTCACAACTGAAAGTAGCTTTGAATCACAAGCTACGTGGGTCAATGATGTCCTTGGCTTACTTTTTGACATGTTATCCATGGGTGTTTGTACAACCAGGCACTTGCAGACATCCGCTTGATTGCTGGAGGAATTAAATGTCTGCAGTACTTAACCCTAGATTGTTTATAAACAATATTTTCAGGGTAATGCAAGTATACAATAGGCATAATGCATAGGGGTAGTCAAATAGGGTTATTTGAAAATACCTGTTTGATCAAAAAAGATACATTTTGGCTATTCTCTCAATTTATGCAGATCAATATCTTACAACTTACTATAACAGTTTTTTGAGGGCTATATCTAAAAGCATGCTGTATAATGAAGTATTTTTTTTTCTGGTCATTCTTCTTATCAAAAATAAAATTTGAAAGTGACTCTATGGGCTGGATCCAAATTTTTGACCAATTGGTAGCATTCAGCGAGTCTGCAAATGAACCTATTTTGGAAGCACTTGATCATCATTTCAATTTTTGGACTTTCATACACAAAGTAGTTTGGTATCTGAACTTTTAACAGGTACCATGATACATTATGTGCGGGTATAAACAGTATCAAATATATAATACATCTAAGACATATTGATTTGCAAAAACTGATAAAATCAACCGAAACATATTTATCATGGTGAAACAGGTATTTTCAGATGGCCCTATTTGACTAAAAATTTTCAAGAAAGGGCCATCTCCCCTGGCAGTATCCCTACTCTATACTTGCATAGCTCTGAAATATTGTTAATCTAAGTTAAGTACATTTTGAGAAATTGGCCATTGAAAATTGAAAAAATACTAGTACCGTATTACCCCGCGTACACCCTTGTCATGCTAGACCCACCTATGGGAAAACCTATCCCCTGGGACCAGGGATATTGTGGGTCTACCCACCAAATCAAAAGGATTTCATAAATTTCTATTACTGTTTCAATAATGTGCTTCACAAACTGAAATAGAAACATAGTAAAAGGTAAAACATTGATATCTAGTATAATTCAATACCCCTTAATCGACCTATGTTGTTTTTATTTTGCTAAGTGCAAGGGTACCCAAAGACCGGATATATCCGGTGTTGGTCACACAGGCAAGATATGTAGCACCGGATATATCCGGTGTTAGCAAGAGCAGGGATAATACGCAACCCATCACCAAGTCCCTCTCCTTATGTAAAATACAATTCCCCGTTTATAATACCCAGGGGGAGTTGGCCGGCCATTAAGTGCAGAGAGCTATATGTCTGCCCTGGTCTTTCAGCTGAGAGGAGCGAGTCTAGGACAAATAAACAGGACACAATTACAATTTGATAAGGGTTTGTGATGGTAAATTGTAATTGATACTGATTTGTGCCCATTTGTTGACATCACTCGTCCAAAGAGCAGACAACAGCTCGTGCCAAATCTGCTTCCCTGGCTTATCCGTATCAATTTCAATTCACCCTCCCGAGGCCCTTTCATCCCCTAATTATAACGTAATCAAAATCCAAATATGGATGGATATGCCGTACTTTCCTCCCTGGAGGTACTCAAATGGTGTTTTCCAACCCTGCCCCACATTTCCCCGCACCTGTGGCATCGATGTGAAAAAAGTTCTGGTTCTTGTACCTGTTATTAACACGCACCCCCTCCTTGACATAGGTGATGCACTGTATAAAAGTGTGGGGTGTACCGTATTTTCGAGCGTATAAGACGCAGCCCTTGTTCAGGCCATTAAAAAGATGTATAGACCTTAGCTTTGTGTATAGTACGCACCCCCCTTTCGTCCCATGTCTCTAGCTATTTTCAAATTACAAATGAAAGAAATGGGGGTCATCTTACTAACTAGCATTGGATTCAGACAAACATTACGTTGATTGTAATAGGGGCTTGGACATTCATGCAGTGTATTGTAATTATTGTGCTTAAAATAGAACCGGCTGGACAGGTCCAATATAACAACAACAGTTGAACAGTTAGAGACGTGCTAAACATGTTAGAAACACAATTGAAATCAAATCATACTCGAGCCGTAATTGATACGGGTTGCGGTAATTAAATAATGGTTGGTCATCGATTTGTAATCTTGGTGTGGCCTGGGCACTCGATGTAAAACACCCTAGATTTCTAGCTTTGTGTATAGGACGCACCCCCAGATTGAGTGTAAATATTTGTGTAAAAAAGTGCGTCTTATACGCGCGAAAATACGGTATGCGGGGAAATACGGTAACCAAAATCGGCCGTATCTAAGGTCAAATGGCCATTTTTAATTGACCTTGTTTGACCAAAGGGTCAATATTTTAATTATATTTTATGTTTATGCATCTATGTAACATACTGATTCAGACCTGAGGATTTAATTGCTGTATGCTTGTTAGTTCAGAAAATACAAGGCCCTGAAATCTGTGATGTGAACAATCAAAACTCTCCTTAGCGAAGGTCAAATGATCATTTTCAAATGACCTTGTTTGACCAACGGGCCAATATTAAAATAAATATTTCTTCCTGCAGCATCTATGTAACATACTCATTGAGGCCTAATGATATCACTGCTATATTATGGTTAGTTCAGGAAATACAAGGCCCTGAAATCAGTGATTTGTCCAATTTGGTATAAAAAAGGGACATTACAAGAACCTTGGGTGGTCAATATCTCAAAACAGCTACCAGATGCAGATGTCCATCATGCAGGGACTTGAAGAGGGGTTCCAGGCCTTTCAAAAATAAGGGTTATTGGTGGTCCTCCCAAATGGTACCAAGTTATGCGGTCCCCCAAACTGGTACCAAATAACCAAAACGCTCCTTATCTAAGAACATATGGCCATTTTCAAATGACCTTTTTTGATCAAAGGGTCAATACTAAAATTATATTTTCTTTTTCCAGCATCTATATAACATACTTATTCAGACCTGAGGATTTAACTCCTGGGTGATTGTTATGTCAGGATATACAAGGCCCTAAAATCATTGATGTGAATAACCAAACGGTTCTGATTGGAGGTCAGATGGCCATTTTCAAATGACCATATTTGACCAAACGGTCAATATTACAATTATATCTTCTGTTTACAGCATCTATATAATATACTCATTCAGATCTGTAAATTTAACTGATGTGTGATTGTTAGTTGATGGAAATACATGGCCCTGAAATCTGTGAATTGTCCAATTTGGCATAAAAAAGGGACATAATACATTTTTAATTCATGCAAATTAGGGCCCTTAGAGGGGGTAACTTTCGGGAAACTTTTGATATGATGTTCAGTTAGGTCCAATGAACCAGTCAAAGCAAAAAAACCTTCTGTAGCAATTTGTTCTAGGTATTTCATAATTTGACTGGACTATTAGTTGTTGGAATATCTGAAACCTAAACTCTTGATCATCGTTGCATTTTTCTGCCATTTTTGGGCCAAGTCGTCACTGGCAAGTTGTAAATAGGTATTGGAAACCGGAGCACCTCACAAAAAATATCGTCTTAGCCAAACTCACGTGCAGCTTTCTCCCTTTCCGTGAGGGGCAGTTGGCAATTTTTCAAAAATCCTCCAAGGATTCAATTTTTCTTAGTTATGCTTGACTCACATAATTATTTGGAAAAAATATTTAAAACAAAAAATTCGCAGTCGGCAGGATTCGAACCTGCGCGGGCATAGCCCAATAGATTTCTAGCCTATCGCCTTAGCCACACCAAACCATGGTCCCTGGGTATCAACAGGTACGGTTGTAGATGCAAAGCATCAATAGTCAAAAGGCGGAGCCAAGTTATTTATGAACTTGTGAGGGAACCGGATGTATAAAGAACATTAACATTATAGAGGAAAATAATTTATAATGACTAGATTTGTATCATTTTTGTAGAAATGAAACAAATATCGGAATTCTAGGCGCAAGCTGGTGACTTCGAAATATCTTGGGTGCGAAGCTACTTGGGTACGCATCAGTTTGGTTACGAACCAGTTTGGTTACAAAGTCTCCTGATTTCATTCAAAAAAAAATTTAAGTAAGTTTCCTTCCTTCCTAAAGAGTGGGATTATGGTGTATGGTGAAACCCCAGCATGTGGTAAGTATAACGCCGTAAGGCGTGTTTTTAAGTTGGGACCGGATAGAGTGAATGAAAGATCTAACTATGACTTAATGGGGGTTACTGCATGTCTATTTGAGAATGATATGACTGGGATAGAGGGTAGACTGGCAAAGGCTAGGAGGGCCCTAAATGCCATATCGGGGATGGGGATTCGCAGAAATGGGCTAACTGTGGCAACATGTTGCCTAATCTTTTGGGTGATTGTGGCCCCAATAGCGCTGTTCGGGTGTGAGATGCTGGTACTGAATGATAGGAGCATTAGGCTCATCGAGGAGTTCCAGACGTATGCTGGAAAGAGGATCCATACAGAGACTCTTCAGCAAAACACCAAATGTGTGTGCGTTTTTCGGTTTAGGATGGATCCGTCTTGAACGTTTCATTGAAGCCAAGAAGTTACTTTTTGCACGTTCAATTATGGCTCTGGATGATGGTGATCCTTCAAGGATGATCTTCTGTAAAAGGATTAATGATTACCTTGTAAACGCGGAAGCAGGACAGTCTAACCCTTGCGGGAGTATCGTTTTTGATATAATGAATGTGGCAGCAGATCTCAGTGTGCTTGATGACTTGGTGAATATGTCTAGATTGGGGCATAACTGGTCGAAAGATGTGTGGAAAAAGAGAATATGGAAGCATGCATGGGAGATGGATGAATGTTATTGGAAGATTCAGATAAGGTGCCATCGCAGTCTGGATATCCTGTCCAATGTGTGTGGGGGGTCTATGTATTTAGTTTGGTGGGTAATTGCAGATGTGAACCATCAGGTAATGAAATGCTGTGAAACAATGGTTAGGCTCGTCACTCACGCCAGTCTTCTCAGGACAGATGACGTACGACTCAAGGGGTCCTCTATGGCATCTAGATTCTGTGTCAATTGCGACTTAGCTGCCATGGATGATGCAAGGCATTTAGTTTTGGAGTGTCCAAGATGGCAACTGATAAGGACTGAGATGATGTCAGAAATTTCGAGAATTTCTGACGGGTCAGGCAGAGCCTTACTAGATTCACAATGTGATCTGTTGTATGTTTTATTAGGGAAATCCGTTACAGGTCTCACATTTGAGCAAATGGTGGTCGTGTGGATTATTGCATCTAAGTACATCACAAAAATGTATAACTTAAGCACTAAGAAAGGAATTGGGTAGATAGTATGTAAACTTCTGCTTGAAGTTACTGGTAGCCGACCGCTTCGTTAAAGGATTAGAGTACTTTTGCAAAACGTTATTGTACATCGACAGGAGACCTTTTCTCCAGTATATTGTTACATATGTGAGTACACCTTAGTATGGCATTAACCTCGAGTGTAGATACATGGGCCCACCTTAAGTAGGACATTTCGTGAGATGCCTGGTGTTATATTTTCTAATTCCTGTGTTAGTTTACGTTTTCACATACCCCATATATTGATATGACTTGAGCTACGTTTGGTACAGATATGTCTCTTAAAGTAACACTATAGGTCCACCTTAAGTCGACCAAATCCGAGAGGGATGACATTTTCTTTCTTCCTGTTTATATATAGAGCCGCCTTCATGTGGCAACAACTCGGAGTATGTATATGGGACCACCTTAAGTCAACCAATCCCGAGAGGGCTGGTTTTTTCTCTTTTCTTTGTATATGTAGACCTACCTTAATGCGGCAACAACTCTGAGTATATATATGGGTCCACCTTACGCTGGACAATACGTGAGATGCTCTGCTGCTAAATTATCGTTTTCTTTTGTTTAGTTTGTTTTGTTCAACCTCTTATTATGACACTCGTTGTGACACAACCAAGAGTTAGTTTGTGACAAATAGTCTGGGTGACTTTCACTTTATGACGTATCTCTATCCTTATGCTCCAGTATGAGAAGGGGATGAGATATTTATTTACTTATGTTCAATATGTTTATTATTATTTCGATGTATCGTATCTCTTACGCGGTCGCGTAGTCAATAAATATACATACATACTGAAAAATATACTTTATGTCCTCTTAAAATATTTTATATATTTGAAAACTTCATGCTAAATTAAAATAAGGAAGGCACGATTTTCCGTGGCAAAGGCAACATTTATATTATAACCAATCAGAATAGATAATTATATTCAGTCCGGCCTCAGCATTTCCAACATGGCCGTCCGGACTATGAACATATCAAATCAGCTTCGCAGATAGGCGCGGCCTGAGGGCCCCGCCAATGACACATACATGTACCTTATACGCATGGGCCTGGGACCAAGCATATCGTCCGTCATAGCCACACGTCCATAGTACAGTGGTCCGTCATATCCAAGTTCGCCGGCTGTATTACTGTCGAACTTATCAGTTGGCAGAGCAAGCTATCAAATACTGGAGAATCTTACACCCAATTTAAGTACAAGCAGGAAAGGTTTTTGATCTTACTATGTAATAAATTACACCAAATCATGGTCCCTGGGTATCAATAATCAATGGATTTGCTTAGATTTTACAAAATTATAGCTAAAAAGATTACGGAGGGTTAAGGAATATAATTTTTCATTTTGAAGTTTACCAAATGAGTTTTAACTTCAATAAATGACCATGTAATTATTTTTTAAATATATAAAAAAAAAAACATACGCAGTCGGCAGGATTCGAACCTGCGCGGGCAGAGCCCAATAGATTTCTAGTCTATCGCCTTAACCACTCGGCCACGACTGCTCTGTATAACTGGTGTTATACCTAACAACATTTGTACGATTTCAACACATTCTCATGTAGTTTTAAAACAAACGTTGCTTTCGGGGGTGCTTTTTAAGACTCCTTTCCTTCACTGCTTTTATTTGACAATCTGATATATAAAAAGTGTATACTACCTAAATGGCCTTCTGATAAGGAATACGTTAGGCATCATAAAAAGTACCCTCACAGAGGGGTGTACATTTTGGAAGGTAATTACACACATGCGGAGGAAAGACCAATAATGAGGAGGGAAGGGTATCACATTTAGAAAAGATAATCTGCTCAAATTTTATGACCGTTACTTTCTGAATATTTGTTCAAAATGAAAAAAAAAAAGGATTTTTCAATTTTTAGATTCCATTACTTTTGAACAAAGTGAAAATTGGATGTACTGAGGTACACTTCATTCAAAAATACTTGCTATAACTAATTAGGCGGGTGGCCAAATCCCTAAAAGAGCTCTAGAAATATTTTTGATGGCGTTTTTCGTTACAAGTCGTCATCCATGCTTATTCATCTCTACATAGGGTGGGCTTTAATGTACGGGTGGATGACATGTCTGCTTTTGCTTCATAAGGGAATTGTGGGGCATTTTATGCAAAAAATCACCAAAAAAGTATGTTTTTTGGGATTTCCTTCTAGAAAATTCATTTTTTGAGATAGAAACTCAAAACTTGCTACAAATGTGTTCAAGAGGATACATTTGATCTTAGAACATGTCGCGTTAGTGTGACTTTAATGAACCCCCTGCTGTGGGTGATTTTGGGGTAAAAATCATCAAAAATGAGTGATTTTTGTAATTTCCCACAACTTGAATGTTACCCTGTGGACTATTCCAAACTCACAACTAAATAGTTTTGGTTTAGAAAACTACCCAAGAAGGTGTAGATACAGAAAGTGAGTTATGTTTGAATATTTTCATGATATGCTACGTTTTGGGGCATTTTACAGAAAAATTGGCATTAAAACTAGTGATTTTAGGGATTTGCTTCTGGAAGGTGCAATTTCCATAGTAGGAACTTGAAACTTACCACAAATGATTTCATAAGGATGTCTATGATTATCAAATGGTTTGTGTTAGTATGAAATGTATCTGACCCCTGCTGTGATTGATTTTGGGGTAAAAACCTTTAAAATAGTAGGATTTTTGTAATTTCTCATTTATTTGAACAAAGGTTTATTATATCTTATTCCAAGTTTCTAGACTGATATTGTTGTTACAGAATATTAACTGAGAATGAGCATATAGGGAAAATAAGTTATGTTTGCCAACCTATGACTTGCTAAATCTGGGGTATTTTACTGAAATATCGTCAAAAGCATGCGTTTTTAGGAATTTGCTTCTGGAAAATGCTGCCTCCAATGTAGATGTATAAAACTTGCCACAAATGTGTTCCCATTGATGCATATGGTTGTAGGATGTGTTGTGGTAGTTGAGATTAAATGTAGCTCCTGCTGTGAGTAATTTATTGGTAGTATCCTTTAAAATCATGCATTTTTTGTATTTTCCCAGGCTTAATCTGTCAACTTAGAGATTATGCGAATGATTTTAATTTCCAGAATTTGCCAAAGAAATCACTTAAGAATGTGTTGGTGAAGGAACTGGGTTAGGTTTACTAGCTTTCAATGATAAGCTATTGTTTTGAGCATTTTATGGAAAAAGTAATGAAACGTGAAAACTTATAGAAATGTGATTTTTGTAGGCTCTATCATTCTACAGAATTTTGTCATGCTAGATTTTGGATCATTTTGCTGTTCATAATATAATGAGAGATGGATAATTTTGATAGTGCCTATGTAGCAATCACAGTGGAACCTGTGAACATGGAGCACTCATGAGAAATTAAGAAGTGCTCCATGTATGCAGGTCTCTGACATCACAGGACATGCAGATCAAGAAACAGTGTCATTGAATTAGCATCAATATCAATGTATGGTAGAGAATAGTAGTAGAACTCCTACTACATATATTACAATCAGAGTCTAAGGTATATCTCACTAGGGGTGTCATTGATATGGGGCATATCGATATATCGATAACTCTCCTTAAACAATACAGCCTGCTTTCACTTGTCAATACGTATCGCAATGTATCGAAATATCAAAAACATGAAAATGGACATTTAGAGAAGAAATTTAGAGCTGAATATTGCTGGTGTTGCTAGTCACATACTTTCTAAAAGCATTTCTCTACATGGTCATACCTCACTTTTCTTGTTGCATTCCAAGAAGAAGCAGTAAAAAGAGGCAGGACCCTCATAAAATGGTGAAAAACCAGCATAAATGCTTCATGATTTTCCATCATGGCATAGATAGCATTTCTATGGATATATCAATGCATCGTATCGAAATAATCGAAATCGAAAACAATTTATCAATATATCCAATCGAGAAAAAATTCTAAACAATGACAGCCCTATATCTCACTCAGTTACATAAGTATCATTCTGTGAGATCTTATTTCATTTATAATTTAATATACATATGAGTCATTCAAGTATGAAAAACAAAACACATTGATCTTTCAAATCCCAGTCACAATGTGAGAAAGTTGCCGGTGAATTGGGGTTAGGTAGCAGTTTTTGCTGGGTAATCTGGTTTCCTAAACCAATCTCAACTGGTTAGTCATGACTTAACCATGGTATGGCAGAAAAAGTGATGAAAAAACAAATTACCAACTCCCAAATATTTGTTTGTTCCTTGATCCCAGATAGGGCATGTGAGAAAGTGATCACTTACTTGGGGTTAGGTGGTTTTCACTGGGTTACTAACATCACTAACAACAGGCTAGTTACAATTTAGCCTAAATATCGCAGAAAAAAGGAGGATAATCCAAATTCCAAATTATTGCATGAATCAGGATTCATTTTGACTCCTCCCCATTCATTTCTTCATCATACTGCTCTTAATACTTCCTATTCAGCAGATTATAGGTTGTCGCTGCAAAAACGCTGCACAATTAGGACCACACCTTTTGTCAGTTTGCTGCCTATAGATTAAATGCCCCCACTCTCCTAGCACAAAGCTTTGGGAAATTGGGCTCCTATCACTTATGGATAAACATCACCAAAATAGCCAGTGATGGACTACTTGTCCACAGCATTTAGTAGCCCTTTCACCTATTGCCCTTATAATAACTAGCCCATGAGCATATTATGAAATTTGATAAGACTTTCCTAAATATACAGTACTTAAATAGCTCAATAGACTTACAGGCCCATTGTTTAAGCAGCCCTTCCATTTCTTTTTAAAAGATTTGTATAGTCACAGGCTACAGGGTTACCTTACACTGTTACAGTATGCAGGTACTGTGAAAATGCTCTATGTACAGAGGTAACCTATCAGGTTCCACTGTATATTATCCTCAAATACAATTTTCCACCAAACAGTCTCAACAACTAATGAATAATTAAAATCAGTTCTATTTTTGATACTTTCTCGATTCGATATATTGATAAATTGTTTTCGATTTCGATTATTTCGATACGATGCATTGATATATCCATAGAAATGCTAACTATGCCATGATGGAAAATCATGAAGCATTTATGCTGGTTTTTCACCATTTTATGAGGGTCCTGCCTCTTTTTACTGCTTCTTCTTGGAATGCAACAAGAAAAGTGAGGTATGACCATGTAGAGAAATGCTTTTAGAAAGTATGTGACTAGCAACACCAGCAATATTCAGCTCTAAATTTCTTCTCTAAATGTCCATTTTCATGTTTTTGATATTTCGATACATTGCGATACGTATTGACAAGTGAAAGCAGGCTGTATTGTTTAAGGAGAGTTATCGATATATTGATATGCCCCATATCAATGACACCCCTAGTGAGATATACCTTAGACTCTGATTGTAATATATGTAGTAGGAGTTCTACTACTATTCTCTACCATACATTGATATTGATGCTAATTCAATGACACTGTTTCTTGATCTGCATGTCCTGTGATGTCAGAGACCTGCATACATGGAGCACTTCTTAATTTCTCATGAGTGCTCCATGTTCACAGGTTCCACTGTGATTGCTACATAGGCACTATCAAAATTATCCATCTCTCATTATATTATGAACAGCAAAATGATCCAAAATCTAGCATGACAAAATTCCGTAGAATGATAGAGCCTACAAAAATCACATTTCTATAAGTTTTCACGTTTCATTACTTTTTCCATAAAATGCTCAAAACAATAGCTTATCATTGAAAGCTAGTAAACCTAACCCAGTTCCTTCACCAACACATTCTTAAGTGATTTCTTTGGCAAATTCTGGAAATTAAAATCATTCGCATAATCTCTAAGTTGACAGATTAAGCCTGGGAAAATACAAAAAATGCATGATTTTAAAGGATACTACCAATAAATTACTCACAGCAGGAGCTACATTTAATCTCAACTACCACAACACATCCTACAACCATATGCATCAATGGGAACACATTTGTGGCAAGTTTTATACATCTACATTGGAGGCAGCATTTTCCAGAAGCAAATTCCTAAAAACGCATGCTTTTGACGATATTTCAGTAAAATACCCCAGATTTAGCAAGTCATAGGTTGGCAAACATAACTTATTTTCCCTATATGCTCATTCTCAGTTAATATTCTGTAACAACAATATCAGTCTAGAAACTTGGAATAAGATATAATAAACCTTTGTTCAAATAAATGAGAAATTACAAAAATCCTACTATTTTAAAGATTTTTACCCCAAAATCACTCACAGCAGGGGTCAGATACATTTCATACTAACACAAAACATTTTATTAACATAGACATCCTTATAAAAAGATTTGTGGCAAGTTTTGAGTTCCTACTATGAAAATTGCACCTTTCAGAAGCAAATCCCTAAAATCACCTGTTGTATGCCATTTTTTCTGTATATTGCCCCAAAACGTAGCATGTCATGAAATATGCAAATATGACTCACTCTCTCTATCAACACCTTATTGGTTAGTTTTCTAAACCAGAACTATTTAGTTGAGAGTTTGGAATAGTCCACAGGGTGACATTCAACTAGTGGGAAACTACAAAAATCCTACTATTTTATAGGTTTTTACCCCAAAATCACTCACAGCAGGGGTCAGATACATTTCATACTAACACAAACCATTTGATAATCATAGACATCCTTATGTAATCATTTGTGGTAAGTTTCAAGTTCCTACTATGGAAATTGCACCTTCCAGAAGCAAATCCCTAAAATCACTAGTTTTAATGCCAATTTTTCTGTAAAATGCCCCAAAACGTAGCATATCATGAAAATATTCAAACATAACTCACTTTCTGTATCTAAACCTTCTTGGGTAGTATTCTAAACCAAAACTATTTAGTTGTGAGTTTGGAATAGTCCACAGGGTGACATTCAAGTTGTGGGAAATTACAAAAATCACTCATTTTTGATGATTTTTACCCCAAAATCACTCACAGCAGGGGGTTCATTGAAGTCACACTAACGCAACATGTTCTATGATCAAAAGCATTCTCTTGAACACATTTGTAGCAAGTTTTGAGTTTCTATCTCGAAAAATGAATATTCTAGAAGGAAATCCCAAAAAACATACTTTTTTGGTGTTTTTTTGCATAAAATGCCCCAAAATTCCCTTATGAAGCAAAAGCAGACATGTCATCCACCCGTACGCTAAAGCTCACCCTATGTAGAGATGAATAAGCATGGATGACGACTTGTAACGAAAAACGCCATCAAAAGTATAATTCTTACATTTGGCCACCCGCCTAAATATGATGAAGCATGGCTTCGACGACGAGCGAAGCTCTTAACAATAACATAGCTGCAAGTTTCTACCTGTAGTGCCAGTATGTCCCGGGGGGGGGGACTTTGGTATTTAGGGGGGTATATTAACGCTAGTTATCAAAATTTAAAAATACCCCTAAGGCCTAAAGCTCTGATTTCTGGCCAAAAAAGCACCCTTTTAAAAAAAAAAAAACGCTGACTTTTTCCAGCATAAAACACCCCTTCTTTTATCAAAACAGTGACATTGGATAAACGGGAACACGTATTTTAGCTTTAGATTTTATAATCCTCTGCCTGTTCAGTTAGCGGCAGCAGACTCGGAAGCCCACGTCACTTCGGGAGTCACTCGGCGTCAGAGCCGCGTATATGTCGTGGATTGTTAGGGGATTTTCACCCCCCATACTTCGTACCTGGTTACAAAAAATACCCTTCTTATTCAAAATCGCGGACATTCAGAGGTCTTAAAAAAGACCCCTTCTTCCGCGAAATACGTAAGGCGGGTGCGGCCCTTCTCTGTACCTGATAGCCAAACCCCCTCCCGGGCAGCATGTATTGCGAACTATGTAGTTAATGATCTGATCACGTCCGCTATTTGGCGCCAGTTTCTAAGGAAAATGAACGCTGCACGTCACAACACACCCGGGGGGGGGGGGGGGGGGCGGAGGGGGTGGTGGCACTTGGGTATTTAGGGGGCGAATACGTTCGTTATCAAAATTAAAAAATACCCCTAAAGCACTGATTTCTGGCCAAAAAAGCACCGTTATTTTAATAAAACGCTGATTTTTTCCACTAAATAAACACCCCTTCTTTTATCAAAACCCGGACATTGGATGAACGGGAACACGTATTTTAACTTAAGATTTTATAATCCTCTGCGTGTTTAGCGGCAGCAAGAGGCGGCAGCAGAATCGGAAGCCCAGTCACTTCGGGAGTCACTCGGAGTCAGAGCCGCGTATATTTCGTGGATTGTAAGGGGATTTAAATTGACGCCCATACTTCGTACCTTGGTACAAAAAGGTACCCTTCTTTTACAAAAACGCGGACCCCTTCTTCCGCGAAATACGTAACGAAGGTGCGGCCCCCCTCTGTACCTGAGCTACGCTCGTTATGACATATTTCAAGCCAATCCTTTAACATTCGATACCAACAATGCGTGTTCATAGTGACCCTATTTTGGTGAAATTTGATATGGAGAAAAGGGCTAAAACATTTCCTATTTGTGTGTAAGCCTATGGAAGTTTCTGTAATAAATGGTTTCTCACTCTTCTTGCTGATGGCCTAGACATTCACACTTGATCTGATTATGAGGATACGCGTGTAGGTTTTAACATACATAAATATCAGATCAACTATAGCTGTCGAAGTTATCAGATGAGTAACCATGTGCCAGGGTTTCGGTCATTTTTCAGGTTTTTTGCATACTTTTGTATTGGCCAATTTAGCCACCAGCAGCATAAGGGTTAAACATTCAAACCCAGTCATGTTTGTATTCATTGGATAGCTCTTGCTGAGTACTCTCAGATGAGTACCATATGCCAGGGTTTCAGTCATTGTTCAGTTTTTGTTTTGCATTATTTTGTATTGGCCAATTTAGCCACCAGCAGCATAAGTGTTATAGCATTTAAACCCAGTCATGTTTGTATTCATTGGATAGCTCTTGCTGAGTACTCTCAGATGAGTTCCCATGTACCAGGGTTTCAGTCATTTTTCAGGTTTTTTGTAATATTTCATATTGGCCTTTAGCCACCAGCAGCGTAAGGGTTAAAGCATTTAACTCAGTCATGTTTGTATTCATTGTACTCTCAGATGAGTACCCATGTGCCAGGGTTTCAGTCATTTTCAGGTTTTTTGTAATATTTTATATTGGCCTTTAGCCACCAGCAGCGTAAGGGTTAAAGCATTTAACTCAGTCATGTTTGTATTCATTGTACTCTCACATGAGTACCCATGTGCCAGGGTTTCAGTCATTTTCCAGGTTTTTTGCATTAATGTATTGGCCAATTTAGCCAGCAGCAGCATAAGGGTTAATTTGAAAGCTGTCTCGTCAAAGGTATTGCTTTCTGACATTAATCTCATCCAGAGTTTTTCGGAACTAGGGTTGGATGCCATGTGTCGGCAGTAGAATGGGTGTAGTAGGGGTGGGGGGGGGGAGGTTGACTGTAACATGTTCGTGTTCGGCGCTCATTCACACTACAGAGGTCTGTAGTGTGAATGAACGCCGCTACGCGTCGCCACCGTCGCGTTCTATAATTAGCTTCCAATTACTTGTGACGACATCAAAACTGTAAAATCGCTAATTTCACTGATTTAAAAAAGGTTATTTAATTTCCTAAAAGTGTATTCTTAGTACAATTGGTCCATTGAATGTATCCATGCTGTTTGACCAAAACAGAGTGGACGCTATCATACATAACTGGAAGAACCAAGTTTTCTCTAATGAAACAATCCATGGCGTTCCACATAGGCATTCGACGTCTGGAACCTCGGGTCTAGGGTGTTGGGACGAACACTTTAGCTGTGCTACCAGCATCATAGCCCTCGCCCTCAGGAGCAGGCAGTTCTTTGACCTTTTCTTTCTTCGGTTTGGTCTTCTTTTTCTTGGGTGGTAATTCCTGGAATATCAAATACAATCTTGAATAAAAGGTTTGTGCTCTAAGGAAGCGTGTCAAAGAAACACTCTGCACTGATCTGAGATGAAACGCTTATTTTTTGTTATTCAAAATCAGGTTCATTCAGATGAAAACGAACACAGTGAATTAGTAAAATTTCTGCTAAAGTCGTGTGCTGTTAGGTATTGTCTTCAGGAACTCCAAATTATCCTGCACGTTACCCCAACGTAGTGTGTTTCGCAGATGTGTATACATTGGTATACAATGTCAACAGTATATATATATATATATATATATATATATATATATATATATATATATATATATAGTTATTTATATATATATATATAGTTATATATATATATATATATATATATATATATATATATATATATATATATATATATATATATATATATATATATATATATATATAAATATATATACTACCTAAATGGCCTTCTGATATGGAATACGTTAGGCATCACATAAGTACGCTCACACACACACATGCACACACGTATATATATATATATATATATATATATATATATATATATATATATATATATATATATATATATATATATATATATATATATATATACTAGTATACATATATATATATATATATATATATATATATATATATATATATATATATATATATATATACATATATATATATATATATATAAATCTTGTGTATGTATGTATATATATATATATATATATATATATATATATATATATATATATATATATATATATATATATATATATATATATATATATATATATATATGTGTGTGTGTGTGTGTGTGTGTGTGTTTGTATTGGCTGCGGACTGGGCCGGGCACTGGTATTGCCCCATTCACCTACCTCCTGCGATCAATTCCTACCATAAACAGTCATGAATTCTTACCAGTTCTTCGCCCACGTCAGGAATAGGATAGTGTATGTGTATATGTTCATGTGTACGTGTTTGTATTGGCAAACACACACACACCTACCATGGACAGTCATGAATTCTTACCAGTTCTTCGCCCACGTCAGGAATAGGATAGTGTATGTGTATATGTTTATGTGTACGTGTTTGTATTGGCAAACAATCACACCTACCATAAACAGTCATGAATTCTTACCAGTTCTTCGCCCACGTCAGGAATAGGATAGTGTATGTGTATATGTTCATGTGTACGTGTTTGCATTGGCAAACACACACGCCTACCATAGACAGTCATGAATTCTTACCAGTTCTTCGCCCACGTCAGGAATAGGATAGTGTATGTGTATATGTTTATGTGTACGTGTTTGTATTGGCAAACAATCACACCTACCATAAACAGTCATGAATTCTTACCAGTTCTTCGCCCACGTCAGGAATAGGATAGTGTATGTGTATATGTTCATGTGTACGTGTTTGTATTGGCAAACACACACGCCTACCATAGACAGTCATGGATTCTTACCAGTTCCTCGCCCACGTCAGGAATAGGATAGTGTATGTGTATATGTTTATGTGTACGTGTTTGTATTGGCAAACACACACACCTACCATGGACAGTCATGAATTCTTACCAGTTCTTCGCCCACGTCAGGAATAGGATAGTGTATGTGTATATGTTTATGTGTACGTGTTTGTATTGGCAAACACACACACCTACCATGGACAGTCATGAATTCTTACCAGTTCCTCGCCCACGTCAGGAATAGGATAGTGTATGTGTATATGTTCATGTGTACGTGTTTGTATTGGCAAACACACGCCTACCATAGACAGTCATGAATTCTTACCAGTTCTTCGCCCACGTCAGGAATAGGATAGTGTATGTGTATATGTTTATGTGTACGTGTTTGTATTGGCAAACACACGCACCTACCATAGACAGTCATGAATTCTTACCAGTTCTTCGCCCACGTCAGGAATAGGATAGTGTATGTGTATATGTTCATGTGTACGTGTTTGTATTGGCAAACACACACGCCTACCATAGACAGTCATGAATTCTTACCAGTTCTTCGCCCACGTCAGGAATAGGATAGTGTATGTGTATATGTTTATGTGTACGTGTTTGTATTGGCAAACACACACACCTACCATAGACAGTCATGAATTCTTACCAGTTCTTCTCCCACGTCAGGAATAGGATAGTGTATGTGTATATGTGTATGTGTACGTGTTTGTATTGGCAAACACACACACACCTATCATAGACAGTCATGAATTCTTACCAGTTCTTCGCCCACGTCAGGAATAGGAGAGTGTATGTGTATATGTTTGTGTACGTGTTTGTATGGCAAACACACACACACCCACCATAGACAGTCATGAATTCTTACCATGTCTTCGCCCACGTCAGGAATGGGAGAGTGGCAGCAGCACACTGCGGCTGATATGATGGCGAGGATGAACTCAATGAAGGCGAGTACAGCAAAGACAGCGCCAATCACCCACACTTTCATGTCATGTAGTTCGTCGAAACCAGGTCCAGTTGTCTGTTTGGTAAATAAAGATATGTTAGTTGTGAAGATGGGAGAAAATAAGCAGCTTCTTTACTGTAAATGAAGGAATAATGGGGATAATGATAACAAGAATTATTATGAAAATAATGATAATAGTGATAACGATAATAATAATAGCAATAATAATAATAGTAATAAAAATAATAACAATAATGATAATAATAACAATAATAATAATAATAGGAATAAACTTTACATTACATTAATCTTTGATCAGGCAGTTGGTGGGGCTACGAAAATGGGCACAATCGTATATACCAGGTTCTACTAACTTTAAGAGGGGACGTTTATTTTTTATCAGTTTGGCATTTCTCCAATTAAAGACTGTAAAATCACAGAAAATCGAAAATTGCCGTTTCATTAACAATAGTTTGTTATTGTCACCTAATTGGGGCTAAAAATTGCAAAATCAAAATCGTAAAATAATAGCCATTTACGAGACAAAATAGACTTTGGTACTAGTTACTTAGTAACTTCGCTGTACTCAGAGCTAAGCTCTGCAAACAAAGCTCTAACAGAATTTCGTCAACCAGTCTCTGGCCACTTCATCTGACATCCTTGTCAAATATTCTCCTGAGACCACCTTGTCCATACTTGTCTGGGTTAGCAGGTCATTGATACTGTATATGGACAATTCTGTGAGCTCCTTAAAAGAGAAATGAGCTCTACTTTCTCCCCGGTTTCTCATATCTTTCCGTTATTGCAACAGGCCATTCTCTAAAGCTGATAAGGCCCTGGGTTGGGATGCCATTCCAGCAAAGGTTATAAAAAATAATGCCTCCCTGTATCTTATATCTTACTTCACTTTTCCAGTCATGTTTTAACAATGGAATAGTTCCTTCACAATGGCTAAATAGTACTATTATACCTCACGTGAAGATTCTTCATTCTGGTTAATCAAGAGCATGATTTCCTCACTCCTTAGTGACAGGCTGTTGTCCTTAACAGCTTATGAAATAGTGGAATAATGACCGCTAGCCCAAATACCTTGGAGTTTGCCGAGTGACCTACCGGTGAAACTAGTTCAACAAGGCAGAAAGGTCAATGCACTAAGGTCCCTATACAAGGGTGTCAAAGCATGTGTCCGTATAAATGTTAAAATGTCCGACTGGTTTAATGTTGATCTTGGTGTGAAGCAAGGTTGTGTAGCATATCCCCTGCTTATTTAGCCTGTTTCTTGATAGTTTATCAGATAAAATTAAGGCATTAGGGAAAGGTGTCCCTTTTGACAATGAAAAGCTCTCCATACTTCTCTATGCAGATGACGTTGTTCTGCTGGCCGGAAGTGAGGCTGATCTACAGACTATGCTTGATGTTTTATCAAACTGGTGCAAAAAATGGCGTCTAGACATCAATGACACTAAAACGCAAATTATACATTTCAGAAATCCACCTAAGCAGAGGTCAGATATTCAATTTTATTGTGGTGACCAAAAGCTTAAAACTGTCTCACAGTATAAGTATCTCGGCCTTGTCTTTAATGAGTTTCGTGATTTGTCTCGAACTACTAGTACCAAATCTGTAGCTGCTTCAGCCAGTAGGGCATTGGGTCTCATTATTTCAAAATTCTATTCAAATGGTGGCATGCCTTACAAAGTGTTTACAAAGGTGTATGAGTCTCTTGTAGCAACAATTATTGACTATGGTGCAGCAATATGGGATTTGAGGGACTTCAGTTGTATAAATGCGGTCCAAAATAAGGCATGCCGAGTGTTTTTGGGGTCTAGGACGGTATGCTCCAAATGCAGACGTTCAGGGTGAGATGGGCTGGGTTTTACCTAGTTCAATAATATTGAACCTTACGTATGCATGAGATGTTTTTTCTGCCGACGTCTTTATTCATGCATGTAAGGTTCAATGAGAAGTGGTAGATTCGCTATAGCACTGTATGTATCATTTAACTTCTACAGAAAACTCGTGTCTATAACAATTTTGGACCCTCTAAAGTTTATAAATATGTAATATACACCACTCGCTTACGAAGCACATACATGTCAGTATGTCAATAAGTGAAAAAGTGGTGGAAAGACGTATTTATTTACCTACAGCCGAGATTGCAGTACGTGAGCCGCCATTTTGAAAAGTGAACTCATAATGTAGTAAGCCTCGTTTTCGGTTTTGAGTTCTTAAAACTCGCAAACTCGTACATGTAAGTATAAACTCGTATTTATTGATCAAATAAACATATGATTCTTCAATTTTATTCGCGAAATGTTTGAAATAGAATGTCCCTCTACCAAATAGAGAGACGAAACGTATGAGTCGTGTTTAAATGATAAAATTATATGAAAATGCTTCCGCCCAAAATCTCTGCGGAACAGTGCTAACGTAATTTATAAGGCTTTACCCTAAACGCTACAGTCATAGATATCAGAAACGTTGCCATCTCTCTCAAATGAGCAAGGATCGACTTCCAAGAACGATTTTTAAATGGGCTCATATACAAAATATAAAAAACACATGGCCCCCCAAGGTGGCTGAAATGTATGAGACCCTCGGACTTCTCAGCTCAATGGTATTAACCTGGTAGTTGATTATTCAGAAATTGGCCAAGAACTCAGGGAAGAGCTACTTAAAGAGTGTAAAACTAAGTGGCATGCCACCTTAGACAGGGAAAATGATAATAGATTAAGAACTTATCAGTTACTCAAAAAGAGATTTTTTGTCTGAACCATACCTCGAGGTGACAATTACCAAGAAGGAAAGCAAAGCGCTGGCTCAAATAAGATGTGGAGTAGAGACAGGTCACTGGGGGAAAACTAATAACCATAGAACTCCTAGAGAAGAGAGAGTATGCCTGAGTTGCTTTAAACAAGGGTTCATAGAAGTTGAATCAGAAGAGCACTTTCTGTTGCGTTGTCGACACCCTGCGCTTAAATCTTATAGGGAAAACCTTTTATGTAGGGCATGCACAATCCTGCCAACTTTTAATAGTTTAAATGATACAGATAAATTGTTTTTTATTGTCCAACTGTGATATCATATTTTTAGTGCCAAAATCTGTTGCAAAATGCAGATTTCATGTGATATTTTGATAATTTTTTAATAATACATTTCATGAATCTATTATAGTCCGTGAGCTGACGTTCGAAACCCTCCCCCCCCCCTGGGGAATTTCGGAGACCTATATTTCCAAAAACCTTATACCCTCAGCTGTTCAGATCAGCTTGTCTGCACTTATATCGCGGGTGCGTTTGCCCTGGAGGGCCAATTGAAGGTCGGTACCTCCCTCATTTTAGGGGTGGGGGTGACATTTTCTAAGTGGGGGTGGTATGGACACTTGCAATTATCTGGGATACTCCAAATTTGTTGTGCTGGTCAAGTGATCAACAGGAACAATTACCAAATACCTTTCAGTAGCACTGTATTACTATCCATGGAAAAGAATTCAAAAACGTCTCAAAAAATGCCATTTTTTTGCAGTTTTTTGAAAATTTTCACAAACTTTAAGTTTTTAGTAGTCAAATGAGTACAAATCCACCCCATATTATATACCTAAATTACAAGCAACCTCTTATCTGCATAATAAAACAAAGATGAGCTCCATTAGTTGTTCGAGCGTGATTTTACAGGACTTTCTTTTCCCCTACCCCTATGTTGAAAAAATAATCGAAAAATAGCATAAAATACTAAAAAATATTTTTTAAAATCCAAGATGTTCCTTTAACACATGTTTGGTACTGGAAATAGTTTGAACATGACAAAGACTGATTGGGCTGAAAAAAATGGATTGCCCAGTTGCCCGGGACAACCAAATTTTACCAAAATTTGCTAAAAATCCAGTTTTAGGCTAGAAATCAGAGTTTGAATAACAATATGACTACTGAAAAGGTGTTAAAGCTATTATATGAGACTGTAGGTGTTCTATAGTTGAAAATAGTCATAGCTGGATACTTATCAATTGTTTTATTTCAGTTCAACCCTATTTAGAAGGTAATCTAGAAGGCCAAAGGTCTCAAAATTGGTTATACTACAATAATTGTAGTAAGTCAATGCCGGTGTGTGGTTTTAACATGGTCAGAAGATCAGGATAGACTGCTGTTGGGCCTTAACCTACTGGGGCTTATCAACCTAGTAGCCCAGTTGCCTGGGACTATTGAACTTTACCAAAATCTGCTTTAAATCTAAATTATAGTGTCAGAACTCAAGTAATTTTGAGAAAGTGACCCTATGTGCAATATCAGACCTCTTTTGTGACATGATGCTGTTTTCCTGTTGTTTGCATTCTTCTTGTTTAATGATTTTGACCACTGGACATATGTGAGGGAGCCCCATCCATTATCAGAAGGAAAGCATAGGACATTTTTGTGCCCCATAGGACAGTTTTGTGCCATAAATCGTAACTGTAACTCACAAAGACCAACACAAATTGTTGACAGGGAACATTCAAACCATAATACCTGATTATCAAACACACTCAATAGTTCCTCCAATATGCCTGAATAGACAACAATGGACACCTGTATCCCCCCCATCCTACTAGTTATTTGAGGTGAACAAACAGCCTTTAGGTTGGAGTGAAGCATTCAAACTGCATTGTCTGAATATCAAGCTGTACCAAAAATTTAACTCGACGCAACCCTCCTAAGAACCATAAAGATGGATACCTGTATCTTATCCCTTCTCTCTTTTCCAGGGTTAACCCTACTAAGACGTGTGATACCTGTATATAATCCAATCTAATACCACCAATCCTTAAAAGCTGGGTACATATGCCTCATTCGAACCATTATCCATATCCCTAATCAGCTTGGTACCTTTAGCTCATCCTAGTCATTGACCGGAATCCTAAAAAGTAATTATCATTACCTCATCCCTGCTAGACCTGTTGGTATGGGTTTCAGGTACCAAATCTTGAGTTTGAGGCTATAAGGTAGGATGGTATACAACTACAAAGCCTATTGTTGTATAGGGTAGTAGCAAGGATTAGATATCCTAAATGAGCAAATTTAGCAATGAGATACAGTTATCTAGCTATTAGTGTTATGATATGAGATATAGTTACCGACCCTTTAAGGCTTGAGGGTAATAGCTGGTATGAGAATCAAGTATGATGTATATTTATAAGAATTCATGACTGTCTATGGTAGTAGGTGTGTGTGTTTGCCAATACAAACACGTACACATAAACATATACACATACACTATCCTATTCCTGACGTGGGCGAGGAACTGGTAAGAAATCATGACTGTTTATGGTAGGAATTGATCGCAGGAGGTAGGTGAATGGGGCAATACCAGTGCCCGGCCCAGTCAGCAGCCAATACACACACACACACACACACACACACACACACATATATATATATATATATATATATATATATATATATATATATATATATATATATATATATATACATTTAGGGTTATTGACACATTATTGACAGGGACAATTTCACCATAGTACCTGATTATCAAACACACACAATATTTCCTCCAATATGCCTGAATGGGCACAACGATGGACATATCTATCCACCCCCCCTTCATACTAGCTATTTGTGGTAAACAAACAGCTAGTAGTTAGTTGGCAGAAAGATTTAAAGCACAATGTCTGATTATAGACCACTCTCAATAGATTCCCCAACTCCTCAAAAGGCACAAAGATGGATACCTATATCTTATCCCTTCCCCTCTGTGTGTATCAACACTAAGCGATTGGGTACCTGTATCCAATCCCAACTACTTCCCTCATCTCGTATCAGCGGTGTACATATTACCCTGATCCATGTCCAGCTTGGTACCTGTATCATACATGCAATCGACCAGATTCCTACCAGGTGAGAAGCAACACCTCATCTAAGCTATTACCCTGTACAGGGTGGGTACATGTATCTCTTCCATGCCACCACCCTCGGCCCTAGTAAACACTCATCATAGCTATGAATTTATAATCCTGAGCTCATATAGCTTGGCTACATGTTTCTTATTGGAACACATATCATCCATATTCCTAATATGTATGATACCAGTATTCCATGCCATCCATTACCCTGATCCTTTATAGGCTTGGTAATACTATGCCATTCCAACCATTGCCTCTAAATATCTGTAGACTGGGTACCTGCATCTCTCATCTGGGCTATTTCCATGAGTCACTACAGCAGTATATCCTATTACCCTATAGGCTGGCTACCTGTCTTATCCTACTACCCTAAACTCTTACCCTGATACCTATCATGTTTGATCCTGTATCTCATTCTTACTACTGCCCAAGACCTTGGTAGACTGGGTACCATGGATTGGGTATCTGTATCCTTACCCATTTCTACTCAGCAATTACCCTAAATCCTAATAAGTTAATCAGGAGCCTGTACCTCTTACATCTATATCCCCTCCCTGCTATTATCCCAATTCCTTTACTAAGGTTATATATGAGTATCTCATACCAGCTATAACTGCTAACTGCTCTCAGCCCCAAGAGCTTGGGTACCTCTATCCCACCTTATACCAGATAGAACTATTAGTTAACCTTAGTTGGCTGGGTATCTTTGTCCAATTCTGGCTATTGCCCTAGCCCTAAAATGTAAGATACCTGTTTCCCTTACCAGCAATAATACCCCCCCCACCCCCCCCCCCACCCAGGATGACAGATAAGCACATTTACCTCATCAAACTATTACCCTACATCTTCATATATTACATACTTGATTCCCATACCAGCTATTACCCTCATTCCCTCAAGCCTTACAGGATAAGTAATTATATCTCATATCATAACATTAATAGCTAGGTAACTATATCTCATAGCTAAAGTAGTTCATTTAGGACATCTTATCCTTGCTACTACCCTATACAACAATAGGCTTTGTAGTTGTATACCATCCTACCTTATACCCTCAAGCTTAATAGGCTTGTTACCTGAAAACCATACTATCAGGTATAGCAGGGATGAGCTAATGACACTTACTTTTAAGGGTTCCACTCAATGGCTCAGATGAGATAAAGGTACCCAGCTGATTAGGGATATGGATAATGGTTTGAATGACTCTTGAGGTACATGTACGCAGCTTTTAGGGCTGGTGGTAGTAGATTGGAATAGATATGTAGGTATCACACCTCTCAGGGTTGAGGAAAACAGAGAAGGATAGGATATGTGTTGAGGACAACTTCTGATAAAGCTTGATATTCAGACAATGTAGTTTGAATGATTCATGCCAACCTAAAGGCTGTTTGTTCACCTCCAATAGCTAGTATAGGAGGGGGAGCTGGGGATATGTGTGTTCATTTTTGTGCCCATTCAGGCATATTGGAGGAACTTTTGGTTGTGTTTGATAATCAGGTATTATGGTTTGAATGTTCCCTGTCAACAAGCTGTGTTGGTCTTTGTGAGTTACAGTTACGATTTATGGCACAAAACTGTCCTATGGGGCACAAAAATGTCCTATGCTTTCCTTCTGATAATGGATGGGGCTCCCTCACATATGTCCAGTGGTCAAAATCATTAAACAAGAAGAATGCAAACAACAGGAAAACAGCATCATGTCACAAAAGAGGTCTGATATTGCACACAGGGTCACTTTCTCAAAATTGCTTGAGTTCTGACACTATAATTTAGATTTAAAGCAGATTTTGGTAAAATTCAATAGTCCCAGGCAACTGGGCTACCAGGTTGATAAGCCCCAGTAGGTTAAGGCCCAACAGCAGTCTATCCTGATCTTCTGACCATGTTAAAACCACACACCGGCATTGACTTACTACAATTATTGTAGTATAACCAATTTTGAGACCTTTGGCCTTCTAAGTTACCTTCTAAACAGGGTTGAACTGAAATAAAACAATTGATAAGTATCCAGCTATGACTATTTTCAACTATAGAACACCTACAGTCTCACATAATAGCTTTAAACACCTTTTCAGTAGTCATATTGTTATTCAAACTCTGATTTCTAGCCTAAAACTGGATTTATAGCAAATTTTGGTAAAATTTGGTTGTCCCGGGAAACTGGACAATCCATTTTTTTCAGCCCAATCAGTCTTTGCCATGTTCAAACTATTTCCAGTACCAAACATGTGTTAAAGGAACATCTTGGATTTAAAAAAATATTTTTTAGTATTTTATGCTATTTTTCGGTTATTTTTTCAACATAGGGGTAGGGGAAAAGAAAGTCCTGTAAAATCACGCTCGAAGAACCAATGGAGCTCATCTTTGTTTTATTATGCAGATAAGAGGTTGCTTGTAATTTAGGTATATAATATGGGGTGGTTTTGTACTCATTTGACTACTAAAAACTTAAAGTTTGTGAAAATTTTCAAAAAAACTGCAAAAAAGGCATATTTTGAGACGTTTTTGAATTTTTTTTCCATGGATAGTAATACAGTGCTTCTGAAAGGTATTTGGTAATTGTTCCTGTTGATCACTTGACCAGCACAACAAATTTGGAGTATCCCAGATAATTGCAAGTGTCCATACCACCCCCACTTAGAAAATGTCACCCCCACCCCTAAAATGAGGGAGGTACCGACCTTCAATTGGCCCTCCAGGGCAAACGCACCCGCGATATAAGTGCAGACAAGCTGATCTGAACAGCTGAGGGTATAAGGTTTTTGGAAATATAGGTCTCCGAAATTCCACAGGGGGGGGGGGAGGGTTTCGAATGTCAGCTCACGGACTATTAGATGTATAGTCTCTCGTAGGTCAACATTGACCATCCAGTGTTTTTGCTATGTCATGTTTGTACAATTCTATAATTGAGTGAGACTTTTCTTTTCTTATCCTATCTTATCGTACCCTCCACCAGGGTCTTAGCCGATATTTGGAAACAGGGTGTCCAAATAGAGGTTTCATAGACTTGTGCGTGTCCAAAGTGTGGTACAAAATACATACTACTAATAAGATAGACCCTATACCTTTACAGATTTAGCTTTTTTAGGCCAGATACTGCTTTGTCTGTCTTATAAAAGTGACACTACAGCTTCTATCTTCTAAGAAAAGTCATGTTCTGCGTGTCCAAATGACACGCTGGACGCATTCCAGCTAAGCCCTTGCCCTCCACAAAACGTCACTTACCATTGCGGCATTGTATGTAGTACGAACGAAGATGAAGACCATGACCGGTGCCGCAATGACCGCCAGGAGCGTGGTCAAGACGAGGAACCCAACTTTCTGAAATACAAACGGCCATCCATTGATAAGATACAAACATTGAATTGATACAAAATATATTATCATACCTCACTTGAAGATGGCAAGCCGTGATTGGCTGACTTAACAGTGAACAATCATCATGTTGCCTGATGCCATCAGTGAGGGCTTCATGTTGCCCGTTGCCACTAGCGACACCTAGCGGGGAATGTGTGAATCACCAGTCATCTGTGACCTTGCTTTGTTTAAATTACAAATGGGGTTTGTTCAGTATGATAAAACAAATATGCCATGCCAGTGGGGGTAACATGATGGAATGTCTCCCCTCGGGAGGATGGTTTTCCCTCGGGCTCCGCCATCGGGAAAACCATCCTCCCTCGGGGAAACATTCCATCATGTTACCCCCACTGGCATGGCATATTTGTATACTAACATATCTTGGAAATCATAGTTATATGCTACATTTCTGAGGTATGTGTTTGTATTCCACTTAGAGAAAATATTCAAAAATTGACTGTCAAATACGGTTCTAGGACAATGTGCCCCCATGACAGCATCTCCCAGGACAATATCCCCACCGGACAAAATTCCCCTCTAGTAAAACATTCTCAGACAACCTCTATAATAGTGTAAGTAAAACAGTGTAAGTAAAATAATGATTTAGAGGTCGTGGCCGCAAATAAAAAAAAACGTCAGGGAGGGGGGGGGGGGGGGGGGGTGACCTGCTAAAACAGTTCAAAAATTCGGCATGCCCCATCCGACATTGTCCGAGGGGATTTCGTCCGGGGGTGGGGGGGGGGGGGTATTGTAACAGGGGAATTTTGTCCGGGGGATTTTGTCCAGGGGGGGATATTGTTCGGGGGGATATCATCCGGGAGATATTGTCCCGAGGATATCATCCTGATCCCGTTAAATGCTGCTACTCACCAATGATGGCAGGTATGTCCGTCTGTACCTAGTCATAGAAACAGCCATCACGCCTGCTGTGGCGCACTGGAAATTAATCAATTTACTAGATTGCAGATTATTCTTCATTACTGTATGAATAACAATAACTACATGCAGATCTCGACAGGAGAATAGTTTATGTTGTATCAGTCTCTGTGAAAACTATAAAAAAAATACTGGGAAAGTATTCTGAGTTCAGTTCTCAATTTCGTGCAGGTCAATTATGTATATACATTGTACTAGTACTCAAACATGAAAATTACGAACAATCAATAGGTACTAGTTAACGCTTTCAGTTGTTGAAATCAACCATTACTTAAATGTTACAATGTAGATAGTTAACACATACTACTAGTACCATATAGTGAATAGCAAAAAGTATGAATATCATGGTATGGACATCGCTGTCGGTCACACCCATTATAATACGTGCTCTCGTTCCACTCAGAGCATAATTGTTGTCCGCTACATCGGGAAGATCGATTATTTAAATACATATGACCAGTTTAAGATATTAGGACGTGATCCAGAATATTACTTTTTCCTCTGTAATTATTTTGTATTTAATTTATTCTTTTCTGGGTGCTTGAACCCTACAGTATAGTACCTATATTTGTTTGATCCTGTATTTATGTTTGATTTGATATATGTATATTTGTGTAGTGAAACTACAAGTCAATAAACTATATATATAAAAGATGTACAAAGGGATCGGTAGAGATTGACAGTAATATGCCAGAAGAACTTCCAACGTAATATTGATGTTGCTTATGACGTTTAATTTGAAGACTATTTGACATATTGACAACGCACGGCAATAGATACTCATTGTAAGGCTCTCCCTGGTAATAAAAGCTCTATAGACTTATTGGAATCTGTGTTGCGTGTGAAATTCTCTCGTGTTTTTCGTCTTTGCCATCATACACCTTAAGTATATCACAAAAAAACGACTTCTTTGTTTTAGCAAGTTGTTACGATGGTGCATGTGTGAATGGCAGAATTTTTTTTTAATTAAAAAGAATTTCGGTCGTTTTCCAGAAAAACACGGGGGAAAATTAATTTTTATTTTCTACCGTTCACACCTGCACCACCGTAAGTTGTGGCTTACCATTATTCCAAATGGAATGGGACTGATACGGTAAGTCCATTCCAACGACCAGTCCCAGGGAGGGGGTAGCTTGAGGGGGTTGAAATCGATCAACGCATAAGCTGCCACCAGGCCCGTTGTCACAGCGCCCTCTATGATAAAGAGCAGTCCCAGTAGAACATGGAACGCACCCAGAATTCGGAAGGTGATGTATGGATAATTATCCACAGCCATCATCGACAACACACCTGAAAAGGTGACAGAGTTTGTTATCATTCTATAGATCAAAACATCATTATTATCATTATTATTATTATTATTATTATTATTATTATTATTATTATTATTATTATTATCTTCATAATCATTATCATAATCATAATTATTATTATTATTATTATTATCATTATTATCATTATTATTATTATCATCATCATTATTATTATTATTAACCCTTAACCTGAACCTGATTCCTAACCATAACCATAACCCGATGTTGGGGATTCCGAGATCACATCCCATGACGTCATTCCTGACATCTGCGGGGATTTAGAGTCTATCGCGAGGTCACATGCGTGAGTTTTACAGCCGTAAATGTAGTAACTTACCACGAATGTAACAAGCCCCACAAATGTTGTAATGATACCACAAATGTAGCAAGACACACATATGTAGTAAGAAAATACCACAAATGATTTTGATTACCACAATGCATTAACCCATTCACACTCAGAATTCCTTTAGCAATTATCGTCTGCTACTCTCATACTTTTGAAAATAACTTGTGAATAAAGCGAAAGTTCACAAAATATTTGAAGGAGAGTTGGTGTATGACTTCTTATCAACATTTCTCCTTCAAATTTTTTCCACAAAATGCTTTTGTAAGTAAGATACTGCCACAATCATCAGGCCATTTTTGGCCGCCCTGAGTGTTAATGGGTTAACATATCAACTTCTCACCTTCCCACAAATGGAGAGAAATATTACCTCAATCGTAATAAGCCCCAAAAATGTAGTGAAAATACTGCAAATGTAATTAGCCACATAAAAATAGTAAAATAAATCCTTCTTATACTGATTGATTAGTGTGAGTATCACAGGTCCAATGATCAACTTTAAGGTCTCTTTATAAACTAAGTATCAACGATACATTGTTGGTATCTGCTCATTCAGTTCACAGACATTATTAAAGTCAGATTTTTAAAATAAACTTCACATTGGATGGGTCGCTTTTGATATAGATGGTCTAAAATCAGGTTTTTTATCGTTTCTCTGTGTGCCTTTAGTAATTTTGATCATTTATATTCGATGATGTATCTTTCTGATATATAATGTCTAGCTGTATCAGTGTTAGGAATAATAAAAGGCATCCTTAGAAAGTCCAAATTTTGGTGCACATACTTTACAAATAATGGACCAGATCAAAATGCGGCAATGTTGGCCTTTTTGTAATGGTCCAATATGACTATGTAGTGAATCATATATTGCAATCACCTTTCAATATGTAATATGTCATAAATTCAGGTGACAAATTCTTTATACCCGGTTTGAAAGTGGAGTCCGGCCTGCTACCAACCCTCATTGTATCCATATGTATCCAACTCGGCTCCGTCTCGTTGGATATCGATGACTTCAGGAGGCCGCACCTTCAAACAGGGCTAAACTAGTACTATCACACACCTGAATTTCGCTGTGATGGATTTGGCTTGACTATATGGTTCATACCATAGTATATTGGGGCGTGCCACATATTTGCATGACTTACAACTCTGCCCCGATGCCCCTGATATGGGTCGTGGATGCTATGCGCTAAAAGGAGCAATATGTATTCAGTTAGTGTCTGAATCGGTGGACCAGAACTCGGACTGTCTAGGTAAAGTCAAAAGTCGACTAACAGACAACTTAGGGTAAATACATCGCAAAATAGTAGACGATTGTATATGTACTTTGCACAATGAGAAAATTCTCTCTCTCTCTCTCTCTCTCTCTCTCTCTCTCTCTCTCTCTCTCTCTCTCTCTCTCTCTCTCTCTCTCTCTCTCTCTCTCTCTCTCTATATATATATATATATATATATATATATATATATATATATGTATGTAAATATATATATATATATATATATATATATATATATACATACACATATATATATATATATATATATATATATATATATATATATATATATATATATATATATATATATATATATATATATATATATATATATATATATATATATATATATAAGATAGATTTCACAATTTGTTTTTAAATAGACATATTTACTAATAAATATTCACAATTCGTTCCAGATGTGAACTTTGAACTTGCCCATGCACATCTTTTGGAAGGAGAATATACTTTAGGTTTGCTTAGTATCATTTCGTTTGTGATTAACAGAATTTCCTTTGATTTTAGTATCAAATCAATGTTCCTACCTTGTTTTTCTCATTGGAGATACAGCGTACTTCTTAGAAGTTAGTTTTATAATTATAACTCTTCTCCTGGGAGGAGGTTTCAGGCAAAATATACTTTGCTTAAGGTAATGAATTCAATTTCATTAATTTCGCTAACACTGGCAGAACTTCATATTCAGATGATTTTATGTAAGTACCAACATTAGTGTGGCCCTTGCAAATGTTTTCCAGAACCCTTAGCATGAAGGTGTACGTTGTATTCAAGTGAGAAATAGAAGAAGAAAAATGAGCCAAAAATCGCTATAAAAAGGTTATATATTCATTCTAGCTTTCCTCTCCACGCAAATTAAAGCTCACATACTAGTATAACAATCACACAGCAGTTGAGAGTTTGTGAATAGAGAAGTGCTCTCCTTACCTTTGGCAATGTACGACGTACCCTGGACTACTTCGTTTGCCAGTTGCAGAAGCGACCACACAGCCACTAGTCAACTTAGTCCCCACGGAGGTAGGTGACTGCGTGCCTTTTCTCATGAGGCAACATTTCCCTTCTCCACCTCCCTTTTTAACCCATTAATGCTCACAGAGACCAAACGCGGCCTCGCAATTTTGATGAAATCTCGCAGGTAAAAATTATAATGAGGAAAATATTTGATGAAGAAATTTTGATCAGGACATTATCAACTACTCTCCTTCAAATATTTTGCAAAATCCTTCTTAGTTCCTGCATTATCATCAAAAGTCTCCTAGATACAGACGACAATTGCTGGAGGTATCCTAGATACAGACGACAATTACTGGAGGAAATCTTAAGCATTAATTGGTTAACTGGGGGTAGACACCATAAAGATGGATAATACATGCGCAAAGGTCTGAAAGATATCTGGGTGCTCGGATAAATTGTTGCTATTAAAAGAAAGTTCATGGTTACCGCAGGAGGGGTACTGCATAGTGTGCTAGTCAAGTATAAATTCATTAGCAAGAGTTTTGTTTTGTTGTTTTTGTTCATTTCCCCATTTGAGATACCCAAAGTATGACTGTGTTAGAGAGATGTTACATGTACCTCGGTGGTGGGGCCTTTTTGGCAACTGGGGGAGAAAGACTAAAACATGTAGATAGCAGAATAAAGATTGATTGATTGATTGGTTGATTTTATTGACCTCAAAGCAGACTCATTAAAGAGTTATAAGTCATTGATACTAGTAAACAACCTGACAAATATGACTACAAGCATAAAGATCTTGAAACATGTATACAGAGAGAATATGGACATAAAATATAATGCACTCTCTGAGAGAAAATATAGCATTAAAAAATATACCACCCATGTTTATGACTTCAGGATCAGTGCTTGACATAGCGGCCAGAATAAACTTCTCATTAAGTCATTAAGTAACATACTGAGCTTATGAAAAAATGGAACCCTCAGGTCATAACGTCGACACCGTACCCCGGGGGGGGGGGGGGCACTCAGGTACAGAGGGGGCCGCACACGCGTTACGCATTTCGCGGAAGAAGGGGTATTTTTTAAGACCTCCGCATGTCCGCGATTTGGTAAAGGAAGGGTACTTTTTTGTACCCAGGTACGAAGAATGGGGGGTGGAAATCCCCTTACAATCCACGAAATATAGGCGGCTCTGATGCAGAGTGACTCCCGAAGTGACTGGGCTTCCGAGTTTGCTGCCGCCACGTAAGCTTGCTGCCGCTAAACAGGCAGAGGATCATAACATCTAAAGTTAAAATACGTGTTCCCGTTCATCAAATGTCACTGTTTTGATAAAAGATGGGATGTTAATTTACTGGGAAAAGTCGGCGTTTTTATCAAAATAAGGGTGCTTTTTTAAATCAGTGCTTTAGGGGTATTTTTTAAAATTTTGATAACGAGCGTATGCGCCCCCCTAAATACCAAAATGCCTAAATACCAAATACGATCCTAAGGAGGAATCTTTGGGCGCTGCCACCTTCCTGTTTATATGTATATGTTATGTGAGCCATCCCTGAAGTAGCCTTTAGGGATGGGATATCACCACAGCAACCGATGATTGAAGATAATTGGTTTCGCGTCGTTTTTCTCCTATTGCCCTAACCAAAATATATTTAAAAGTCTTGAATTAAATGATTATTGTGTAAAAAAAAAAGAATAGAAAATAAAAATATATTTGAAATAGCCTTGAATTAAATGATTATTGTGTAAAAAAAATAAAAGAAAAAATATCCGCAGTCGGCAGGATTCGAACCTGCGCGGGCAGAGCCCAATAGATTTCTAGTCTATCGCCTTAACCACTCGGCCACGACTGCTCGGTGGCATGTTTCCCGACTAGCAAAATCCAAAGTGGTATAACCTCGGAAGAGCTTGCTCCACCTCAGTAACTCATCATCATTAGCATCATCATCATTGTTATGCTTAGTGTTATTTTTATTATTATTATCATTATTGTTATTATTATTATTATTATTATTATTATTATTATTATTATTATTATTATTATTATTATTATTATTATTATTATTATTATTATCATCATTAGTAGTAGTAGTAATAGAGGTAGTAGTAGTAGTCGTAGTAGTAGTAGTAGTAGCTTGGATGAAGAAAAGAATGGATGTGTAGCGAGAGACCAATTACTATATGCCCTATAGTTACGTGCTGGACTCATGCCATGAGTACCAGATAAGCCATCACAGCGAGGTCACGTGGGAACAAGGACCAATCAGGGCTCTCGCATCGATTACATTACTGAGAAACCTTATCTCCACCACCAGCTGGGGGTGCCCAGAGCATCAGTTTTGGTCCATTAGCAGCTATTAGTTGACACTGGTTGAGGCTAGCATGTTCAGGTTGACCGGCTGGTTTCGAATTCACTTGTGTTTGGTCATCTACGGTAGTAGTAGGAGTAATAGTAGTACCATCATCATCATCATCATCATCATTTTTATCATTGTTATCATTATTATTAGTAGTAGTAGTATCAGCAGCAGCAGCAGAAGTAGAAGTAGTAGTAGTAGTAGTAGTAGTAGTAGTAGTAGTAGTAGTAGTAGTAGTAGTAGTAGTAGTAGTACATGTAGTAGTAGTAGTAGTAGTAGTAGAAGTAGTAGTAGTAGTAGTAGCATCGTTAGTAGTAGTAGTAGTAGAAGAAGAAGTAGTAGTAGTAAGTAGTAGTAGTAAGTAGTAGTAGTAGTAGTAGTAGTAGTAGTAGTAGTAGTAGTAGTAGTAGTAGTAGTAGTAGTAGTAGTAGTAGTATGCGCATAAAGGTGTACGTTGTTTTCAAGTGAGGAATGGAAGAAGAAAAATGAGAAAACAATCGCATGTGCAACTTATTATTGGTGATAACCTGTTTCGCATCGTTTTTCTCCTATTGCCCTAGCACTGACGAATCGTTGACATTCATATTTCATATTCAATGAAACTATATCCTCCGATTGCAATTTTACTGCCAGGAGTATGACAGCAGTGATTGTTTGTTTCAAATAAGATTAGCTTTCAGGTGACACATACTAACGTAACTTTGCCTTTGCGCAATAATCTAATGGTTACAGAGTTTAGGAAAATCTGAGTCAAAACAATGGTGACGCCATGAGCTAAAATAATTCATTTGAAATATCGCAAATTTGACTATAAAGTACACATAATCGGTTTCAGTTCAGAGTGAACTGGGTTTTTTTCACATCCATTCTTTTTTTACGAAGCTCCACACTTCCTGGTACCAGAGACAGCTCTTCACGACGAAGCACATGTGTAAAGCGGAATGGATGAACCGATGAAGAGGATCACCAAAATATATCTAAAATAGTCTTGAATTAAATGATTATTGTGTAAAAAAAAGAATAGAAAATAAAAAAATATCTAAAATAGTCTTGAATTAAATGATTATTGTGTAAAACAATAGAAGATAAAAAAAAATCCGCAGTCGGCAGGATTCGAACCTGCGCGGGCAGAGCCCAATAGATTTCTAGTCTATCGCCTTAACCACTCGGCCACGACTGCTCAGATGTACAATTTGCGACTAGCAAAATCCAAACCTGTGAAACCTCGGAAGAGTCACAAGAACTTGCTCCGCCTCAGTAACTTATCATCATTAGCATTATCATCATTGAAATGCTTATTGTTATTATTATTATTATTATCATTATTATAATTTATTTTTTTATTAACATCATTATTATTATTATTACTATTATTATTATTATTATTATTATTATTATTATTATTATTAATTTTTCATTATTTTTATTATTGTCATTATTATTATTATTATTATTACTATCATAATAATTATTATTATAAATAGCAAAATTATTGTTATCATTATTATCATTAATAGTAGTAGTAGTAGTAGTAGTAGTAGTAGTAGTAGTAGTAGTAGTAGTAGTAGTAGTAGTAGAGCTTAAACAATTCATTAGTAATATCGCAAATTTGACCATAAAGTACACATAATCGGTTTCTGTTCAGAGAGAACTGTTATTTTCACATCCCTTCTTTTTTACGAAGCTCCACAATACCATTCACACTTCCTAGTACCAGAGACAGCTCTTAACGACGAAGCACGTTCTTAAAGCGGAATGGATAAACCGATGATGAGGATCACCAAAATATATCTAAAATAGTCTTGAATTAAATGATTGTTGTGTAAAAAAAAGAATAGAAAATAAAAATATATTCAAAATAGCCTCGAATTAAATGATTATTGTGTAAAAAAATAGACAATAAAAAAAAATATCCGCAGTCGGCAGGATTCGAACCTGCGCGGGCAGAGCCCAATAGATTTCTAGTCTATCGCCTTAACCACTCGGCCACGACTACTCAATTGCCCAAACGGCGACTAGCAAAACCCAAACCAGTGAAACCTCAGAAGAGTCACAAGAACTTGCTCCACCTCAGTAACTTATCATCATCAGCATCATCATCATTGTAAAGCTTATTGTTATTATTATCATTATCATTATTATATATTTTTTATTATTATCATTATTATTATTATTATTATTATTATTTTTATTATTATTATTACTATTATTATAAATTTTCTATTATTATTATCATTATCATTATTATTATTATTATTATTATTATTATTATTATTATTATTATCATAATAATTATTATTATTATTAATAACAAAATTATTGTTATCATTATTATCATTAATAGTAGTAGTAGTAGTAGTAGTAGTAGTAGTAGTAGTAGTAGTAGTAGTAGTAGTAGTAGTAGTAGTAGTAGTAGTAGTAGTAGTAGTAGAGCTAAAAACACTTTTTACGAAGATTTACAATACGATTCACACAACCTAGTACCAGAGACAGCTCTTAACGACGAAGCACGTTTGTAAAGCTGAATGAATGAACCGATGATGAGGATCACCAAAATATATCTAAAATAGTCTTGAATTAAATGATTATTGTGTAAAAAAAAGAATAGAAAATAAAAATACATTCAAAATAGCCTTGAATTAAATGATTATTGTGTAAAAAATAAAAAATAAAAAAAGTTCGCAGTCGGCAGGATTCGAACCTGCGCGGGCAGAGCCCAATAGATTTCTAGTCTATCGCCTTAACCACTCGGCCACGACTGCTCAGATGCTCAGATGCCGACTTGCAAAATACGAACCACTGAAACCTCAGAAGAGTCACAAGAACTTGCTCCAGCTCAGTAACCTATCATCATCAGCATCATCAATGTAATGCTTATTGTTATTATTATTATTATTATTATTATTATTATTATTATTATTATTATTATTATTATTATTATTATCATTATTATAATTTTTTTTATTATTATCATTATCATTATTATTTTTTTTTTTATTATCATTATCATTATTATTATTATTATTATTATTATAACTATCATAATAATTATTATCATAAATAACAAAATTATTGTTATCATTATTATCATTAATAGTAGTAGTAGTAGTAGTAGTAGTAGTAGTAGTAGTAGTAGTAGTAGTAGTAGTAGTAGTAGTAGTAGTAGTAGTAGAAGTAGTAGAGCTAAAACAATTCATTAGAAATATCGCAAATTTGACCATAAAGTACACATAATCGGTTTATGTTCAGAGAGAACTGTTATTTTCACATCCCTTCTTTTTTACGAAGATCCACAATACCATTCACACTTCCTAGTACCAGAGACAGCTCTTAACGACGAAGCACGTTCTTAAAGCGGAATGGATGAACCGATGATGAGGATCACCAAAATATATCTAAAATAGTCTTGAATTAAATGATTATTGTGTAAAAAAAAATAATAGAAAATAAAAATATATTTAAAATAGCCTTGAATTAAATAATTATAGTGTAAAAAAATTGAAGACAAAAAAGAATTACGCAGTCGGCAGGATTCGAACCTGCGCGGGCAGAGCCCAATAGATTTCTAGTCTATCGCCTTAACCACTCGGCCACGACTGCTCGGTTATTTATCGGCCGACTTTCAAAATCCAAACCACTGAAACATCAGAAGAGTCACAAGAACTTGTTCCACCTCAGTAACTTATCATCATTAGCATCATCATCATTGTTATGCTTATTGTTATTGTTATTGTTATTATTATTAGTAGTAGTAGTAGTAGTAGTAGTAGTAGTAGTAGTAGTAGTAGTAGTAGTAGTAGTAGCATTATCATTATTATGAGACATAAAACTAATGTACATGTGCCACACTTGTTATAAAAAATTATCATAATACAATTATTTATATTATCATTATTATTATTATTATTATTATTATTATTATTATTATTATTATTATTATTATATTTATTGTTATTATTATTATTATCATTATCATAATTATTATCAATATTATTTTTATTATTCATTTCATTATTTGTTTATAATCATTTACTTTTTTATTTCATTTGCATCACATTAACTGCAGTAGTGGACGTGTCCACAACCTGAACCAGTCCTTCACAATACTTGTTACAGGCCAAGGATATTACTATGATACCTCGAAAAGTGAAGCTTCAGAAACTTCAAGCTTTCAGATAATATGACCAGACATACTTACGATTCTAGTGTCGGTTTTCCTAGGTGAACCTGACTTCAGTTTTTCCTTGTATAGCGAAAATTATTGGAATTGGACTTGAACTTGAACCGATGATGAGGATCACCAAAAATATATTCAAAATAGTCTTAAATTAAATGATTAATGTGTAAAAAAAAAGAATAGAAAATGAAAATATATTTAAAGTAGCCTTAAATTAAATAATTATTGTGTAAAAAAATTGAAGACAAAAAAATGTACGCAGTCGGCAGGATTCGAACCTGCGCGGGCAGAGCCCAATAGATTTCTAGTCTATCGCCTTAACCACTCGGCCACGACTGCTCGGTTACATATTGGACGACTTTCAAAATCCAAACTACTAAAACCTTGGAAGAGTCACAAGAACTTGCTCCACCTCAGTAACTTATCATCATTAGCATCGTCATCATTGTAATGCTTATTGTTATTATTATCATCATTATCATTATCATTATTATTAGTAGTAGTAGTAGTAGTAGTACCGGGTAGTAGTAGTAGTAGTAGTAGTAGTAGTAGTAGTAGTAGTAGTACTTAGTAGTAGTATCATTATCATTATCATGAGACATAAAACTAATGTACATGTGCCACACTTGTTATAAAAATAATCATAATACAATTATTTATATTATTATTATTATTATCATCATTATTGTTATTATTATTATTATCATCATTATCATAATTATTATTAATACTATTTTTATTATTCATTTCATTATTTGTTTATAATCATTTGTTTTTTTTTATTTCATTTGCATCACATTAACTGCAATAGTAGACATGTCCACAATCTGGACCAGTCATTCACAATACTTGTTACAGGCCAAGGATATTACTATCATACCTTGAAAAGTGAAGCATCAGAAACTTCAAGCTTTCAGAATACATGACAAGACATATTTTCGATTCTAGTGTCGGTTTTCCAAGGTCAAGCTGACTTCAGTTTTTCCTTGTATAGCGGAAATTATTGGAATTGGACTTTAAATCATTATCCAAGTATGCGTATATAGCCAGTGATGTCTTACACCAGAGACATGGACCTCTCTGCTTACACTTGCTTCGTAGCTGTCAATATTTGCATTGTCTCTAAATTTAGACATCCCAAGCTATCTATATTTGGACCATGTGTGTTTTGGACATGTTATTTCATACCACCCCATTACACTAACGTATTTAGGGGGGTACATACGCTCGTTATCAAAATTTAAAAATACCCCTAAAGCACTGATTTCTGGCCAAAAAAAGCACCCATATTTTTTTTAAACGCTGACTTTTTCCAGTAAAAAAAACCCACCCATTCTTTTATCAAAACACTGACATTGGATGAACGGGAACACATATTTTAACTTAAGATTTTATAATCATCTGCCTGTTTAGCGGCAGCGACTCGGAAGTTCAGACATAAACATCGACAACAACAACATCAGATGCATATTAAAGTGAGGTTCAATATTGTTGAACTACAGACTCGGGAGCCCAGTCACCCTGGGAGTCACTAGGCGTCAGAGCCACGTATATTTCGTAAAGGGATTTTCACCCCTCATACTTTGTACCTTTTACAAAATCGCGGACATGCGGATGTCTTATAAAAGACATCTTCCTCTGCGAAATATATAACGCGGGTGCGGCCCCCCTTTGTACCTGAGTGCCCCCCCCCCCCCCCCCCCTCACCCCTCCTGGGCCGGAGTGTGAACGTAGAGCGTGACATGCTTTTACTTGTGGGCAGCAGTGCATTGGAGAGAAGGATTCTAACCTTTCATCTATCAGCAGCAGGCTTATATTATATACAGACAACGCATCTATGTGGAAAAAGTAAATCAAAACAAGGGATAATTTCCACTGACTAGTCTTTATATAGACATGCACATATAGTGAAATAAGACGATCATAAAACTAGTTACAAGTGGGCTGCTTTGCTTGCTTACTATATAGTGCTTTATATTTAGCAAGCAAGCGTAATGTTTTATGTTCGTTTTATTGCACCTTTATGTCCAGGTTTTCAAATACAGATGCCTGTGCTATAGAATACACCCGAAAAAATAATGAATTCATAATAAGTCACACAGCTGTGAATAGGGGACCTGGCATTAAGGGCAGAATGGTTATGTGAATGCTTGAACCTAAGAGCGCCGAAATGGCTGCCAATGTTGCATGCTCCCCAGGGAGTTGAAATGGTTCAAAGAGTGAACAGGCCTGCTGGGGAATAAATGTATTGAGTCGTGTGAACATTGATAAAATGGAACAAGACTATAAACCTAATATTTATTTTTATTTATTTATTATGTCAGTGCACATAACGTAGTGCAGAGATCAGGGGGATGGGGAGCTTACATTATCTTTAGGATTGGCACCTTAAAAAAATTTCCCATATATTAAATAAATATATTTCCTTAAAGGTAAGATATCTTAATGTTAGTTTTAGCGATACTGCCTGCTTCGAAAGGACCTAATTTTGTTTAATCTAGCAGTCAGCTCCAGAAATTTCCCTAATAAATATTCTTGGCGCAGGGGCGTCCAGGTAGCAATTAACCCTTTAGCTGCTGGCGGCTAATTTGGTTAATACAAAATAATGTGAAATAGCTGAAAAGTGACTGAAACTCAGGCATATGGGTACTCATCAGATAGTGCTCAGCAAGAGCTATCCATTGAATACCAACATGACAGGGTTTAGATGGTATATCACAAATACTTGCATTGTTGTGCCTTGGGAGAAAGTAGCCTCAGCATCAGAAGGGTTAAGTCAGTTTTGTATAAATTTCAAACCTTAAATGATTGATGCGTTACTCAATATTTTTGATACATTAATTTTCCCATTTGATATCAGACAGTATTTGGTATCGTATACAGTACCGTTACATGTCCTTACATTCTCTAATTACAATGTTTCCCTGAAGAAACCATGATTGATAACAAGTTATCTTTAACATATGTCCTGAAAGGCTGAAGATATCATTCATTGTCAATTAATGTGTGCCAACTTACTTCCCCTCTACTTATCATTTATATTGCTGTTACACCCTGTATGTTATATTTTGAATTGTTATTTTGTAGTCGACCAAGAGCCCTGGCAGCTTGTGTTTACGGTGTAAAATTATTACCGACTTGATATGAAGATTATCTAATTTAACTGTAACATTCCATTGCTCTGATTTGGACTGGGATTTTTGGTTGTATATTAAGATCACTTTTAGTTTGTTTGTTGTCCATGATATTTAAAAAGGTTTCTTCTTGTGACAACCTTTGTTGAAATTTTTGTAACCTGAAATTTCAAACCATGCATATGGTCAATATACATTATTATTATTATCTTTATTTCAATGTAGTTCTTAGAGCACAGATTGGAGGTTCTTCACAAGTCTCAGTTTAAGTGTACAGTTCTTAACACTGAATGGGGAATTCCTAATTGGTCATGTGTTCAGCACTCAGCCCTTCATACAAACTATAGGGTGAAGGTGGGCTTGCATCTTCTACAATAATACACTGCTGAATAAAAAATGAAAATAAAATAATGAATCAAAAATAAGTTTTTACTTCAGTGTACACTGTACAGCCCTTAGTAGAAATAGTGAAGGGGAGGGCTTCCACTCTCTATACTACAACGCTAGATGGAGGAAATGGTGAATACAAGAACAAGTCATGATTTTGGTGTACAGTACAAAATGTTTTTATTTCATTATAATTCAAATTAAGGAGAGGACATCCAATGCCCCTCCATGAAAATAGTACAAAGCACACAAACACACACGAGATAGGCAAACTGAGATGCATGTAATGACAGGACAAATACCAAAGAATAAATATTGGTAATTCATGAGGATCCACTGCTTTTGTCTGAGGGAAAATTGTTCGGCACAATCTACGTCTTTCGTAATGTTCATAGCCATTTTTTCTCCAAAAAGTGCCCAGCCAAATGAAAAATATGCTTCTATTAACAAAAAAATATATGAAAATAATAAATCATGTAACAATAATTATTATCACATGTGCAAGTGTGTAGGCCCAGTTGTTTCTGATGTTACCCATGTTAAATAAAGATAAGTAAGGGTAAGGTTTCAGACTTATTTGTGCTAGGCTGTTATGAAAAAAAAAGGATTATGACAAACTTTCGTAGTCTGAACTGTTGCCCTGCCCAACAATGGAAGTGGTTAACCCATGCATGGCCAGATTCAATGAGATTGTAATGCGACCATTTTAACTGTTTCACAACTAGAACACAGGAGTTCAGGGCCAGGAAATTACTCGAAGCATTTGGGATCCTTTAACCCCTAGATGAGCTCCAGTTGTACTTAAAATCTGTGTGAATGAAGAAAAAATGTGAAAAAACAGCCACTTTTTTGATGGTATTTGCTTTTTCTTATTTGGCAGAAACAGGCTCCGGCGATCTCCTACATGACAAACGATGACATGGTAGTAGTAAGAAGAGTTCAATTGCAGTAATGGTACTAATATACATGTTCCTTGGTTATCCTAGCATGCCTGCGGCCTGGGCCTGAGCATACGAGGGTCCGCCCTGCTGCTGTTCCGGGTGCAGTTTGATCATGTCGTCGATGCGCAGAATAGTGATGGCCGCCTCCGTGGCGAACTTCAGGCTCTTGATTTTGGAGATGGCCGGTTCGAAGACGCCCGCCTTTTTGCTGTCCCGCACGATCCCTTCGTGGAGATCAAGACCAATCCTGAAAATAGAAAGTAAACGCATACTTACTTCAAAGGTCATCTAATTGACATTTGTATCTATGATACTTATGATAATAACTTACAAATTAAGAATGAATTTTTAAAATATTTGAAGGAGAGTTGTTGGTGAAGTTCTCAACAACATTTCTTTCTCAATTTTTTCTCCACGTTGCTTTTGCCTGCATGATTTCATAAAAATGATCAGGCTTTATTTCACCGCCACTGTAGGCATTCATCAGGTTATACCTACTCCTACACAAATCATGCAGACAGCTAGTCTGAATTATGGCTGTAGCACACTCAGAATAACCCATCTCCTACGAAACTTATTGAGATTTACATGATCTAGTTGATTTTTTAGTGAAACATTGAGACACTTTTTGAGACTATGGTCTAGCTTCTATTTCTCTTGATCCTTTTGAGTTGAAGGAAAACACACTTGGCATAGAATTGTAAAGATAAGCAGGCATTCGCATGGTTTCCATCCATACTCACCATTTGAGGTCTGCGTGTTCTGCCTTTGTCTGTGACATGTTGTGGTAGGCCCTGAGTTTGGCGACGAGCTCGGTGGAGTCCTGCGCGGCGTTCACGCCCAGCTGCTTCGGGATGACTAAGAGGGAGTTGGCAAACTCGGCGATGGCCAGCTGTTCACGCGAACTCTGAAAGAAAAAAAACGCAAAATCAGATAAATGAATGCACAAACGACAAAATTTACACATTCATGCCTGTAGCAGCCTTCAAAACTTTCAGATCCACGATAACTTTATAAGTACATATATGGGTTCAAATCAAGGACTTAGCCAGGACCTGCCAGCTTGTCTTCTGTACAGGCAGTTTCCTAAAAAACAACTCCTTTTTAGACAAGCAAAAGTTTCTTTGGAGAACTTTCAATTTCTTGTCTTACTAACTATCATCTAAGACATGGCTGACGAGTAAATTACCCTTTTTTGGACTCAATATGCTATCAAATGCAGTTGGCATGACGACTTGAGGATTAAGGGTTTGATAAAGCTGAGTAGCTACATCAGGACAGGCTAAGACCCTGATTCAGACATAGATAAATACTTTAAGTATGGTGAATTTCTTGTGTCCGAAATTTGGCGATTTAGCCTCTTACAGAATTTGCTGAATCTTCAGCTTAAAGAACGGACCAGATATACAATTTGTCCATTAATGTCCATTAATGTGTCCATCTGCAGCTTTCAGAATTTTCTGATACTTATCTTATACCTATCAAGTCTGATTGGCAAATATCGGCAACCTAAAAACATCAGAAAATTTACAGGATTTACTGTAGAAAGAGGATATCACTGACCATGGATGTGGCGTAGTTCTCTAGGTAGATTGAGAGTGCAGCCTCGACGGCCCCGCCTCCGGGCACGATGGACTTGGACTCTAGTACGCGCTTGACCACACAGAGGGAGTCGTGCACGGAGCGCTCGATCTCGTCGCACATGAAGTCATTGGCGCCGCGCAGGATGATGGAGGAAGCTGTGCGAGCTTTGGGCCTGAAAACAACACAATTGGAAAAACAATTAACACATAATTCAGTAATCAATTATCAACTATTGAAGCAAAGGTGAAAATGAAAACATTGAATTATCGTCCATTTGATCGTTGACCCACGAAAGTAGCTTATATCTAAGTTCATCCATGTACCTTTTTCTTATTTGGCACATTTTTCCGTACTTGGCACATTTTTTCGTATTTGGTACAGTTTTTCGTATTTGGTACTTTATTTTCTTTGGTTATTTGACGACTTTAAAAACGAATCTATTGTATTTATTGTTATCTTATTGTCATCTGGGACTAGAAGTGAGTAAAAATGTTCCGGACAAATCCAAGCACTTATACTTACCCCTTGATGAGTAGCAGCTCGTCGTCGGATATCCTCTCCTGGATAACCTCCTCAGCCGAGCCAAGGTAGGCTGCGTCAAACGTCTCCTCTCCCTCCAGGTTACACAGCGTCAAGACAAACGTGGCTGAAATACCACACACAGGTGTTACAATATTGTTAACAACAAAACACACAGAAATTTAGACCTCCCTAGGAATTTGGGCCACTATGATTCTTTTGCATAATAATTATGTGGAAATATGGAGCACCCTTCTTGATCTATCACTGTTAGCTATTTCACAAAATGTGGACAACTTTTACTCTGCTTTGTCAGTACAGGTGAACTTGGATAAGACGGACTCAATGGGACCAGGAAAATTGGTCCGTCATATGCAAAATACGTCGTATACATATGACGAATACTTGATATGCATCGGACTGGGACCAAGCATATGGTCCGTCATATGCAAAAATCTGTCGTATAGTGGTCCGTCATATCCAAGTTCACCTGTATTTCCATAAAACATGGGCCACCCTCAACCTATAATAATTGTAATTATCTAAAAGTGTCCCACATTACAGAGAATTTACAGCACACAGCGTCAAAACAAACATGGTTGAAATGACATATCAGGCAATTACAAATTTAAGTGGCAAGCCAAGGCCATAATAACTTTTCAATTCAAGGGATTCTTGTAAAGGTTTATAGCCCAAGTGTCTGGTGGAACCTCTCTAGATGTAGAGGTTTCACAAAAGGTGCCCGGCATTTCCTCTCTCCCACACGGAAAACTGGAGCAGCTAGTGTACAAAGCTGTGCAGTGGCAAGGTGGGACTTTAATTCTAAATTTTTAACTTTTTCATGTTGAAATCATTGCTTTAGTACAAACCTCATAGAGGGTTTCATATAACAATTGTAGCCCAGGTGTCTGGTGGAACCTCTCTAGATGTAGAGGTCTCACAAAAGGTGCCCGGCATTTCCTCTCTCCCACACGGAAAACTGGAGCAGCTATTGTACCAAGCTGTGCAGTGGCAAGGTGGGACATCAAATATCAATTTTCAACTTTTTCAAATTCAAATCATTGCTTTAATACAAGCCTCATAGAGGATTTTAAAAAACAATTGTAGCCCAGGTGTCTGGTGGAACCTCTCTAGATGTAGAGGTCCCACAAAAGGTGCCCAGCATTTCCTCTCTCCCACACGGAAAACTGGAGCAGCTATTGTACGAAGCTGTGCAGTGGCAAGGTGGGACATTAATTCTAAATTTTCAACTTTTTCAGATTTCAATCATTGCTTAAATACCAGCCTCATAGAGGGTTTCATATAACAATTGTAGCCCAGGTGTCTGGTGGAACCTCTCTAGATGTAGAGGTTTCACAAAAGGTGCCCGGCATTTCCTCTCTCCCACACGGAAAACTGGAGCAGCTATAGTACGAAGCTGTGCAGTGGCAAGGTGGGACCTTTATAGTAAATTTTCATTATCATGCAATCACATTTATTTATTAGCTCTAAAGCCTCAAGAAGGCATTCCTATGAATTTGAATTTTGATTTTTCACTTTTTCTACCATATTGGTAGTCACGAATATGCAGTTAACAAGTGGTGGAGGAAACTGGAGTACCCAGCAAAAACCACTGCCTAACCCCAGATCACTGGCAACTTTGTCACATGCACGGGCAGTGCTGAGAGACAACCAGCAGTCAGTGGCAATATCTTAGAGCACACAGCCATCAGGGCTTCCCTGGTGGCCCAGAATGTTGGTGGCCTAGATGTATAATCGAACTTCTTTAGATGTAGCGGGTTTTACAAAAGATGCCATGAAAAATGCGGCTGAAACACAACTCAAGGCAATTAAAACTTTGTTAGATGACAAACATGGCCCAACATGCTTTGTGGATAGTGGACATAAGTGAGAGATAAGAAATTGTTTATTTCGACTAAGGCCTTGGTGAAATTTACTCGGATGGCAACCCAAGCTTCAAATATCACTAGTCGTGAATGAAATCAAGATATAATCCAGCAGCCCAGGCCAGCACTCACCTCCTGTTGCCTTGGCGATTCTCTTGAGATCGGACTTCTTGCATCTCCTGACGGCCATGGCGCCGGCCTCCACAAAGTACTTGAGGCACAGATCGTCCACGCCTCCCGTGGTCAGGATTACATTGGCGCCGGTGGCCAGGATCTTTTCAATACGCTCCTTTGTGATGTCAGATTCTCTGAAAAAATCATCAAATAAGACTCTTTAGGTTTGCTGATGATGATTATGATGGTGTTTACATATCGGTTTGTTTCTAATCAACAGTTGTAGCCCAGGTGTCTGGTGGAACCTCTCTAGATGTAGAGGTCGCACAAAAGGTGCCCGGCATTTCCTCTCTCCCACACGGAAAACTGGAGCAGCTATTGTACGAAGCTGTGCAGTGGCAAGGTGGGACATTAATTCTAAATTTACAACTTCTTCAAATTTCAATTGTTGCTTTGATACAAGCCTCATAGAGGAATTGACCTTTTCGTATAACAATTGTAGCCCAGGTGTCTGGTGGAACCTCTCTAGATGTAGAGGTCTCACAAAAGGTGCCCGGCATTTCCTCTCTCCAACACGGAAAACTGGAGCAGCTATTGTACAAAGCTGTGCAGTGGCAAGGTGGGACCTAAGTTCTAAATTTTCAAATTTTTCAAATAGCAATCATTGCTTAAATAAAGCCTCACAGATGGTTTCATAAAACTATTGTAGCCCAGGTGTCTGGTGGAACCTCTCTAGATGTAGAGGTCGCACAAAAGGTGCCCGGCATTTCCTCTCTCCCACACGGAAAACTGGAGCAGCTATTGTACTAAGCTGTGCAGTGGCAAGGTGGGACATTAATTCTAAATTTACTACTTCTTCAAATTGCAATCGTTGCTTTGATACAAGCCTCATAGAGGAATTGACCGTTTCATATAACAATTGTAGCCCAGGTGTCTGGTGGAACCTCTCTGGATGTAGAGGTTTCACAAAAGGTGCCCGGCATTTCCTCTCTCCCACACGGAAAACTGGAGCAGCTACAGTACGAAGCTGTGCAGTGGCAAGGTGGGACCTTAGTTCTAAATTTTCAACTTTTTCAATTGCAATCATTGCTTTAATACAAGCCTCTTGGAGGGTTTCATAAAACAATTGTAGCCCAGGTGTCTGGTGGAACCTCTCTAGATGTAGAGGTCTCACAAAAGGTGCCCGGCATTTCCTCTCTCCCACATGGAAAACTGGAGCAGCTATTGTACTAAGCTGTGCAGTGGCAAGGTGGGACCTTAAATCTTTATTTACAACTTTTTCAAATTGCAATCATTGCTTTAAAACAAGCCTCATAGAAGATTTTATTTGACGGAACGTATGTCTCCTGGGTCTTTGGCAGGATTTCAATGATGTCCAAAAAAGCATTCACAAATCTTCAGCCCATCCAAATTTTGCTACTCAGTTTCTTCAAATCATTACACCAACTACATTTAGTAGCCTAAAATGTGTCAAAAGGGCTGGTGCAATTCAGCCATAACTTAACGATGCCAGTTTGTGAGGAAAAGATTTAGTTACTTGAATTTCGTATCCTTGACATGGTCAATAAACATTACATTAAAACATTAACACATTAACACTTAGAGCGGCTAAAACAGGCCGGACAATTTTGGAAATATTTCACTTACTAAAGCATTTTCAGAAAAAACATTTGAAGGAGAAATGTTGATCAGAAGCTAAACAACAACTCTCCTTCAAATATCTTGTGAATTTTCGCTTTATTCCCAAGTTATTTCCAAAAGTATAAGAGTAGCAGACTATACTTTCCTGAGTACCTCTGAGTGTGAATGAGTTAAGAGTCCAAAAAAGTGAAAATTCAAATTTCTTCACAGAAATTTTTGCCTCTCCAAAAGAATTTTTCAGAAAAGACGGGGTAGACGGGTTGTGGCTAAATCCCTGTATAATAATCTTTGGCTACTCCTTACCTTTGTCTGATGGCGTCTAGTTTCTCTGGGTCCTCCACCAAGACCTGCACTCCCATCTTCATCTTGGCTTTGTTCAGGCTGAAGTCGATGCAGGCAATCTTGGCATTTGTGATGCGTTTTGGCATGGCTTAAAGATAAAGAGAAATTCATCTTTAAATAACATTTTTTTAAAAACATTTTCTTTCTTCACTTCAATTTCTTATTGTTGATTACTTAACAAGTTACATGTTTTTAATTTGAGATTCAGAATATAATTGGAATCCTGTATTCCATATACCAGGGTCTTAGCCAGGATTTATGATCTGGGTGCCAAAAATTGGCAATTTAAACATTTTTGGGCGTCCAAATTCTTCAGGGGGACCACAATATACTCAAATTTCAACCATAAACATGTATACATCAAAGTAAGGCATGATATCCTTATTCAATGTTATTGGAATCATATGGAGATGGAAAAGTTCAAATATATGCTTGAGATTGACATCTCAAAAATTCCTCACAAAACAATTTGGGTGTCCTGAGGGGTGCTTTTTAACCCTTCTGCTGCTGGTTTCTAATTTGGTCAACATGAAATGATGACAAAAAGCTGAGAAATCACTGAAACCATGGCAAACGGGTACTCATCTGATAGCTATCGAGGAGAGCTTTCCAATATATACCAACATGACAGGGTTAGACGATTTTCATAATATTTTGCTTTTTCTGTGCATTAGACGAAAGTAACCTCAGCAGTAGAAGGGTTAAGGGTTTGGGTGTCCAAAAAGACACCCAGATGCCCTGCTGGCTAAGACCATGCCATATACCGTTTTTCAACTCTTCAGATGTTTCAAAAGACTTTATATGAGAAATGATAGCAGATACTGTACAGTGCCACAATGTGACCTCACTCTAGATTACAGACCTTTTTCAATCAATCACATTTTATATTTAAATCATTTGGTCTCCCTTCTCAAGGATTGATTCCTATGAAACTTTGTGGCCCAGGTGTCTGGTGGAATCTCTCTAGACGTAGAGATCTCACAAAAGGTGCCCGGCATTTCCTCTTTCCCACACGGAAAACTGGAGCAGCTATTGTACAAAGCTGTGCAGTGGCAAGGTGGGACCTTAGGTCAGAATTCATAACATTTCATAAATGCATTCACTTGCTTAATACAGGCTGAAGTAGGAATTCACATAACAATTGTAGCCCAGGTGTCTGGTGGAACCTCTCTAGATGTAGAGGTTTCACAAAAGGTGCCCAGCATTTCCTCTCTCCCACACGGAAAACTGGAGCAGCTATTGTACAAAGCTGTGCAGTGGCAAGGTGGGAAATAAATTCTAAATTTTTGACTTTTTCAAATTGCAATCATTGCTTTAATACAAGCCTCATAGAGGGTTTATATAACAATTGTAGCCCAGGTGTCTGGTGGAACCTCTCTAGATGTAGAGGTCTCACAAAAGGTGCCCGGCATTTCCTCTCTCCCACACGGAAAACTGGAGCAGCTATTGTACAAAGCTGTGCAGTGGCAAGGTGGGAAATAAATTCTAAATTTTTGACTTTTTCAAATTGCAATCATTGCTTAATACAAGCCTCATAGAGGGTTCATATAACAATTGTAGCCCAGGCGTCTGGTGGAACCTCTCTAGATGTAGAGGTCTCACAAAAGGTGCCCGGCATTTCCTCTCTCCCACACGGAAAACTGTAGCAGCTATTGAACAAAGCTGTGCAGTGGCAAGGTGGGAACTTAATTCTAAATTCTTTCTTTCCTTTTAACAATCTGTAAATCATGTTCTACGTAACTGCGCACTATTATTTGGACATCCGACCCCTAAGCCAGTACCATACAACACGCTTACATGACAGTTTGTCATTCACCACCAGTACACTAAGATTAAACTGCATATCAAAGGCAGCTGCCTGACGCACATTATTTAATAAGGGCAAAATTAACACAGTATACAGTACGTCTTACCATGACTATGTAACAAGTGGTGCGGATGGTCAAGTTAGTTCATGTGTTTCTCACTGGGTGGCGTCAATGAAGCATGTCAGGGCATAAAACAGGAGAGATGGGAGATAAATATGGTGCCATCTATTGACCAATGCTGGTACTACACTCATTGGTCAGCTCAGACAGGAAAAATGACTTTTTCAGGGACTATCCTAGGAGCCTGGTCTGTATCTTACCTTGCGATGCGATTGTGCAGTTCAGGGCGTAACCGTCGATAAGCATGCTTTCCCGAGCACTCTTGCCGTGCGCCTTCAGGACGTTCACAGCCTTTATGGGGATTTTCGTTCCTCCCTTTCCGTCGGACATCTTGACTGCCATCGCAGCGTCGACCACCATGTTGGCGAAAAACTCTGAGTCGCTGAATACGGGTCAAGATCATAACGGTAATAAAGATCTCAAAAAGCATTCCTAAGTAACCTTTAATATATACGCTGTTGCCCAGGTGTCTGGTGGAACCCCTCTAGATGTAGATGTCTCACAAAAGGTGCCCGGCATTTCCTCTCTCCCACACGGAAAACTGGAGCAGCTATTGTACAAAGCTGTGCAGTGGCAAGGTGGGACACTAATTCTAAATTTTCAACTTTTTCAAATTGCAATTAATACTTTTTAAATTACAAGCCTCATAGAAGATTTCATATGACAATTATGGCCCAGGTGTCTGGTGGAACCTCTCTAGATGTAGAGGTCTCACAAAAGGTGCCCAGCATTTCCTCTCTCCCACACGCAAAACTGGAGCAGCTATTGTACAAAGCTGTGCAGTGGCAAGGTGGGACCTTAATTCTAAATTTTCATCTTTCTCAAATTGCAATCATTGCTTGAATACTGGTCAGCCTCATAGAGAGTGTCATATAACTATTGTAGCCCAGGTGTCTGGTGGAACCTCTCTAGATGTAGAGGTCTCACAAAAGGTGCCCGGCATTTCCTCTCTCCCACACGGAAAACTGGAGCAGCTATTGTACAAAGCTGTGCAGTGGCAAGGTGGGACCTTAATTCTAAATTTTCATCTTTCTCAAATTGCAATCATTGCTTGAATACTGGTCAGCCTCATAGAGAGTGTCATATAACTATTGTAGCCCAGGTGTCTGGTGGAACCTCTCTAGATGTAGAGGTCTCACAAAAGGTGCCCGGCATTTCCTCTCTCCCACACGGAAAACTGGAGCAGCTATAGTACGAAGCTGTGCAGTGGCAAGGTGGGACCTTAATTCTAAATTTTCAACTTTTTCAAATTTCAATCATTGCTTAAATACCAGCCTCATAGAGGGTTTCATATAACAAGTGTAGCCCAGGTGTCTGGTGGAACCTCTCTAGATGTAGAGATCTCACAAAAGGTGCCCGGCATTTCCTCTCTCCCACACGGAAAACTGGAGCAGCTATTGCACAAAGCTGTGCAGTGGCAAGGTGGGACATTAAATCTTAATTTACTACATTATTCAAATTGCAATCATTGCTTTAACACAAGCCTCAGAGGGTTTTACCTAACTAATTATGAAAAGCAAACCTCTGCGTTTTAGTAATACAGGCTGCAACATAGGTTTCAAAACATTACTTGCTGAGCAGGGCAAGCTGCCCCTAAAGTTTACTGTTTAACAAAGGTGAGTTATATTGCGAGCACTCTACCCCCAAACATTACTTGCCGAGCGGGGCAAGTTAGGGTCTTGTTCTGCTTGACCGATTATTGACATATTTGCCGAATTAACTTGCAACTTGGCAAGCGATTATGTTGCACGCTGTAAAATATTCAGAATTTTTCCCCATTTCCCCCCATAGTTCACGAGAGTCTAAGTGAAAGGATACGGTCCGATGATCTTGCTGGACATGCTGGTCTTGGCGCAGTTGATGATGCACTCGCGACCGAGATCGTCTGTCTTGATGGTCAGATGGTCCTGGATGTAGCGGCAAGCTTCCCTGCAAATACACAATAAACATAGTTGAGGAATCTTTTCTTTTCTGCATAATCAATCGTTCAGAATGATCAAATAAATGGTTAAAATTAACTGGTAAAACCCTTGTAGCTATGTGATCACCTATAGAAGATACTTCACAGCATAGTCTCTGTTTTTTCATATGTACAGACGTTTCGCCAGCTCTTAGTTAGGATAAGCACATTACCTTGATTATCCCATATATTTGAACACAATAGCACTATATACGTAGAGTCAGTAGAACTTAAACAGTTGTTCAGCCAGGAACATTTTGACTCTGCATTGAGTGGCAGAGCCAAGTAGACTGTGGCTGCTTTGTTCTCTCCCAGTATATATGTTGCTTCTACTACTGACACAGCAGAACAATAATAGTCTAACTGGGAATTGAAGCAAAAAGGAAATGTTCTTAAAAATATGCAAAAATCCAATATTTAGGATAAAGAAAATTACCTTGATTGGCCCATATATTTGAACACAATTGCACTATATAAGTAGAGTCAGAAGAACATAAACGGTTGTGCAGCCAGGAACATTTTGACTGTGCATTGAGTGGAAGAGTAGACCGTGGCTGCTTTCTTCTCTCCCAACTCTATATAGGTTTGCTACTATTACTGACAAAGCAGAGCAATAAGTTACAAGTTAGCGGGGAGGCATGTAGCTTTAATATACGAAGCTAGTACTTGGCAACATAAGTGTGGTCCAATTTCACATTCAATACCCAGTGGAAGTTTGCATACCACTTATCAGATCTTAGTTCTGTCCAGCCAGGAACATTTTGACTCTGCATTGATTGGCAGAGCCAAGTAGACTGTGGCTGCTTTGTTCTTTCCAAGTCTTCATGTCGCTCCTACTATTGTCAACGTAGAGCAGTAAGTTGACTTGGAATTACAGAGAATATGAGAAAATCACGACATTTTTTCTGGAAAAATATATCTTAAAAGCATAATAAGAAGTGTAAGGATTCATGAGAGGGTTTGGACCTGATTAATTGCAAAAATATCAGTTATTACCAAGCTTAAACATTGTAAAGTTAAAAGTATGTAAAAGCTTGAGGTGTAAGGCAGGCTACATACTTGCCACAAGCCCACACAGTATCTTCACAATTTATTAAGTTCCAATTACCATCACTTTTTCTGCCATAGTTTTTTCTAGCTACTAGCTAGGCTACAATACAACAGCAGAATTAACCTAGCATGCCTGGAGTAGCCAAAAACTGCCTGACTGTTTTGGTGATGTCCTTTCGACAATAACATCTGTAGTAAAATATTTGAAAGATGGGAACTCGACCAACAACTCAAATGAATTCACACATTTTGTGAATTCATAAGCGATTCCTAAGTTATTTTCAAAAGTATCATGGACACAGACAGCAATTATCAAATATGGCTCTACTAAGCATGAATGGGTTAAGACTGTTATGCTATTTCCCAGCCTCAGCTTTGTCAAGCCAGGAACATTTTGACTCTGCATTGAATGGCAGAGCCAAGTAGACTGTGGCTGCTTTGTTCTCTCCCAGAATAGACGTCGCTTCTACTATTGACACAGCAGAACAAGTCTAACGGGGAATTGAAGCAAAAAGGATATGCTCACATCTTAAAAATATGCAAAAATCCAATATTTAGGATAAGCACATTACCTTGATTATCCCATATATTTGAACACAATAGCACTATATACGTAGTCAGTAGAACAACTGTTGTCCAGCCAGGAACATTTTGATTCTGCATTGAGTGGCAGAGCCAAGTAGACTGTGGCTGCTGTGTTCTCTCCCAATATATAAGTTGCTTCTTCTTCTGACACAGCAGAACAATAATAGTTTTAAGACGGGAATTGAAGCAAAAAGGATATGTTCACATCTTAAAAATATGCAAAAATCCAATATTTAGGATAAACACATTACCATGGTTGGCCCATATATTTGAACACAATTGCACTATAGAGACAGTAGAACTTTTAAAACAGTTGTCCAGCCAGGAACATTTTGACTCTGCATTGAATGGCAGAGCCAAGTAGACTGTGGCTGCTTTGTTCTCTCCCAGTATATACACGTAAGTTGTTTCTACTATTGACACAGCAGAACAATACACTAGCTGGGAATTGAAGCAAAAAAGGAAATGTTCCCATCTTAAAAATATGCAAAAATATAATATTTAGGATAAACAATTTACCTTGATTGCCCCATATATTTGAACACAATTTCATTATAAATACCTAGAGTCACAAAATATAAATATTTTCTTCTCACATTTGATGTCTGTGTTTTCAGACTAAATATTAACTACCCCAAAATATACCATTGTGAGCACCTGCACAGTAGGAAGCTAACTGGGAAAATGCCCTGGAGATCCATAGGCTGGGTGGCCAATGCCCTATATGACAGTTCTAGATATATTTTTGATGACATTCGGCCAGCCGCCTACCACACTCAGTAGTGTTTGGAATCGCTCAAAATTTTCCAAGTCTATCACCGGTCCATCCAAACCACCGATGAATAATCGAAGTTGTGTACATGGTTTTCCTTGCCGCCATTGCTATTTACATTAGTCATAAGGTACCGCGACACCTAGCGGTAACAAGACACACTAGCGTAATTGTGTCATGCGCATCTGCGCTATGGTGTGCCGATAACACAACAACAAAGGCGGCACGGTAATATTGCATGATCAGAGAGGTGGATCTGGTTATATCCACCTCTCTAGAGCGGTCCCGCAGTGTTTCCTATTTGGCGGGGCAATAAAAAGGTAAATAATCTTTATTTCTCAGATTTTCTGACCGGCAGGACTACCGAAAGTCCAGCTATTTCTTTGAATAGAATCAGGGCTCAACATTAAGAAAAAAATTCATAAGCCCAGCATAAGTTACCGAAACTTTTACTAGCCCTGAATATTTTTGCTAGCCCTGATATCAATGACAACTCTTTTCAAAAAGTACCCTCTGTTGATATCATAGCCTATGTTGATAACATGAAAAGAATAGTGTATTGTGGTAAATTGAGTTAAACTATCATCCAGGTATGCAGAGCCAAAGGTGGGCTTTAACGTCGAGCCCTGAGAATTTTTATCCATGTTCGTTTTTTTTGTTTGAACATGTAACATTGCATTCGATCATCATAATCGGAGCCACAAACGATCGCTGTTTGGCATGTTCGAACTAGCGGGAGAACACTGACACTCAGCATGCCGTCGTGTGTACTTACTTGCAGGCCAGTCTGTAGCCACTGATGATGGAGGTAGGGTGGATCTTGCATTTCACCAGCTCGTCAGCACTTTTCAGTAACTCAGCAGCAATGATAACCTGCGGACGACGGAGAAAACAATAAATTAGTTTCTCATGAAATCAAACGATGCAGTTGTTAAACTTTTTTGATGAAAGGTTTTCGTACAACAACAATAGCAACAATAGAGTGAAACAAAATAAGAATAAGTATGCAAACTCAAATTAATCCCTCTCAATGTCCTAGAAACATATAGCCTCTTAACAGGGTCTTAGCCATGATTTCAAAAATGCCTGTCCAAAAAAGCAATTTCAAAATTTCTTGATTGTTTGTTAATTAAAGGTACCAAGGAGTTTTGTGCATTTTTTGGATATCAGGAGTTAGTAGAGCCAGCGCAGATTTAAGTTTGCGTACCAATTATCAGCTCTTAGTCCTGTCCAGCCAGGAACATTTTGACTGTGCATTGAGTGGCAGAGCCAAGTAGACTGTGGCTGCTTTGTTCTCTCCCAGAATAGACGTTGCTTCTACTACTGACACAGCAGAACATTAAGCTAGTCTAACTGGGAATTGGAGCAAAAAGGACATGTTCACATCTTAAAAATATGCAAAAATCCAATACTAAGGATAACGCAATTACCTTGATTGGCCCATATATTTGAACACAATTGAACTATATATGTAGAGTAAACAGAACATAAATGATTGTCCAGCCAGGAACATTTTGACTGTGCACTGAGTGGCAGAGCCAAGTAGACTGTGGCTGCATTTATTTTTTCCCAGCCTATATGTTGCTTCTACTACTGACACAGCAGAGCAATACGCTAGCTGGGGAAGCATGTAGCTTTAATATTTGAAACAAGTACTTGGCAATGCATGTGTGACCCACTTCCACATATTCAATACCCAGTGGAATTACTTCAGAAAATAATTGATTATGTGGTAATGGCCAATGTTTCTTGTTAATTTTGCAAGAGGACATATAGTTGCCTTGTTGAACACATAAAAAGCTCCATAATTTGAAATTGGGAAAAACTGACTATTTATTCACTCATGCTTAGATGGACTTATTAGAGAATATATAGGCTATTCCACGATTTATTTTGTTAAAAACTTGAAAAATCCAACTGAATTGCTTGTATAGGTTTAAACATTTTCTAGCTATGAAAATTAGGTTGTTGGTAATTGTTTTTAGGGTGTGACAATTATCAAAAGGAAAAACATGCCTGGTAGAAATACAAGTCCATAACTATAAGTACCGTATTACCCCGCATACAACACGCGCTTTTATACACTGCAGAACCTAGGTTAAGGAGGGGGTGCGTGTTATCAACGGGTACATAAACCAGAACATTTTTACAGCGATTCTATAGACGTGTTGGGCATGGTCGAAAATACATTGGTGGGTTCCTATTGTCTATTGGCCTGTCACCATGACGACGTTATGATGATTGCCATTCTGATACCCTGGACGTACCAGATCATGTTTGAAAATAGACTTTTCCTGTACTGTTAATTGGTATCACTTGCACAGTGACTCTGAGCACTATAAACACAGTACGATTTAAGCCTCTAATTATCTGAGTCAACGCGGGTTACGGTACTTGGGTCAAGATTCCCACTCCCCAACTCCGCCTGCGTGTTATAAACAGGGCATTGTATTTTACATATGGGAAAGGGACTTGGGGAGGGGGTGCGTATTATCTATGGGGTGTGTGTTGTATGCGGGGTAATACGGTAGCCCTACACAACTTTTACTAGCCCTTCATTTCAATTCTAAATATATAATAACAACTGTAGCCCAGGTGTCTGGTGGAACCTCTCTGGATGTAGAGGTTTCACAAAAGGTGCCCGGCATTTCCTCTCTCCCACACGGAAAACTGGAGCAGCTATTGTACAAAGCTGTGCAGTGGCAAGGTGGGACCTTCATTCTAATTTTCAACTTTTTCAGATTGCAATCATTGATTTAATACAAGCCTCATAGAGGGTTTCATATAACAATTGTAGCCCAGGTGTCTGGTGGAACCTCTTTAGATGTAGAGGTCTCACAAAAGGTGCCCGGCATTTCCTCTCTCCCACACGGAAAACTGGAGCAGCTATTGTACGAAGCTGTGCAGTGGCAAGGTGGGACCTTACGTCCGAATTCATAACATTTCGAATATGCATTCACTTAATTTTATACAAGCTGAAGTAGGAATTCACATAACAATTGTAGCCCAGGTGTCTGGTGGAACCTCTCTGGATGTAGAAGTTTCACAAAAGGTGCCCGGCATTTCCTCTCTCCCACACGGAAAACTGGAGCAGCTATTGTACGAAGCTGTGCAGTGGCAAGGTGGGACCTTCATTCTAAATTTTCAACTTTTCAAAGTGAAATCATTGCATTTATACAAGCCTCATAGAGGTTTTATATAACAATTGTAGCCCAGGTGTCTGGTGGAACCTCTCTGGATGTAGAGGTTTCACAAAAGGTGCCCAGCATTTCCTCTCTCCCACACGGAAAACTGGAGCAGCTATTGTACGAAGCTGTGCAGTGGCAAGGTGGGACCATATCAATCCTCATTTTCTTTGACCCAGATAATAACACTTTTCTAAACATGTCACACTCAAAAATCATTTAAAACACAATCCTTGCATTCTATTGATGATTATGAAGATAGTATTGCTATGCCCTTGAATTCACAAGAGAATGAACAACAATGAATTTTGCTCATTATTTTAGGATAGAGATTAAAACTGTATCAAGGAATAGGAGTTGGTTAGGCCTAAAAAGAAGTTGTGTGTTTCCTGTAACCCTACCCTATTAAGTTTTTATTCAAAAAAATCTTTACCCATAAGTTTTTTCCGTCCTCCCAACTCCAAATCAACGTAAAACATGCATAAATCACACATTTCTGACAATTTTTTTACCAACCTACATACCCTATTAAATCTCTCATGTGTCAGAATACTTGTCGAGCCAGGAACATTTTGACTTTGCATTGATTGGCAGAGCCAAGTAGACTGTGGCTGCTTTGTTCTTTCCAAGTGTATATGACGCTCCTACTAATACTATTGCCAGAGTAGAGCAGCAAGCTGACTTGGAATTAGGTAGAATAAGGCCAAGAAAAAAATATAGTTTGTTTCCTGTAAACGGTCCGAAAAAAATAGGGTAGGTAGGTTGGTAGGAAAAAAATGTTTGCATTATTTTTTTTTGGTCAAAAATGTGTGTTTTATGCATGTTTTTATGTTGATTGGGAGTTGGGAAGGCTGAAAAAACTTAAGGGTATGGATTTTTTTGAATAGGGTAGGGTAGGGTTACAGGAAACAAACAACTTTTTTAGGCCCAAGAGTAAATTTGCCCTTAACCTGGACACTGCAGCTATATAAATAGACTACATGTTTACCCATAGCAAACGTTGAAAATAAAACTACCTGTCACATGCCATTTTTGATGGCAAGCATGCTAATTTCTTCCTGAGAAAGCATCTTAGAAAATGTCATACCATACCTTAATCGAGCCATTACAGTTCTAACACAACATTTGTTTTTCTCATCTCCAGTCCAATGACATTGTGTTTCAACTTTGGAATATCTTGCAGACAGGCTAGTCTCGACAGGCATGGGGATTTATCATTATTATTAAAACATCCCAAAATGAGGTTAAAAATCAATTAAATATAACCAGAACGTAATCAATTCATGTAAGTGACATAAGCAAGGACCTCTGAAAAATTGATAAGATTTTTATGAAAGATTTTGAGATATCTTTTGTCCACCAACACCACAGGAAATGTGCCCAAAACTATGTCTCCCTTGATAAGGGGGCGACATTAAAATCATTGTGAACATAAATGGTTGTCCAGCCAGGAACATTTTGACTGTGCATTGAGTGGCAGAGCCAAGTAGACTGTGGCTGCTTTGTTCTCTCCCAGTATAGACATTGCTTCTACTACTGACAGAGCAGAACATTAAACTAGTCCAACTGGGAATTAGAGCAAAAAGGAAATGTTCACATCTTTCAAATGTGCAAAAATCCAAAATCTAGGATAAGCACATTACCATATATTTGAACACAATTGCACTATATATTTAGAGTCACACAATATAAATATTTTTTTTCTCACCTTTGAAATTTGTGTTTTCATCCCCATTTTCAGATTAAATATCTCACATTTGAAATTTGTGTTTTCATCCCCATTTTCAGATTAAATATTTTAAACACTCCCCAACTTTTTACCTATCTTACATATAGATTCAACGAAATATTCAGTTATATCTATTGACCCGCCAAAATATTTTCCAAACAAACCATCTTCCGAGACATGGAAGAAGTGAAAACAGCCCTTGTTGACACAATAGGGTATTAAATGTTATTGGTATAAGCATTTGAAGTAGATTAGTAGCTAAATCTAGAAGGGCAGAAATCAGTGTCTTAGCCAGGATTTAGAAAGTGGGTGCCTAAAATTGGCAGTTGTAAAATTTTTGGGCGTCCAAAATTTTAAGGGGGATCACAATATACTCATATTTCAACCATAAACATACATGTATAAATTCAGCAAAATAAGGAATGATATCATTAAACAATGTCATAGGAATTATAAGGAGATGAAAAAAATCAATTATAAGCTTGTGATTGAGATTTTTGGAAATTCCACACTAAAAAATATGGGTGTCCTGAGGGATACTTTTTAAGGGTTTGGGTGTCCAAAAAGGCACCCAGACGCCCTGCTGGCTAAGACCATGGCAGAAATGTTTGGATTGCTGTTTTGGCCGGGCATATTTTAAGTCCTGGCTGAGACTCGGGCCTGAAGTACTCTACTTACGACTGATGTGGTTCCATCTCCGACCTCCTGATCCTGTAACTCTGCCAGCTCTACAAGGACTTTAGCAGCAGGATGCTCAACTTCAAGCAGCTTCAAGATAGTGGCGCCATCGTTGGTGATTGTTACATCCTAGAATCATAGCACAGAGATCGAAAAATCAAGAAAGGTTAAGTGGTTGTTCCATTTTACAATGGTTGTTTATCTTTGAGAACAAAAAAAACATACTTCACACACTTACTCTCAAATATATGAATTCTCAATCATTGAAATGGTGAGCAATATGCAACAAAAAAGTGAGTTTTCGGCCATGTTTTGAGATTCATGTGGCCAAGAAATGAGCATCATTTTACAGTCTAAAAGAAGCAGGGCTTATGATGTTGATTTTAAATACAGAAAGGCCAAATGCTTCAATTAAGTCTGTGCACAAAACAAGCTGAAAATATGCCTTTTTCTCTATGATTTAGAGATTTAACTACCAGGGAATTAATGAATAAACAGGGCTTGAAATTAAGATTTTTTCCAGGGAGCCCAATTGCATCTTTAAATGCCACTTTCAGTTGTTGTACACATGAATACAGAAACCAGTACATTTTTGGTCTCCCTGCAGAAATTTGAGGGAGTCTCTGGAAAATTCAAGGGAGCCCTCGGCACCCCCTAATTTCGAGCACCGAATAAAGATAAATGTACTCACCCCAACATCATCTACCAACATCTTGTCCAGACCAACAGGCCCCAAACTGCTTTTTACTATGTTGGCTATAGCACATGCTGCCATTACTGCAAAAGAACAAGTTAAGAGTCAGAATGATAAATAATTCAAAATGCATTTAGATATTCAGAGACCAACATAACAGGGTTTGACTTTCCCAGGGGCATATGCCCCTAGATTTTTCAGACATGGGGCCTGGAATAGTATATGTAATAATACAGAAATCCAGTTTTTGTCCACTAAATTACCAAAAGACCTTTTCGGGCCCCTAGCCTGAAATCTAAGTGTCAGACCCTGACATAACTTTTCAGTCTTCCAATGACCTGGAAATTTCACAGAAAAAACATCCTCCCCTGGAACACTGGTCATCATAATTGGTGCTCCATAACTCTCAGCTGGTGATCGAGTCAGGTGATTAGTCAGGCCTATTAGAAATTGTAGGAATTCAAAAGGTGAAAATCCAACTTCAGAACTTCTTTATAAAATAATGAAACCCTTGTCACCATCCAGCATTGGGCAAGTTTACAAGTCATATACGTACCTCATTGAATGATATCTGTCCTGTCGTAACACACAAAAAATGTATATATACGAAGAATTTCTAGTTATGACTTTTTGGGGTTTATCGGCCACACGGCTGATAAAGGTTTCAAATAGTTAACCCTTATGCTGCTGGTGGCTTATTTGGCCAATACAAAACAGGGTTCGATTTTCCCAGGGGCCCAGGGGCATATGCCCCTAGATTTTGCTGTGGGCCCCTAGATTTTTCAGACTAGGGGCCCGAAATAGTATATATAATTATACAGATATCCTGTTTTTTCACCACTGAATTTATCAAAAGACCTTTTCGGGCCCCTAGACTGAAATCTAAGTGTCAGACCCTGCAAAATGATGCCAAAAACCTGAAAAAATGATCAAAATCCTGGCATATGGGTACTCATTTGAGAATACTCTGCCAGAGCTTTCAAATGAATACCAACATGACAGTGATAATTTTCATAAATTTTCGCCTTCTTGTGCACTGGGCAGAAGTAGCCCCAGCATCAGAAGGGTTAACAAAATGATAATATAGAGCTTTACCACACCAGTATTTCAGTCCTGAAGGGACTTAGCCAGGACCCATTCAGCCTGTCTTATGGATGGACAGTTTCATGAAAAACTCTTTTCAGACAAGCAAAATTTCGAGAATATTTGAATTTTTTTTGGGGGGGGGGGGGGGGGCATATTTTGGTTAAAAGAATAAAATCTATACTACTATACCCCATTTTCTTAGCCAAGATTTAGAAACTGGGTGCGTAAAATTGGCAGAACTTTGTAAAATTTCTTGGACGTCCAAATTTTAAAGGGGGATCACAATATACTCATATTTCAACCATAAACATGTATGAATTCATCAAAATAAGGCATGATATCATTAAACAATGTCATAGGAGTTATAAGGAGATGAAAAAAATAAATGATTAGCTTGAGATTGAGATTTTTAGAAATTCCACACTAAAAATGTGGGTGTCCTGAAGTGTTCTTTTTAAGGGTTTGGGTGTCCAAAAAGGCACCCAGACACCCTGCTGGCTAAGACCATGCTATATACCCTACAGATAGTTCATCAACATAATACCCTAAAATTTGCATTAGAGGTGATCAAATCTGTTCAAATATCGGAAGTTTCCACTTTAAATTTTCTTAAAACCTTTTTTTCTTTAAATCTTCTAAGACATGGTTGAAACTTGTAAATCAGCCATTTTTGACACATTAGGCTATCAAATTTAGTTGATAAGAGGATTTGAAGCAGCTGAGTAGCTAAATCTGGATGGGCAGAAATTTAGAACTTGCGCTTTCAGACAGACAGTTTTAAAATCTTCAAAGATTTCAGTAAAACCTACAAAACATAATCAGAAGATACAGATACATCTGATACAGATAGCAAAGTAGCCATAAACTGTCTTATTGGATTTAAAATAAATCGGTGAATGCATGTTCTTAAATTATCAAATGAACTTTGAAGTTCATATCATAGAGACCCACTGTCTGTGGATAAAAATACCATGTCAGTTTTAAGTAATGTTCAGCCATTGGCTTTCCACATCTAGTGCTTTGGTGAATCTAAAGTATTAGATGTGTGTTCTTGAACAGAAAATTCTAGATCCACGTATGAATACTTGTATAGCAACACTGACAGTAGGGGGGGTTGGCACTGAGTGAAAACTTGTAAATGTAAAAATGACTGAAACAGCTCAAACTTCAAAAAAATCATTTCAATGATTAAAAAGAATAGTGGAAAAATAACAAGTGCTTTGAATTTCATTGGTGATAATTGGAAATTATCAGAAGGGAACCCAGAAAAAAATAAAGCAACCCAAGTATGCATGGAATATTCTGGAACAAACAAGATCCCTTCCATGACAGCCATGCTTAGAAACCATGCGTGCACCGGCACTGTCGAATTTCAGCCTTAGTTTTTACGTGATGCAAATAAATGCCGCATCCAAAATTGTACAATCTAAATGCTGCGCCAATTCATAAATGATTTTAGACGAGAAACTCACCATTTTGTGTTCTTATCGGCTGGCCGGAGGTCCTTTCTCCGGCCACATTTAATGCACTCATTACCGTCGCCATCTTGTTAATCTCGTGGTGTGTGGCGCGTGCGCAAGGCAGATCTCGTATCAACCTACGGCGAGTCACTAGCCAGAGTATCTTTTTTGTCTATCGTACTCCAACAGCGTGACCAATGACCATGATCATAACATTAAATGGGAAGCCAAGAGGGAAAAAATACATAATAAGTTATCTTACAGTTCATTTAAAATTTCAAAATAAAATTCTCAGTGGAATGTTTTGTTCAGTAAGTTTATTGTCTATTTTTGTTGGTTGGGCTAACCGCTTTTTCCTCTTTTTTCCCACAAAAAGTTCGTTTTTGCCTTCCAAACTTGGCAAACCTCTTAGTAGCACTACCGCGTGTATGTTTAAACATACTTTTTGTCTCAACTCCGCAAAATGTTGATTTTGCTCATTAGGTCCCATTTTAAATTTTGCCCATTGGCAACAATGACAATCTCGCGTGTTTGTACTGTTGGCAATGGGCAAATTTTACAATGGGACCTAATGAGCAAAATCAACATTTTGCGGAGTTGAGACAAAAAATATGTCAATACATACACGCGGTAGTGCTACTAAGAGGTTTGCCAAGTTTGAATGGCAAAAACTTTTTGTGAGAAAAAAGATGAAAAAGCGGTTAGCCCAATCAAGTCACACAGACTATAGTATTTTTTTTTTCGTTTAAAAATACACATCCGTCACAGTAAAATAAATGTTTTCAAAATTGTTCAGTTGTTTCTGACCACAAACCAGTTTAATAGTATCATATGATTGTTGCTGGCATTGGACTGCCAACGGAATGAGGTTGGCAGACATCCGTCAAAGGAAATATTCACACTCAGGAAAAACGAAAACAGATCAATTTCAAGAAAAATTGAATTCATAAAATAGCACTTTTTCTATTTCGTGAAACAGTGCTTATCGTACTAGTTTAAAGCAAGTTTATTTTATATTTCAAACCGATTTCTGTTTTGAAATTCAGATACGTCTAAACCGTAAATACCGTAAATACGTACGCCGTTCACATTGACTATATTGCAAAAGTTGTAATTATTTTCCGCTAGGTGTCCTCATCTCACAGAAGCTCTTTTGTGTGGGAGATAGTTTCTCTTGTCACACTGCTGCAAATTTCATCTGAAAAAAACAGATCCATCTCCACATCAACTTCAAGGCAAGTGTTTATTTTTGTCCCGCCTCTCAGTTTTATTTCTTCAGAGTGGAACTTGGCGTGTAGGAACATGCCTGTTCTAGAAGAAATGCCAAATGGGTGAAAAGTGTGTGTAAACTAAAACTTTGAGGTTGATCAAAATGAAAATGAAAGCACATAATGATAATGACATAGATCTGTATCAGTGTATGTAATATGATAAATATGATTTAAAAGGTCTGACCTGAGGTTTCCAAGTAAAGCCCTCTTATCATTTACTTGGTATTTTCTTAGATGACCAAACACAAGTGGATTCGATACCAGCCGGTCAACATGAACATGCTAGCCTCAACCAGTGTCAACTAATAGCTGCTGATAGGCCAGAATTGGTGCTTTGGGCACCCCCAGCTGGTGGTGGAGATAAGGTTTCTCTGTAATGTAAACGATGCGAGAGCCCTGATTGGTCCTTGTTCCCACGTGACCTCGCAGTGCTGCCTTATCTGGTACTCCTGGCATGAGTCCAGCATGTAACTATAGGGCATATAGTAATTGCTCTCTCGCTACATATCCATTCTTTTCTTCATCCAAGGTATTTTCTATGAAATATGTGTGTATTAGTGCTGTAGTGATTGATAGACTGAAATTATTGAAATCACTCATACCGTCATATGCATGTACAGCATGAGTGCGAGAACTGGCGCATGTGATCGTAGATGAATAAAAACAAGTGGATGTAAAACCAGCCGGTGAACCTGAATAGGCTTGCTGCGGCAGAGAGCTCAAAAGTCTTGTTCTGCGCTTGTTGGCGCGCAAGTTTCTCTGTAATTAATGTAAACAATACAAGAGCCCTCATTGGTCTTTGTCTCCTAGTGCCGTCACCTTGAGGCCAGATTCGAGAGACATCTCAAAAACCATTTAATGAAAACTTTTCAAATATCCAGATACTTTTTTTGGGCACATATATTTACTAATTAGTTTTTGGTGATCTTTAATTCATTTCGTCAAGCCATGGTGCAAAAGATGCATTCTTAATATTCTCAGGGTTAGATAGCAAACTATACAAAGTAATGAAAGAGTACAATGCCTGAAAGGTCTCCTTGTGTAGAATGTATGCATTGATTATTACAAAAGTACCCTCTCAGCAGACCTGAAGATGTCTGTGGTATAATAAGAAATGAAAATCATGCGTAGTGTTATGAAATGATGAAATGGAGCCCCTATCCACAAAAATGGATTAGGTACATACTTTGAAAATAATTCTATTTAGATTAATATTTCCATTGAATTTTGTTGAAATCTGCTAAATCACCGTTCCCCATCCCACCTTTCTCTATTTATCACACTTGTAACATTCTAATGACCAGTGAATTTCTTTGTTTAATAATAATAATCTTTATTTAAAGAGGGTAACTCAGTCCAATGGTAAGGATCTTCCTTGAGGCCCTCTGGTTTACTCTAAATGTTGTCTTCCTATATATTGTGTGTTTATGACAGAGCAGAAGAAACACAAGCTACCAAGACTCTTGGCCGACTGTACCAACAGCTTAAAGTTCCCTCCGAAGTACTGTAAAGCAACAAGGAAATAAATTTCCTTTTTCGACGCCCCCACCGGGAATCGAACCCGGGTCGTCTGTGTTGCAGCCACTAGACCAATATGCTGCTGTTGTTTTACTGTAGATTGTGTTTATTAGACAGAGCATCATGCCAGGAGGGGTAGGAGCCCACTTCGCCATGGTGGACCAGGCCACAAACATGCTGAAAAAGGTCGAGCAGTACCTAAGTGCCGGCATCGAAACAACAATAGACGTCGCACTGGACTACGTGGAACACAACAAAGGTATAAAGTTACAGAGAAGAATTAAAATGGGTACCATCTAACCATAAACCAGCTTTTACAGTTAGTGGTTGTGGCTCATCACCATGCAAATTGACTCTTAAAATTTGGCCATGGGCACCATGTGGTAGTACAAGTATATGACACTATAACACTTAAAAAATACTTGACTCACATTCATGATCCTGGCTCAGATTTAGAAATGGTGGCAAAATAGGATTGCTAAAAATTTTATAATTTTTTAGTCAGAACACAATGCATTCACAATACAGGCGAACTTGGATATGACAGACTACTGTACGACAGACTTTTGCCTATGACGGACAATATGCTTGGTCCCAATCCCATGCATATCACGTATGTGTCATATGTATATGACAGATTTTGCATATGACGGGCCAATTTTTCTGGTCCCATTGAGTCTGTCATATGTATCCAAGTTCGCCTGTACAACCATAAACATTTATTTTATGAGAAAAGGCAAGATATTTATATGCAATGTCAGGAAAATAAGATATAGGTGAAAATATTTAATTTTGTTTGAAATTGACATTTTTAGAAATTCCTCGCAATATCTTTGGGTGTCCTTGTATGTAATTTTTAAAAGTTTGGGTGCTTGAAGGACCTCTTGACACCCTACTGGCTAAGACACTGCTATCGGTTTAAAACCTGATTGCACATCCTTAAACAGGAAGATCTAGAGATGCAGTCACAGTTTTATCAAAACCTGATTTATGATTTTTTTCTGTGCTCCAGAAAGCGATGACCAGAAGATCAACGAGCTGAAAGAGACGATGTTACAATACGCCCAGATGGAGAGAGATCTGAAGCAGTTCCTCCAGGCTGTGGACTGTGTCAAGGATGAGGTATGTTGTCTCTTTACACTAGAGGTCAATAGGTAGACGCCTAGGTGAATATTGATATAATTGGGAATAGGTGGTCATGAATAAAGATTTAGCATGAACGACTAAAATTTAGAAATGTGTATATATATATATATATATATATATATATATATATATATATATATATATATAGAGAGAGAGAGAGAGAGAGAGAGAGAGAGAGAGAGAGAGAGAGAGAGAGAGAGAGATTTAATCAGTTATCTAAGTTTGTGTGTATGAACTCTTAGGTGAATATGATTTAAAACAGAATTATAAAGAATGTCATATGAATGACATTTATAAGTATAAACTTTTGTGTGAATAGGAATATAATCAAAAATATAGGGTAGTGTATTTCAATTCAGTAGCATATGAATAAGTTAGTATGCACAGTTTGAATGAAGAAAGGCAAGAATTAGTATATTTTCAAAAAAGTGAGCTCTTTTTTTATCATTTCTCCTTCAAACATTTTCCCAATTTCATCTTTTGTGCCTCAGGAGGGCATTACTAAAAAGGGGCAGGATGCTTAATAGGAGAGAGGTGCTGAGTTGTTTTTTTCTGACATGCATTGAGAATTTATTTCATACAGTTGCTATAGCAACGTGCTATAATATATGATATATTCCAATCTCCAGGCCAGCCATGCAGGGCCAGGTCATCTTGACTTGGAGTCCATACTGGGCGATCGTCTGAAAGAAATGCAGAAAAACAATAACAACAAAGAACTGGAAAGCCACGAGAAGTATATCGACCTCGTTCAGAAGATACAAGAAATGCAGAACCCAGGTAGGTCATTGATTTTGAAAATTTTAATGCATAATGTTTTCAGTCAAGTAATCAAGCAATTGATTAATTCATTAACTTTCTTTCAGTCAAGTAATCAACTCATTACTCAACCAATTGATTATTTCATTAACTTTCTTTTAGTCAAGTAATCAACTCATTACTTAACCAATTGATTATTTTATTAACTTTCTTTTAGTCAGGTAGTCGACTTATTGCGCAACCAATTTATTAAATTCATTATTTTTTTTCAATCAAGTAGTCAACTCATTACTCAACCAATTGATTTATTCATTAACCTGAATCAATGTAAGCCTTCCATATTGACTTTTTGATAAATTTTAGTTATTCCATGTAGACCCTATACAGATAACAGAGAGACGATTCTGGCCCACAATACTAACAAAATTGAAGAAAGTAAAAAGTATATGGATTGATAGTCATACTTTATTTGAGGAAGTATGGAAGTCTCCATTTTCACCACAACATTTTTTAAATATCACATTATCCAGGAGTTATGTTTTGAGTTTTCCGACCATGTGCAGGACCCGCCCAGCCTGTCCTATGGACAGGCAGTTTCCTTAAAACTTCCTTTTTGAACAGGCAAAACTTTCTTTGAAGAATTTTTAAATTTTGACTTTTAGAGGGTAATCACTTATTTTTTTCCTAACAAACTATCTTCTTTGACATGGCTGATGTTTAAATTGCCCTTTTTAGCACAGTAGGTAATATTAAATGTAGTTTGTATGAGGATTTGAAGTAGAGGAATATCTAAACCTGGACGGGCAGTAATTTTGGAATACTGTAGAATAGGAAATTAATCAGAGTGGTTTAATCTGCCAAACTTTTCAGAGTGTGGTAAGTTTGGTATTATGAAAGTCGCATGTATTATTCCTGTCATTAGTATATTACCCTTCAATATTCACTTTTCGTAAAAAAAGATCTCGGAAAAATCCAAAATCACAAATTCGATTAATTTGCACCTTGGTTTAAATTCCTTTTCTACAGTAGCGGTTTTGGACAGGTTTTTTTGAAATTCTGGCTAAGAACCTGCTCCGAATGTAAAAGGGTTGGAATGTTTTTGTTACAGAAATGTCCGTCCCCACACAAGGTGGCGCTGTGGAGCTGGCTGACGACGCGGACATCGCCATGACGCAACAGGAAGTCAACACCATGTGTCCATTCACCCGCAAGGAGATGAGCAATCCCGTGACCAATCAAATCTGCCGACATTCCTACGAAAAGGAGGGCATCCTACAACACATCAAATCTCGAGGAAAACGGGCGAAGTATGTGGTTTTTGTTATTTTAACACTTTATATGATGCTAGTGGCTAATTATACCAGTAGAAAATATTGTAAAAAATCTGAAAAATGAATGAAACCCTGGCTTATGGGTACTCATCTGAGAGTACTCAGTGACAGCTATCCGTTGAATACTAACATGACAGGGTTTAGATGGTTTTCAAAAATCAGTGCATCCTTGTGCTTTGGACGAAAGTAGCCTCAGCATTGGAAGGGTTTATAAGAAGTGTTTGTAATGGGTTTGGGCAGGCTTTGATTGCTGGAGGATCAAGGATATTGCCACTGACTGCATGTATGTGTAGAATTTTTTCATGAATCTTTTAAAGTTTTAGCAATAGGTTTGGGCCAAATCCAAAAGCTTGGTGATCTTGGACATTCCCACTGACTGCTTGTATGTGGAGAATTTTTTCATAAAAATATTTTGACGTTTTAGCAATAGGTTTGGGACAGATTCTATTGCTGAGTTGTCTAGAGCATTGCCACTGACTGCTCGCTTTCTCTTGCCACTTCCCAGGGTTCGAACATGCATAAGGCATATGATTGAGTTTCCAGTGATGTGGGGTTAGGCGATGGTTTTCCCTGGGTACCTATGGTATCCTCCATCATCAACCATTGGCAAGTCACAATTAAGCCTTACTATGGCAAAAACATTACAATGACGAAAATTTGTATTTTCCTAAATCACATTTCAGAGGTTCACACTATGTGACCAGTATTTATATATCAACTGCATTGCAAAAGTAATTAAAGATGACTCATAATAGGATATTCAGATTCTTGTATGGTTAATGCCTTTGTGTTAGATTACTTGGTAATTAGGCATTTATTGTGTAAAAACTATCATTCCATTCATGACTGGAACTCTGGAGATGTGATGTCTTTCTTCGATACATTGGAAAATAACTTGAGTGATACAGAAATTGAAATATATTTGAAGTAGAGTTGCAGATTGACTTCTGATCACCTTTTCCACTCTTAACCCTTATGCTGCTGGTGGCTAAGTTGTCCAATACAAAACAATGCAAAACACCTGAAAAATGACTGAAACCCTGGCACATGGGTACTCATCTGAGAGAACTCAGCGACAGCTATCCAATGAGTACCAACATGACAGGGTTTAGATGGTTTTCAAAAATCTTTGTATTCTTGTGCATGGGACGAAAGTAGCCTTAGCATTGGAAGGGTTAAACACTTATACCAAAATATGCTTTTGTCACTAGAGAGACGTCACTTGAATAGTTAGGCCTTGGTTGGTGCACTAAAGGCATGGGTAGGTCAAATATAGAGGGCTTCCATAACTGTTACCAGTGCTGTCAGTGGGTTTAACACATTCATGCCAACATATTCTATCAAATACAGTAACAATTACATTTAAGTTAGCCCTAACCATCCAAAAAATAGATTTTTGTATATTTTGCAATAGTGCAATTTCTGTTTCACAATTTTAAGCTTCAAGTATGTAACAACTAAATTTTTATTATTTTTGTATAATTGTGCAATTTGGAACATATCCTGTTTCTCAGTATTTAGATCCTGATTAAGTAGTAATTATATATTCATGATAGCCCTAACCATCCAGAAAATTGATTTTTTATAATCTTGAAATTTTGAAATGTCTTGTTTCACAATATACAAATTCTAACGTAGTAACAATTACATATTCACGATAGCCTTAACCATCCAAATAATTGGATTTTTGTAAAATTTTGAAATCTTGTAAATTTCTTCTCTCATAATATTTAACTTCAAATTTAGTAACAACCTCATATGTGTGATAGCCCTAACTATCCAAAATATTTGATTTATCGTGTTTGGCAGTATTCAGTTTTTTAGTTTCCTATATACTAACAATTTCTCGTTCTAACTTCATTATTTTGTTTTAATAGGTGTCCCGTTGCCGGATGCGTAAATGAACAGCCCATCTCGGAGAAAGATCTCAAAGAAAACAAAGAGTTGAAGCGCTACATCGAGAGAAAGAATCGAGAGGCAGGAAAGCGGTCCAAGCGCCCCGAAGCCTCGTTTAAAGAATGAGCAGATTGAAAAGGACAATCTCCGCCACATCGATTCAATCCGCAGAAATGTTGCTATGATCGATATCTTTGCCACCACACAACCTACTCACTGTGCGAATTTCTGGCTTTGCTCTATATTATATCGTGATTTTGAAATTATACCAAATGTAAAGTCCTTGTGAGGAATTCCTGTTTTAGTTATATGAAATGGCTCGATCTATGGTTTTAATGCCATTTCTGGTAATAGTTCTGTAGCACTATTTTGCTATAGCTCACAGGAAAATGCAGTGAATACAGGTAACTCTGCTTAATCCGGACTGATGTGGACCCTACATTTCTGTCCGGATTAGGCAAAATCCAGATTATGCATATAGGAATTATATGTATAGGATGAGTCCGGGACCTTCCAATCTGTCCAGTTTAGACGAAAATCCGGATTACACATGTCCCTATTAAGCATAGTTGCCTGTAGTACTGAATTGGCCAATCAGACAGAGGGCCGTACAGCACTCTGGCAACAATCAGATGGGGCTACAGCAGTGTCTTAGCCAGAGTTTAGAAACTGGGTGCCTAAAATTGGCGGTTGTAAAATTTTTGGGCGTCCAAATTTTTAAGGGGGATCACAATATACTCATATTTAAAACCATAAACATGTATAAATTCATCAAAATAAGGCATGATATCATTAAACAATGTCATGGGAATTATAAGGAGATGAAAAAATTCAATTATAAACTTGAGATTGGGATTTTTAGAAATTCCACACAAAAATATTTGGGTGTCCTGAGGGGTTCTTTTTAAGGGTTTGGGTGTCCAAAAAGACACCCAGACGCCCTGCTGGCTAAGACCATGGGCTACAGAGAAGCGGTCATCACCTTGATTAACATCACTTTTCAAGATATTTCGCTGAGTAGTACTAGTTGTGGGGGCAGATAATTAAATGGCTCAGCTATAAATCGATGTGTTCAGAGTGTGAAAAAGTACTTCTGTTACCCCTGTTAGTCTTGTTATTCCTCCGAGCTACGATCTTGAATTTGATCGTATTTTATTCGTTGCATTATGTCATGCAACACAGCCTTGCTAAATATCTGAGGATGACACATGACTTTATTTTTCACCACACTTTATAATGAAGTGCCAAATATTCAGAGGTCATTCCTGTGTGCATTTTTCTAATAGACGGGTGGCTGAATGAAAAGGTGTTCTATGTAAAAGAATCTAATACATGCCGATGCTACAATGCTACAGTTCATGAAATCGCTATTCATTGTTGTCTAAAACGACAAAAATAGGTGTCCATAACTGAATGCTATCTTTCGGATCTCCTTGTATTCAAATCCTGGCCTGGGCAAGTGTAAAAGGTGCCAGTGACTTGGGGCTAGTCAGTGGTTTTTAAACAAAATTCTAAATACTGACAAAAGTAGGATATTTAGGAATGTCAGATAAGATATCATTTTTGCTAATTTGTGAACTAATTTTGGTCTAATTCGACAAATTTTAGCATAGTACTTGGGATGTTTCGACTAAGTTAACGGAATCTCAATTTGATTGTTTTTGTTTTATACTGCTATAAAGATATATCTCTTATGCAAAGTAAGCCTGAATTATGGCAGTAACTGTATAATCTCCAAACTCTACAGCTGCTGAAAGTCTTGGAAAGTTTGACAGTTTACGAATGTGTCACAACATTGTTGTTGCAAGCACTATTGGGTCTCCCATCTTCAGGCCAAAATGCTTTAGAGGGAGATTCAATCATACAGGCTGCACCACACAGCAGTGTCCAACTGTCGCATTGTCGCACCAACAGTTTTGCATGTCCTCTGGGCGGTCAAGTATGAAAGTTAAAACCACACATGGAGTTCTTTTTCTGCAGGAGGTTACCTCTGACCAATAATAGTATAAGATATATTAATGTGTTTACTAATAGTATTGAAAGCATGTTGAATTTTGTCAATCCTTTACCCATTTATTCTAGCCTTTGTTTTACGATGGCAAAAAAACTATTTTGGACATACTCTTCAATCATAAGCATATTTTGGAAAATCTTTGAAAGACCAGATAACCTTAGGGGGATTTTCAAAACAAATGGAAAATATTTCAAAACAAAATGTTCTTCAAGATCCAAACCTTCAAGTATTTTGCAAAATTATGTTTGCTTTCCGTGATTTTTTTAAATACATCATAGATGTAACTGGTACCATCCAATTGACAGTTTCAAAGGGAACTCCAGCCATGAAAGCTATGAATTGGTTAAATTTTACCACTCAGTGTTATTATAGGTAGATTCCAATAGACTTTATTTTTTCTACTGTATTGTGAAATCTATGGGTAAGAACCAGAGAGCAGAAGCCAGTCTTGAAATCAAAGGAATGTGGTCACAGTCAAAATGCTTGATGTTTTTGCTTCGGGCTGTTCCATTAAAAAAAAGGGGAGGTATCCCCCCCCCCCCCCCCCCAACCACTTTTTAAAATGAGACAGCCCTTAGTTCTGCATGTGCCGGAATACCTAAGTGCCAAGGGGTCCTATGCAGCTTGGTTCGACACTAGTAACCTCCTTGACATAAGAATAGGATAGACCTAAAGGCTTTCCTGGTTTTCACTCTCTGGGTCATACTCTTAGACGAAATAAAAATCAAGAATATCTATATTTCTAGTCATTCCAATTGATATGAATGTAATAAACATTTCGAAAAAGATTACCTCATTTGTCTCTTACTTTTTTGTCATACATCTGGCTGAAATTTGATTGCCCTCGAACATCAGCCAAAGCAGCATGACAATTTTGGTAATATCTTTCAGGTAAAAGCATAGTTAGTAGAATACTTGGGGAAAATGTTAAACAGAAGGTTCATAACAATTAACCTTTAAATAATTTGTAAAACCATTCTTTTCTTCCAGGTTGTTTTTG
>OZ012700.1:22377216-22399716 GCA_963942565.1 Maea johnstoni
AAAAAATCAGTTAATCATTCTGTTATTAAGGTTGTGTTGTGAAGGAGTACTGCAGGGAGAAAGGCAGCAATGTTGAGTTTGAGAAGTTGGATCCAAAGGAGATCGATTAGTATTAGAGTTATTCTATGTTGATCTCAGGAAGAAAGATGGCAAACTTTACAAGTCTAGTGCATTTAGCCTTCATATTTGAGTGATTATGGTATAATTGAAGTAATCCGTAGATGAGAAACTATGATATTCATACATTTTGTTATCATTAAAATATTGAAATCAGCTCTGGTCTTGTCTTATGATTTTGCCCCTTGTTGTAAAATGTTCGGTATAACAAAACAGTTATTGCCTGGCTTGTTGGTGGATAGTGCAGATTATCACCCCTCAAAGGAATTATTTCCCTCGGGCGTTGCCCTCGGGAAATAATTCCTTCTCCGGGTGATAATCTGCACTATCCACCAACAAGCCAGGCAATAACTGTTTACTATCCACCAACAAGCCAGGCAATAACTGTTTTGTTATACCGAACATTTTACAACAAGGGGCAAAATCATAAGACAAGACCAGAGCTGATTTCAATATTTTAATGATAACAAAATGTATGAATATCATAGTTTCTCATCTACGGATTACACCATCAATTATACCATAATCACTTTGATATGAAGGCTAAATGCACTAGACTTGTAAAGTTTGCCATCTTTCTTCATGAGATCAACATAGAATAACTCTAATACTAATCGATCTCCTTTGGATCCAACTTCTCAAACTCAACATTGCTGCCTTTCTCCCTGCAGTACTCCTTCACAACACAACCTTAACAGAATTATTAACTGATTTTTTGTATTTAAAATGTCTTTTTGGTCATGTAAATCTTGAATATCTTCTTTGGTAGCACTGCCTAACCGAGACATTTTGAAAATATGCTTTGCTCCAAGCTGCTCTGCTTGAAAGTCTTTTGAATGAAAATTCACTCTATTATCGCTCACTACTACTCAAAATTTCATTGAAAATATCCTGGGCTTCATATAGAATCAACTAGTCCTGTTATGGATCTTTACCTTTTTTCCTTGAGTTAGACCCAACAAGTAAATAAAACCGCAATAAACATCTTTGCCAGCTGCATGTATCTGTTTATTCTGGCAGAAACTGCATTCATTTGATAAACCGGTCTGATGAATAGGTGCACCGGTGCACCCCACAGTATACTGAAATCTATCATTGAAGTCACCTTATTCATTGAAGAACTTCTATAACCACCTGATAAATTTTTCGGCAAGCTAATATCATAGTTATTTTAGTTTTTTATTGATAGTTAGTTGTCACCTGGTCCACCACAACTTTTATCCTGTTTTATGAATCAAAAGCGCCCAGCCACCACAGAAACATGGAATAGGGGAGATTATTGACTGGCAAAATTATTCACCTGCTTGTGCTATTATTCCACCTTTCGATGACCCTCCTAACAATTAATACCTGGATGTCTACCTTGTAACCTTAATTTCAACATAATTACATTCATGAGTAACTTTTAAGCGCAATTGAACCAAGCCCATATTTTCTATAATAACAATTGGATTACTAGAACAACAATTTGAAACAAAGCCGGATGGCTTTTCAGTTTCTTTGCAAATTAACAATAATATTGTAATTCACCTCAATTGCACATTTTTCTCACTATTTGGATATAGAAGACCCAGCACCAGTTCAGTAATACACATCTATTAATTCACCTGCTTGTTAGTTATTGTTACAGTAGCAAATATTTTAAATTTCACTTCATGCTTTGCTCATGCTTTGACAATTGGAATAAAGAATGCAACATTTTGAGAAATATTTCACTGAAAGTTGGTGATCCTGTTTGGTTTTACAATCCTTCAAATATTTTTCAAATTATATTGAATTAAAATGCGATTTGTTAAAAGTTGAAAGACCATGCACACACTTCAAAAATGAATGGTTTAAATAATTGCCTCTAGTGTTTTACAACTCATCTGCCATGAAGCTGCTAATTCAAACCCTTAAATAGTGATTAAGTGGATCGCAGTTTCTACCGGTAGGAACTGCGATCGCAGTTCCTACCAGCATAATCCTGGTAGGAACTGCGATCGTGGTTTCTACCGGTAGGAACTGCGATCGCGGTTTCTACTGGTAGGATCGGCGATCCTACCGGATCGCAGTTTCTACCACGACATATATATATATCCTGTTGATTAACACTCTCGAGCCGCTGATCAACAGCAGGCACGGTCACACTAATGTGAGTGTATCTTATATAATATAACTCCCCCCTTCTCACTGCATCTCAATGTATCTGGCTCCCAGCCCCCAGTTTTCAGCCACGAGTGCAGAGCATGGTGATTGGGAGGAGAGAGCGTGCATTGTGGCCCCAGTGCCTCTCAGAGAAGAGGATAGTAGATAGTTTGTGTTTATCGTAGTAGAAGACGAATGCGTGTTGGTCGCCAGGAGGTGTTTACACATGGGGCTCTTTGTTTAGATGGATGTATACATTAGCCTGTCTCTCTCGCTCATCACGTCATGGGATGCGCCTTGGAAAGTGTTACTGGGTGTGAGCACACGCACTCAAAAGGTGAGGGCAAGCATAAAACCTTGCGCAACGCCTGCGTTATGCTTGCGGGTGGTTTACAAGGGAATAGCCTCGGAAAGTGGTACTGAGTGTGAGGGCACACGGAGTGGCGGCAAGCATAAAACCTTGCGCAACGCCTACGTTGTGCTTGCGGTTTTGTTTTGGGGTGCGCCTTGGAAAGTGTTACTGGGTGTGAGCACACGCACTCGAAAGGTGGGGGCATAGGGTGTGGCGGCAAGCATAAAACCTTGCGCAACGCCTGCGCTGTGCTTGCGGTTTTTGTTTTTTTAATCTCAAATCGCACACGTGTGAGACAGGATTTTTATTTCCCCATAGTCATATAAAAACAAGATCAATAATAAGAACCAACTTTAAGAATTTGTTGGACATTTTTCAATTATGAAAAACAAGCACATAAAGGTTCAAAGATATTGTGCTTGCGGTTAGTTTTTCAAAGGAAAAAGAAGGGAAGGAATGGGGTTTTACGTCAACAGCTAGGGTCATATCGCAGCTTTGCAGGAGTATAGACAGCCTCCCACAGTGCCGCACATTTATATAGCGACCAGACCAACCCGCTTAGTGATCCAGCGGAGTTTTTCAACGGAATAGCAATCTACTTCTTCACCAAACAATGCATAAGCGGCCCGTAAAGTTGATACCGAGGATTGGGGTTTGAGTTCTGTCCATCACCACTTTCTCTACAGTTTATTCTGGCCAGTTCTTGCAAATACTGTAGTGCGATGATTAGCTAAACATTGGCAACTCTCTCACATACACCAAGCAGTAGTCAAACCATGGACTTAGTGGAGTAGCCACACACATCGAAAAGGATATGTGAAATGCCTTAGACTGCCTGGTCGTAAAGGCTGTCCCTACATACTGTAAATTGGGAAAAGATTGCGTTTTTAGCGTTTAGCCTCGGACGTAAAATTAAAATTCGCAGTGATTAGTGTTGCCACTTTAAAGCCCCTTTCACACCAACTGGCGACGTCTGGCGATGCACTGGCGCCGTCTTCACGACTGCTAATTCATCAAAAATCGCCAGTGCATCGCCAGACGTCGCCAGTTGGTGTGAAAGGGGCTTAAGTGTACAGATGGCACTCCATGTTGCGGCCAATTCGCAAAGTTCAAAAACGCATAAATCGATTTTCTGTATATTCGCAAAATTTGCTCTACACAATCTTTTGTGAATCTACAGTACTTCATTTTCGGAACAGATTGTCTAGAACCTATGTAATGTGATAGTCTTTTATAACATTGTACATTTTTCATTGCTTATATTGTATGCCTGTACGTTCCCTCTAAGGTCAAATATGGTCGTCCATTGTTTTATCATGCCAAGTATGTACTATGATATTTTCGTATCCTAATTCATCGTATCTCATCATACTTAGAGACTCTGCGGATCGGATGAGTGCAATTAGTGGTCTATCCATAGGCAACGTTCCGAAACTAACATTTGAGGAAAACATGCCCCAGTGGGTCGCAGTCGAAATGCTTAAATCAAGTTAGTCTTATGCCCCCAGGGGGGGGGGGGGGGCACTCAGGTACAGAGGGTGGCCGCACCCGCGTTACGTATTTCGCGGAAGAAGGGGTCTTTTTTAAGACCTCCGCATGTCCGTGATTTTGTAAAAGAAGGGTACTTTTTTGTACCCAGGTACGAAGTATGGGGGGTGAAAATCACCTTACAATCCACGAAATATACGCTGCTCTGACGCCGAGTCACTCCCGAAATGACTGGGCTTCCGAGTTTGCTGCCGCCACTTGCCGCCGCTAAACAGGCAGAGGATTATAAAACTAAAGTTGAAATACGTGTTCCTGTTCATCCAATGTCAGTGTTTTGACAAATAAAAGAAGGGGTGCTTATTCACTGGAAAAAGTCAGCGCTTTTATCAAAATAAGGGTTGCATTTGTGGCCAGAAATAAGTGCTTTAGAGGTATTTTTTAATTTTGATAACGAGCGTAAGCGCCCCCCTCTGTACCTGAGTGCCCCCCCCCCCCCCCCCCCGGGCTTATGTCTAGAGCATCATATACCACTATGCTTAGAAATGCGCCATGTTGAATTGCGGAATAATGTGTATAAAAATCCATTTCTTGTATGCCTGTATGATGTAGGCTAATGCCATTATAATTGCATTGTGCTTTTGTCGATGCGCTATACCGAACTGACATGGGCGCAGGCCCCCGATGAAACTGTATCAGTCAGTTGATAAGTGTAGGTATCATGTATGCATATACAAAAATCTCTTTAACTATTATATTTTCATATTTTACATATAACTATTCTACTTCTCAGAAATATCTATCTTTTTACTCTTCATGGAGAACACACATTTCTAGTTGTTTCTCTTAATAGGTAAATTTCTTTATATATCTTGACACCGTGTGTGTTTTTTTTTGCATTATCGGGCAGGGTGCATTAATCTAAACATTGTATTCCAGCTTAGTTTTTTTCTGTCAATATCTACATCTTTCAAGCATCAATAGAGAGTTTTCTTTCCATCTGTCAACGTCAATTTGGTTACAGGGTTTGATTTGAATCGAATCGTGGACAGGACGCCACAATAATCAAAGGTTTCTTATCTTGGAGAACGTGTGAGCTTTCATTTTGTCGCGCAATATTTCAGTCTCTTGCTTTCAGTAATTTCTGCGATGATTTGCCTTATCTCCACTGAGTTAAAGACATTTCCGCCTGGGCCTACTGTACATGCAGATAAGATAGCAACCACTCGTGGGAAAAGCCTCTCAAAACCCATTCACGACTAGACTAGCTCCTAGTCTATGGTATCACCATGTACTGGTTCGGTGGAACACTCCAATTAAACCCATTCACGACTAGACTAGCTCCTAGTCTATGGTATCACCATGTACTGATTCGGTGGAACTCTCCAATTAAACCCATTCACGACTAGACTAGCTCCTAGTCTATGGTATCACCATGTACTGATTCGGTGAAACACTCTACAAACTCATTCACCACTAGACTAGCTCCTAGTCTATGGTATCACCATGTACTGGTTCGGTGGAACACTCTCCGATTAAACCCATTCACAACTAGACTAGCTCCTAGTCTATGGTATCACCATGTACTGGTTCGCTGGAACACTCTCCAATTAAACCCATTCACAACTCGACTAGCTCCTAGTCTATGGTATCACCATGTACTGATTCGGTGAAACACTCTACAAATTCATTCACAACTAGACTAGCTCCTGAAGTATGGTATCACCATATCCTGATTCGGTGAAACACTCTACAAATTCATTCACAACTAGACTAGCTCCTAAAGTATGGTATCACCATATCCTGATTCGGTGAAACACTCTACAAATTCATTCACAACTAGACTAGCTCCTAGTCTATGGTATCACCATACACTGATTCTCCAACCCCATTCATAATTAGCTAGCTCCTAGCCTATAGTAAATCTTTATCCGGATTCCGTGGGAAACCCTCCAAACCCATTCATAATTAGACTAGCTCCTAGCCTATGGTATATATATATATATATATATATATATATATATATATATATATATATATATATATATATATATATATATATATATATATATATATATATATATATATATGTATATATATATATATATATATATATATATATATATATATATATATATATATATATATATATATATATATATATATATATATATATATATATATCCTGATTCTATGGAAAACTCTCCAAACCCATTCATGATTAGCCTAGCTCCTAGCCTATGGTATATCTTTATCCGGAATCCGTGGGAAACTCTCCAAACCCATTTACATCTAGACTAGCTCCTAGTCTTAGGTATCACCACGCCCTGATTTCGTGAACCTTCTGCAAACTCATTCATTCTCGCAACTGGAATGTATTCACAATTACAAAAGCATTAACGATACACAGTAAAGAAGAATAAACATAAACCAAATATATACTACATAGTTGAATGAATATATTTCATAAACTGGGATATAACTTCAAAATTAATACATACTAGTAGTTGAGAGTGCTATGAATGGATTAGGAATCATAACACCTATGTGATATATACACTTAAGGTCAGATATAAAGGAAGTCAACGAGTATTTTTATATTCAATTTGATAAGAATGATTGCAATTCAATCAGACCATATTCGGATTTCTAGTATGTTAAGGGTTAACCTAGAGTTCCGCACTGTTGGCAATGTGCCAGAAGAAGTTTCTGTTTTATTTTCAAACGTTAGCATCCTGTTTTACTTCACGAGGCGTGAATGCCCCCCTGGTTACTGACTCTCACTCTGTCAATGCCCATTGCTGTATTTAACCCTTATGCTGCTGGTGGCAAATTTGGCCAATACAAAATGAGGCAAGAAACTGAGAAAATACTGAAACCGTGACACATGGGTACTCATCTGATGGATTATCGGATAAAAAATAATTGAAAATGGGATCCCCACTGCTGATCATTTCTACCTGTCACCGGCAAGCTGCTGCTATTTACTGTATAACTGCTTAATTTGGCGTGGTTTTAATTTGGCGTTTTTTGGCGAATGCCCGTCAACGCAAAATTAAAGATCTCATAAAAAATATGTCTACATAAACATGGCGTTGTTCTGACTGCTCCAGACGCCAAAATAAATACAGGGAAAATACGTTTTTGAAAAAAACGCCAACTTAAGTACACGCCAAATTAACCAGTTATACAGTTTAAATACTTAAAAGGCATTTGTAAATTGTATTTGTGTTCTAAGTGATTAAATTAGAACATTGACCAAAAATATGTATTATCGATGAATACCATACTTTGGATAAAATCCAATGTATTAATTTTAATACTCGCCATGATACAATTTAGAGGAGAATTCAGGAGACTTTCCCCTACCTTTTTATGCTGTAAGAAAATCAGAGTAAAACAATCAGGAAACCACTGAACAACTGGCTTGCAGCCAATGGTGGAGAAAACGGAAGTACCCTCTGAAAACCACCGACCTGCCCAAAGCTATTGACAACTTTAACACGTGACCCAAGCGGAATTTCTGTAGATAGATGTAGTATTGTATTGTATTGTATGTTTATTGATTGTATGTGAGTGGTACAAAATTATATCAAACACAAAACGAAAGAAATCATCATTTATACATAATATGGAACTAAGGGAACATTATAAAAAAAATTACTCGACCAGAAAGGAGGAACGGAAACTAGAAAATTAGAATTAACAGGAGTGACTGATTTGTGCGACACTTCTACTAAAGCATTACAGCTTTACAAAGAGATAGTCCACTCCTATAGCTTACAACGAGAATACGGTAACTAAAATGTAAGCTTGGTTGAGTGTGTATTTTGGTCGAGTGATTGGAGCACCCTGCACTAGACCGGTCAGCCACTGTGGTGTTCCCCAGATGGTTTGGTTTGTTTGTTTTTTTCGCAACATATGCTGTTTTTTATTTTCTATAGCATATTGTCAATCAAACAAATAATATATCTTCACATGTTCAGTGATTCAAAAAGTTATTGCCATTTTTTTCCATATACATCTTTTAGATCATTGTAAACCCTTTCCCATGTTTTACAGAATTCTTCTTCGTGTTGGTTTAAAACCGCATGATATTCTGCAATACGTAACTGATAGAAAAGAGACCTTTTTACATCATCTACATGGTGAATTTTGCCAGATGGTTTGGTTTGATAAACAGGACTGTTTTTCTGTTTGGCCTCAATGTCTCAAGAGTCTTTGGCAAGCGATCAGAATTCATCAAGTCAGGTTTTTTCCCGCCACTTGTTATCGTTGGCCGACTCACAGACCTTCCCATCAGAAGTTCAAGGTTTTTGCCATCCCTGCTTTTCTCACCCCCCCCCCCCCCCCCTCGCATTGTATGGAAGGTTGCATGAAAGGTAAATTTAGGACAAAATAACCCGTTCACGATCAAACCATATTGCATTTGTTTCAATGGCGTCAACTTCTATTTGTGACGATGACCACCGTCCGGGTTCGAATCTCACCCGGTGCACGTGAAAAAGTTGCCAGTGACTTGGGGTTAGGAGGTGATTTACGGTCACGGCTTACCCGACAGAAAAAATGACGAAAAACAATATTCAAAAGGGAATTTTGATGATGATGAGACGAGGATGGCGAGGATGATGATGATGATTTCCTTTTCATTTATATGTGTCCATATATTGCTCTGGCTGGGAAGACATTACCAATATAGCATGAATAGGTTAAATGGGAATGATTACGTAATACTTAGAGTTTCAAATGTTTTGTTTTTTTGTGGCCGTAGGATACTGATGGTTTTGAAATGAATATCCTCATTGCATTACTAGTATTTGATATTCATCAAGCGGTTGTCCAAAACTATAATAAGGTTCGGCAGTAACTACATGTTTCCTTCGAAATAGATGGATTCGAATTTATAGGTATATTTATGAACTTGCATGCATACTACACATTAACCGTACTCTTTTCACCGGTACAATGAAAAAAGATAACACCAAAATGTAAAACTAGAAAATGCCCATTTTCTGTCAACTTCCCGGATGTCCTGTCGATAGACTTACTGAATAAATTACCAAACTTAATGTCTAATTTAAAAGTTGAGATGTTTTTTCTACAGAATGAGATACATGGTCTATACAATTGAAGTTGATCTGACTAAGAGGAAAAGGATCTAGGTTTTAACAGATGTAAGATCTCGAAATGATCCTTTATTCACAAAAAAACGCATAAGCCATCTTAAGAGACAGACAAACTTAAGTGCACAACTCCTAATGTGATGACTGCGTTTGATGGGATGCGCTTGCCCAAGGTTCAATTGCCAACGACCCCAAAACAGATTGCTGCCAAGGCAACGAGAATCTCCCGCCAAAATAAACCACAACAAAACCCCGCTAAGCACTTGAAGCCATGTTCTGCTTTGCTGAGTTTTTGTGGAAACATTCAAGACTCACATAACGCAGATGATGAAGATTTTTTTGTTTTGTTTTGTTTTATTTTTGTTTTTTTATTCGGCGGCTCACTAGCTTTAGGGGGAAGATGCAGTAAGATAAGACGTAGCGAATGTAGTAGTAACAGCAGTGGCGGAAGAAGTAGTGAAAGCAGTAGCGAAAGTAGTAGTAAAAGCAGTAGTAAAAGTAGTAGTAAAAGCAGTAGCGAATGTAGTAGCAACAGCAGTGGCGAAAGAAGTAGTAATAAAAGCACTAGCGAAAGCATTAGCAACAGCACTGGCAAAAGAATTAGCTACAGCAGTTTTGAAAGTAGTAGCAAAAGCAGTAGCGAAAGTATTAGTAAAAGCAGTAGCGAAACTAGTATTAAAAGCAGTAGCGAAAGTAGTATTAAAAGCAGTAGCGAAAGTAGTATTAAAAGCAGTAACACAAGCATAGCTAATGTAGTAGCAAAAGCACTAGCGAAAGAAGTAGGAACAGCAGTGGCAAAAATAGTAGTAAAAGCAGTAACAAAACAAAACAGTAGTGAACGAGGTAGCAATAGCAGTGGCAAAGGCAGTAGCAAAAGCAGTAGCGAACGTGGTAGAAAAAGTAGTAGCAGTAGCAGCAGCAGTGGTAAAAGTAGTAGTGAATGCAGTAACAAAAATGGTAGCAACCGCGGTAGCTAAAGTGATGGCAAAAGTAGTAGCGGAAGTAGTAGCAAAAGTGGTAGCACTGGGTAGCTGCGGAACATTTTTTCATGAGATGATTTTCTTTTCCTTCTTACCGTTGCTATAACCTGAGACAGATTAACCCTTATGTTGCTGTTGGCTTATTTGACCAATACAAAATGATGCAAAAAACTGAGAAATGACTGAAAACCTGGCACATGGGTACTCATCTGAGAGCTATCCATTGGATACCAACATGACAGGGTTTAGATGTTTCTCAAAACTCTTTGCATTGGAAGGGTTAAGACAGGGACTCGAAGGCAGGCCTCATCTCCCGCTTATCGCTGTAATTAGCAGTAATAAATGGCTTGGCAATCCATATCCCTACTGTTCATGCCCACAACTATGGCAAGGATTTTGAGAGTTTATTAAGCATTACCAAATACCAATAAATCATTTTCTAGTATTTATAAATCATTTTCTAGTATTTATAAATGACTGCATTTACAAATATTAGAAAATGAATTACAAATATTAGAAAATGAATTACAAATATTAGAAAATGAATTATAAATACTAGAAAATGATTTATAAATACTAAGAAATGATTTACTTGTATTTAGGAATGTGCATGCTTCTCTAATACTGATAAATCAATTACAAATATTATAAATTATTTTCTAGTATTTATAATTATTTTCTAATATTTGTAAATCATTTATTAATATTTGTAATTATTTATAAATATTAATAAATATTTTCAAATACTAAATACTGCTTAATAAACTCTCAAAATGCTTGCCATACACAACGTTATTCATCTGCTGAGACGTCCACTTTTCATCGTCGTGGTAGTGGGATGGTCGAATGTTTTCCCGCTTTTAGAAGTTCTTTAAAATTGTTCAATATCTAGGATAGAGTGCTATAGGTACTGTCATTTTAAAGGGGAAGATGTATGGAATGGCCATTTTTGTTATCTTTTACTCTCGAAATGATTTCCCAAACCAAGGAATTAAGAAGTCACTTAAGCAAGGTCCGTGGTGTAGGGTTGTCAAATGTATTCTTTTCAGTTGTTAGATACCTATCGAGTACAGTGCCATGATCCAGAAAAGACCCGTTCCATACCGCTATGAGAAATCATGGTCCCAGTTATAGTGGCGGGGGGGGGGGGGGGGGGGGGGGGTAAATCCAAGTGCGAAAATTGGCGGCCCTTTTACAGCACCACGCGTCGGGGAGAAATCTATTATTTAGACACCAAGCTATGACCAGCATAAGATGCTTTGGGAAAGTGGCTTTTAATATTAGCTATGAGACGGTTTAAAGAGGTTGGCATGGAAATACAAATGACGAGACGAGGAAATGTGTGTATACCATATGCATTTATTAATTTTCCACACTGATCTGTGCACTCAGTGATACACAATAATTGGATGAATATACAGATATATAATACACGTACCTAATATTGATTGCAGCCGTAGTTGGCTAGGCAATCTCGTCCAATATTTACATCGATGATATCATCGCCCCAAACTCTGTACAACAAATACGCCATTGTACGGTGGTGCAGAGGTGACTGGAACGTCTTTTTTTGTTGTTTTTTCGTCCGCTTGCATTGCAATGTGGGCAATGCTTGGCAATTGAAGATGCATTCTTTCCTTTTCAATTTTCCAAAGAATGGATTGCAATTTCCTTGGAAATTCAAAATGCATTCTTATTTTTTTTCCAACGACTCGATATCTTTAATAGCTTCAAAATGTTTTAACCAAAAGCGAATCAAAATACATGATACGCGTTATTCAATTAAGTATATTTCCGTCAGTCCACCTGCACCATCGTATACTGTAGCGCCGTATGCTGGGCGAATCACATCTCGCAACATGCTAACCCGAAACAAACCGAACCCTTGATCAAAACATACATTTTATAATAGTCGACACACATTAAATATAGAACATGATATGCACGCACAGCCAAACCTCTTTTTAATCCATTTTCAACTCATTAAACACACACCCACCGGCTGTCAAAAGAGTTCATATACTGTAAAATAGGTATATATCGCGCTACAAAAAATTCGCGAAAAGCCAATTTTTCGTTTTTTCGCGTGCACTTTATTTCACGAGTATTTAACACGGGTGTTCCAAATGATGAGGTTCTCATTTGTATTGAAGGCGTATAGCAAATGTGTTAAGTTGTAGTATCAATTTTCAAATGATGGAAATGTTCATATACGAAAATGTTCTATTTTTTAGCGTCACTGTGGATAAAATTAGCCGCCCATCTACAAGCGGGACTGCTTTTAGGTTGTGCGATGAAAGTTATTGACAAATGAAGCTGTCGTCTGTAAATTACGGGTTGCCTTCGAAACTTCATGGCCATGCTGTAATACACCCCATCTTCCAATGAGTACATTTGAATAATATCTAAGAACCTTGCTAAGAGACTACCTCCCCACTGAGACGTGTTACCCAGAATTACCACAATGACCACGCCCTCAGAGGGTATGGGGTTCGAAGGAGTTAAAGTTTTGAACTCTTTTATGGTTACATTCATTGACATGATACGGCTAAAACCGGACTAGCCAACTGCATGGTGGTGATGGAGGAAACCGGGGAAACCCGTCGACTAACCTCAGGTCACTGGGAACTTTCTCACATATCCCGCAATGGCATCGGAGCCATGCAGTGGTCTGAGATAGTGAAAAGTAGCTGTTAGTTCGTGATTAGTCGGACCTTAGCCCTGGGTACGCCGGCTTCTCTAACTGCCTACGTATACCTAAGCTTTAAATGACAGAAGAAAAAAAACAGAAACTGATTCCAATCTAATCCTTATGCGTTTGAGTCCTACACACCGAAGTCTGGATAGATATTCGACTTACTATTTCCAGAAAAGTATGCGAATTTGCTATTTTAAATTTCGATTTTCGGCACATTTTCTGCCATTTCGCAGCTAAGTGACATGACTAGCCAGTCGTAGTGGAGGAAACCGGAGGACTCGACGAAACACCACCGCCTAACCCAAAGTCACTGGTAACCTCCTCACATACCCCTGCCAGAATTCGAACCCGGGTAGTGGTTAGAGACAGTAAGCAGTCAGTGTAAACACCTTTAACCACATAGCCAATTCAGGACAGGCCAAACTCATTTGAAACATATACAATATGAAAATAACTATTTGATTATATAGTGTGTTCTACTGCATACCATAATTATATAGGGGAGCCATATACAGAAATACATCATCGCAATTCAATGGTCAAGTTAATATACTTACACGTGAATACATATTCATGATACATAACACAATAAGAACATTAAACTACATGATGATTAGCATCATATATACTTATTTTCAGTGGAATCTGCAATTTGGTAGTAAAATATGGTAGAGGTGTTCACTTTAATGTAATTGTTATCACCATATACAATATATATGTCAGGGCTACGGGGGTGTCCATTTGTTCAGAGTCACTGAACATATTTTCATATATGAATAACTTATTATACTTGCTCTACCAACCTACCTACAATGTTTACTAAACAGAATTTTGCTTTCGACTTAACTGCATTGATCCATTTCCTAGAGAAATTCACCATTAGCAATTCGCATACTTTCACATTTAAAAGGAATATATTAGTACCCACGCATGTGTGTGTGTGTGTATATATATATATATATATATATATATATATATATATATATATATATATATATATATATATATATATATATATATATATATATATATATATATATATATATATATATCACCTGCTCTGCTGTAATTCTCTATGCTGACTGGTCCATAGGTGTTAGACCTGGAGCCGTTCACACTTTGTAGATTCAATATCGAACGACAGAATTCAATATTACCACTTGGGCAGCATTCTCGTTCTGACCTCCAAAGTTATCTAAAAACATTTTTGAGATGTATTTGTTATTCTTTCTTAGCATGTAGAAGAGCAGGTGATAAATTCGTTACGCCCTGTTGGAAAGTGCAATCAGGCCTGCTATCCGCCCTCAGTCATTCAGAACCCACTCCGGCTCGAGAAATCTGGACTTTGGTGGATATCAGGCCGATTGCACTTTCCAACTGGCGTAACTAATAATATATATATATATATATATATATATATATATATATATATATATATATATATATATATATATATATATATATATATATATATATACACATACATACATATATATAAATATATACGTATATTACCATAGTACATATAACGGCGTAGAGTATGGCATCTTGAATCGATAATATGTTCGTTTACCCTTCACTTGCTCCGGAAATATCGTAGCGACCTCAAGTGTCAACAACCTGGGCGTGGCAGCACGTGCAAATGTAGCGTGGATTCGACAGCGCCCTCTACGTTATTCGCCTTGCAAACAAACACGCCCCGATGAGGCTCTTGGCTGCTGGAAGTTCTAAACTCACTTCGTTTTCGTTCTTGCGTGCAATCTTGCCCTCGTTGCTCGCGATCTTTAAGATATCGCCGTTATTGTTGTACAGTGTCATCGTCGGGACCGGTTCCCCTCTCCCCGAGCACGTGAGTACGACTCTCCCGTTGGCCTGCACGTTCGAGATCACGTCCGAAATCACGGGGAACGAGCAGTTGAAGTCCGAGATGCTCATTTCTGAAAATATCCGCTGAACGGGCGTGGCACACGAAATGGAGAAATCCAGTGCTTGGTCTCCGACACGTAAGTGTAGAGCCACTTAAGTTCGCAGTTGCAGTGCATGGGATTCCTGAAAAGGCTGACGCGAAAACACCGCGAGATAAGTGGGCGTAGATTTTCGGAGAGCGTCGTAAGATTGTTGTGCGAGAGGTCGAGATTCACATGTAGCTCTCCAAGTTGAACATGGAGGCGTTCAGAAACTGCAGCTCGTTTCCCGCCAAATCGAGTGAACTCAGAGACATGTTTTGGAAGATCCCCCGGGGGGAGAGTTTTAAGTTGGTTCTCCGCCAAATCCAGGGACATCAAAGCTTGCATTATTGGCATTTTAGAGTTGGCGAGCGTTCTGATGAGGTTGCCATTCAAACGCAGAACTTTCAGAGAATAGAGATTATTCAACCGGTCTCCACTTATATCAGAAATCCGGTTGTTTGTGAGATAGAGGAAGCGAGTATAGTTCATGAGCGGGTATAAGTTAAAGTCGACCTCCCTTATATGGTTGCTCTCCAGATGTAGTTTATCCGTTTGGAGATGTTTTAAGAACGCCAAGTTTCTGATGGGTGTTATTCATTAACTTCACTTCCTTCAACACAAATCCCTCAAAGAAGTCCTCGGGCAAGTCGACTGGTTGGTTGTTATTCGACCAATAGAGGGCGCGAAGACTGTTGCGAAGTGGACGTAAAATGTTCTTCAAATTAGCTGTGAAATTACACCCGCTAATATCGAGAGTCGTGATGTTAGAGTTATAGAATGCTCCGTTTGCGACTGTTCGCAACGACGGGTTATTTGACAGGTCGAGTTCCTTGAGATCGAGTCCTCGAAAGGTCCGAGTTTTGATGGAGCGAATCCTGTTGTTGCTGAGGTCGAGAGATTCGAGTGAGCGGGCGGCTATGAAGGCGTAGCGAGGAATGTCGTCAATTTCATTGTAGGCGAGATTGAGGTGAGAGAGGTCTCGAAGGCCGCGAAATATCCCACGCCCTATGGAGGTAATCTTGTTTCGTTTGAGTGTGATTTTTTTCAGATTGCTGAGCTTTACGAACGATTGGTGGTCAATGGACTCCACCCCGCATGCGCTGATGCGAAGCTCTTGCAGACGATGGTAGAAAAGCGGCACGTGCAAAACGGGTATTTTGATGAACCAGTCGCAATCAATGTCCAGACGTTCCGCTGTTCTGACCGCGGCGGCGGGGAAATCCTCGCAGGCCGAGGCGGCCGTTGCAGCGCACCTCGTGTCCAGACAACTGCAGCCTTCGTCACAGTCATCCCCATTGCCTTCTGTGTAATTCCCCGCTCCTTGAAGCTGTGAGTTTGCATTATTCTGTCCCGCGCTGTCTTGACGAATGCGAGCCCCTCAGTCTGACCCCCAAGGCACGCGGGGACGAACAGTAGAAATAAAAGCACACTGCGATTGAACAGCATCCTTATTTTCTGTATGTCGAACAAATCCCCCAGTTGCTATGCATAAAACTACAGCCCGCCACTGCGTTTGACTGTTTGAATATGCGGCTTACCTCGATGAGTTTTGTAAGCAGAATTTTCCCTTAACTTTTAATGATGAGTTTATAAGTGAACCGACGCGTGACGTCATTTGCAGCCAGACGACTTCACGTATCCAATGGGTGGTCCGATAATCCGCAGCAAAGTGGAAAAGTAGTATGACCCAAGATGTTTTGACATGTGCGTTTCCCAGTTTCGAGTTCGTGTATACAGAGACTCAATGACTTATGCAATGTATCATCGTTAACGGGGTAGACGTACAGCTTGTCCGTCTCCCATTTGAGAGAAGCCATGCCATCTGCCTTGCGCCGTGGCCGTGCAAACATTAACCCATTTACACTCATAGCGGCCAAAAGAGGCCTGACGATTTTGGAAATATTTTCCTTACAAAAGCATTTTTTTTTAAAACATTTGAAGGAGAAATGTTGATCAGAAGATAAGCAACAACTCTCCTTGAAATATTTCGCAAACTTTCGCTTTATTCCCAAGTTATTTCCAAAAGTATGAAAGTAGCAGACGATACTTCTAGAGAAACTCTCGAGTGTGAACAAACAAATAAGCAGACGAAATGGGCCCTGCTGGCGCGAATCCAAATCTTCGCATTTTCCTTCGGTCTTTGTGCTGTGCGCGGTAATCCTTACAACGGGTTTTCTTAAATCATTTCTGCAATTGATTGAATGGAATTCTGCTCATGGCCCTCTAGTTCTCAACGTGTGCCGAGAGCCTTTACTTTTTCTCTGCTGTAACTGGTGTCCCCAGGGGGGCACTCAGGTACAGAAGGGGGCCGCACCTTCGTTACGTATTTCGCGGAAGAAGGCGTCTTTTTTTAAGACCTCCGCATGTCCGCGATTTTGTAAAAGAAGGGTACTTTTTTGTACCCAGGTACGAAGTATGGGGATCAAAATCCCTTACAATCCACGAAATATACGCGGCTCTGACGCCGAGTGACTCCCAAAATGACTCAGGGCTTACGAGTTTGCTGCCAGCCACTTGCTGCCGCTAAACAAGCAGAGCATTATAAAATCTTAAGTTAAAATACGTGTTCCCGTTCATCCAATGTCAGTGTTTTGGTAAAAGAAGGGGTGTTTATTTAGAGGAAAAAATCAGCGTTTTATTAAAATAAGGGTGCTTTTTTTTGCCAGAAATCAGTGCTTTAGGGGTATTTTTTAATTTTGATAACGAACGTATGCACCCCCCTAAATACCTAAGTGCCCCCCCCCCCCCCCGGGCTGGTGTCCTATGGGTTTATCAACTCAGTCGTATAATTATCCTTTTTAATTGATACATAAAAAAGACATCTGAAACTAGCGGTACTTCTTCAATAGAGTGATGTTTTAAAAAACCTTTTGAAAACGGTATTTCTAGCAATAGCGAAAATAGCAACTTTCACTCACATAATTCTCATGCACAGTAGTGCGTTTTTTTTTTAACTATTTCACGGTTCCAAGACCATGTGTACGTTCCAGTTGCGAATATATATATATATATATATATATATATATATATATATATATATATATATATATATATATATATATATATATATATATATATATATATATATATATATATATATATATATATATGTGTGTGTGTGTGTGTGTGTATATATGTATATTATTTACTTATTTTTATTTTATTTGTCTAGCGGTTGTATTCGGAATAATATTTATGGAATGTTTTCTACGAAGACAAAATAACGTTTGGCGCTCTACCAATCTTCTGTAATATGACCTCAACACACTTTCTGCTAGGCATTCTTTTTTGGCAAAGGAAATGAACTCATTTCTGCCCAAAACATTATGTATTTGAATATCCTGAAATATTTACTATATGGAAATACATACATCATCTTCTACCCACTTTTCTAGAATAATACCCGACGACTTTATATATAATAGTTTGATTGTTGCGGGTACGTATATACAAGGACTCTAAGATCAAACACTAAGAACTTATTACAGATACCACACACTACTCTGAAACGGTTTGGTGACAGAGCATTCTGTGCATATACACCACGCCTTTGGAATGAGCTCCCTAACAACATCAAGGCTGTTGATAGTGTGCAAAACTTCAAGAAACATCTAAAAACATTGCTATTTCGAAAGGAGTTTATTTGACGTTGGCTTTTGAACATTATAGATGGAAAGGGCGCTATATCAAATATCGAAGTATTACGTATATAACTTAATATAGTTAATTATAAAAAAACTACTGTGGGGGGGGGGGGTCATGGCGGATCTCTATACTCCCGACCGTGTGCTGTGGTGAGAGACGGCGAGAAGATGCGACTCAGTGCATTAGACAACTGTGCCATGGGGGAATACCCATCATAATGCAGGACAAAGTACGACTCGGGTTGGGATTCGTAGAATCGGAGGCCCGTCCAGGTTCTAGTAAACACTGCGGTCGCTATGACCCCGGGCGTAGGAATTCAACCATGTCAGCTGCGAAACATACTTAGAAAAATAACGGATATCTTCCGAACCGTACGCATTTGTCGACTGAACCGGAATGGGCGGAAAGATCAAAAGGTGACTATACCTCGCTTGATGTGATTCCTCAGCTTTTTACGGTATCGGATCGGCTAGTCGTACGATGGACCAAGCGTGAAAGAGAAAATAAATTTAAATTTATTTTCACTACCGTTTATTGGGGAGATAAAATAAATTCAAATTTATGTTCACTCCCGTTTATTGGGGAGAGAAAATCAATTCAAGTTCATTTTCACTCCCGTTTAGTGGGGAGAGAAAATCAATTTAAATTTATTTTCACTCCCGTTTATTGGGGAGAGAAAATAAATTCAAACTTACTTTCACTCCCGTTTATTGGGGAGAGAAAATCAATTTAAATGTATTTTCTCTTTCACACTTGGTCCATCGTAGCTACGAAATGCACTGATTTGATAGTACGAATATCAGCCCCCTTGTACATCGACGTCCCAAACGGTCTGAGCATTCCGATCGAATATAGAAAACTGGAGGGAAAAGTAGATAAAGGGGATCGTTGAAATGCAGCAGAGAAACAGATTACGGCCAAATATTTCTCAAGAACTCATTTTGTTATGATCACTTTATATATCACAATGATTCTCGGTACATAAGCAATTGATACAGGTGTGAATCTGAAGGTATAAAATTAGAAGTATATCATAAAATATATATTCAAGAATACATGTACATGTACAAAGCAGGAATAGATTTCAAGTTTAAAAAGTTCCCCTCAAAATTGGAATCAATTTACAATGATTTGAAAGATAATTTTGGTTGCATCTATAAGTAAAATCAGATTGTATTGAAAAGGGTATGGAAATTGCTCCTAAAAACGTAGCTTTATGGTTTTAATAGTTCATTTCTGAGTTGCCACATAATGTGGTAAAAGTACAAGATCATACCACGTTCTATATTTTTACACTATTTTCAGATTTATCCTGAGATTGATTAATACTTCCGTTTTACGAGGCCCCAATAGCTCCACTTTCCAAAGTTTTATACCACATATATAAGCTATAACCTTATCCTGTATTATCTATATTTATATTGTAAATGCTACCTTCATGAATTGATAATTGTTGACTATCAATCCCCTGTTATATTGGACCATCAGTGTTACTGTCATATTCTGAGTCCTATATGTTATATAATACACGTTTTTGTACACCAGTAAGATTTTGTAATTGGGATATTACTGTTGATAAACATACAATACATATGTGTATATGTTTTAGTGTGTCTGTGTCTTTGCTCTCAAATGTATTTGTTCTTACCTTTTAGGGTCAGGATATGTTTTCTTGATTTTCAGAGGCTTATATTTTTCCTAAAAAGTAAAGCTCCCCCCCCCCCCCTCCCAAGAATATCAATTGGTCTACCCCTAAATTTCCGAAGAAATGTACAATCAGGACAAGGGAGTTTAGGAGTGTAGGAGTTTCGATTATCGTTACTGGAAACTTAACCCATTCACACTCAAGAGTTCCTCCAGAAGTATCGTCTGCTACTTTCATACTTTTGGAAATAACTTGGGAATAAAGCGAAAGTTTGCAAAATATTTCAAGGAGAGTTGTTGTTTATCTTCTGATCAAGATTTCTCTCTCAAATGTTTTCAAAAAAATGCTTTTGAAAGGAAAATATTTCCAAAATCGTCAGGCCTCTTTTGGCCGCTCTGAGTGTAAATGAGTTAATTACTTGCCTTCACCCGGGCAGTGGTGAGAGATAGAAATCTCGTAAGTACCTCCGCAAGTCTCTGTAAGGGAAGACCCCTCAGAAAAATATATTTGCGTGTGGTCAAAGAATCGGTTTCTGGAACCCCCTCCCCCAAATTCCAATAAAAATGTTAAAATTAGGCTTGACATACTAATATGTCAGCCATCTATGCCTGAAACTATGTGCAAGAGTGATTATTGTTTTTAAAAAGTATATTCATGTGAATAGCCATACGACACATTATCCATGGGTGTTTTACAACCGGGCAATGACAGACGTCCGGTCGACTGGTTGAGGAATCAAATGCCCGCACTGTACTGTCTGTAAACAGGATTAACATTCAAATCATCGTAGATCATTGGCACCGCTCCGGCTGTGTAAGTACGGGAACTGCTTTCCACTTAATCCCGCAGAGATAAGAGAAAAATACGGCATCCTGTTTCTTGTTTTCTGTGTGGCCTTCCTAATCATCTAAAGCCCTCGGGTCAGCAGCATTTGTCTACAACGAGAGAGATCAAACAAACCGTTTTGTCGAAATCATTCATCTGAAAAGCAACGTGTGTGTATGCATTCACCACGCATGTGTTTCTGTTAATGGGTATTCCAAGTAGCTTGACAGCGGGCTTTAGCTTAATTAGAGGGTCTAAAGAGTATCGGCCCTACTATCCCTTTCACAGTTTATTCACTTGGTGAACCTTTTCTATCTTGGAAAGGTATTTTTAAGAAAAGGTAGAGAGGATGTGAAAATTTCCTCGTTCTATTTGTGTTTTGATGCGGAATATTATGTACAGCCTCTAGTTCGATGAGGCACTGAATGATATATATGACTTTCGTAACACATGTTTACAGTCAATAAAGAATATACATATATATATATATATATATATATATATATATATATATATATATATATATATATATATATATATATATATATATATATATATATATATATATATATATATATATATATATATAACGCTTACTCGATAGCTGCATAGTATCATTTAGTTGTGGTCTGTACCAGTTTTATGCTATGGCCAATTCTTCCTAGCAACCTTATAATCTGAAACCGAAAATTCGAATATGATTTTCAATGCGTTTATAAACTGTCGTTGTTTGTTCTAGCCATTGTTGGAAAAATCACATTAGGTAAATTCGTAGGTACAACTATAGAACTGAAAAAATGCAAAGAAAGACCAATTTTAGGCTAAATTAGAGTATTATGAATACTCTCACGATTATTTAAGATCGTTCCTCAGTCGTACACATGGCTTGGCACATCTATACACATATCTCGATGGAGGAGCAATCTTTCAATGTTTTATGGCTGAAACTGCTAATTCTCGTTGGTTTCAATAATCCCTCTTCATATGGTTTCGAATAGCACTCTCATTATCGAGTTATAATTGTTTTCTGTCGGGAAATGTGGTTTCTTACACCGTTTACAACTTGGTGGTCAGGATTTGACCCCAGACTTGCTACAAGTCTGTGATATCTGGCTTTTTCACTGATCTAACCTGAGTTAATTTCACTCCAGGATTAGTTCTGAATAAATCCTCTGGGGGACACACTTGAGCCGAAGTCTGTAAACACATGAAAATAGTGCTGCCATCCAAAGTTTGAGAGAGACATTAAACCTACTTAGTATATATATATATATATATATATATATATATATATATATATATATATATATATATATATATATATATATATATATATATATATATATATATATATATATATATATATATATATATATATATATATATATATATTATACAAATATGCCATGCCAGTGGGGGTAACTTGATGGAATGTTACCCCGAGGGGAAACATTCCATCATGTTACCCCCACTGGCATGGCATATTTGTTTTATTATACCGAACAAACCCCATTTGTAATCTAAACAAAGCAAGGTCACAGATGACTGGTGATT